>CM023486.1:47248088-47645588 GCA_013339685.2 Hyalomma asiaticum
GCCAAAGACGCCGACGATGACGACGACGAAGTGGCAGCACGCGCAAGGTTGCGCGAGCGCAAGAGCACGAGGAGGAGGTGAGAAGAGGAGCGAAGAGGACAGACGGACCTCAGTGTTCGACGCAGTCGGGTGCCCGGGCCCGAGTGTCGAGCCTCTCTACCAGCAGTCCACGAGTTGGAGCTCCGGGCTCCACGTGGCTGCCTGTGGGTCCTGCCCATCACATCACCTGCTGCAAGGCCGTTTGGAACCGAGGAGTTTTCCATCAAGCCTTCGCTCTTTCGTCTCCTCGGCGCTCTCCTCCACGCTCTGCGCCAGGCAACGCCACCTCGGCTCCCTCCAGTCGCCCGTCCCGCCAGACGGTGAGCTTGTGGTGGCCTAGACTGTTTGTAGGGACGCTAAGTTTTGTTTCCTCTTCTTTTGCTGTTTATCCGCTCTCTTAAGTGTATGTGTGTGTGTGTGCAGTGCGCGTCTTCTTCTGTCTATATAAATTGTCAACTGGAACGCACAAACAGCCTCGTCTCTTCGATGGGAACGCCCGCGTTCCCAGCTTAAACACATCCTTTGAGAACCTATATCATGACAGTGGGTAACAGAGAACTATTCAGAGAGGACCACACAAAACACTACCGGTATACCCTCTCGAGCAGCGATGGCTAAGTGTTCTGACCAGATTGAATCTAAACGACCAGATATCGACAACCAGCGGGTCCCGGCAGCAGCTGAAAGGCTACGCCTCACCACGTATGCTGTGAGGGCGGCCTTAGCCTACGCCGTCACCTTCGCAGGTGCTATTCCAATCACTTGTTTTTGTTAAATGCGAAGCTTTTCTTGCTCGCTATACAGTGTTCGCCGTGTCACAAAACTATCGGCATCATTAGTTCAGGTCCTCAAGAGTACGTATATAGTGGTATAGTGCCTATAAGGCGCTATACCAAGAGTACGCGTGCTCTTCTGGGGAATGCTCAGTGTGTGGCTTTCGCACCAGCGCTTTCCTGTTATTTTGCGCGCAAGATCTCAGCCCACTACTCCACTGACGAAACTGCGGCTGGTGGGCGCAAGCGTTTAACCACAAGAACAAGAAGACAAAGACAGTGTGCGTCGATTTGTCCGGTGCACATGTCTGGCAAAGCTAAGGTAAGAAAGAAGAAAGAAGAAAGAAAGGAAGAAGAAAGAAGAAAGAAAGAAAGAAAGAAAGAAAGAAAGAAAGAAAGAAAGAAAGAAAGAAAGAAGAAGAAGAAAGAAGGAAGAAGGAAAGAAGGAAGAAAGAAAGAAGGAAAGAAAGAAGGAAAGAAAGAAGGAAAGAAGGAAGGAAAGAAAGAAAGAAAGAAAGAAAGAAAGAAGGAAAGAAAGAAAGAAAGAAAGAAAGAAAGAAAGAAAGAAAGAAAGAAAGAAAGAAAGAAAGAAAGAAAGAAAGAAAGAAAGAAAGAAACCTCAAGTGCGCTTGCCAATAAGCTTCCCCTACACCAATTTTTCGGTAGTGGAAGGGCTGGTAATTTTTTTATATAAGCGACAGTAGAATCCAAAGATGGACTTCGCATCACAGTGGGCGCTAGATGCGATGCACTGCGCGATGTGCTTGCTTAGGGCCAGACTCTGTTAGTTCCCTTGCTCCGCCACGGTGGTCTAGTGACTGTGGCACTCGGCTGCAGATCCCAAGGTCGCGAGATCGAATCCAGGCCACGGCGGCTGCATTTCGCTGGAGGCCAAATGTTGAGGCCAGTGTACTGTGCGACGTCAGTGCACGTTAAAGAACCCTAGGGGGGTCGAATTTTCCGGAACCTTCCACGACGGCGTCTGTCATAATCATAGCGTGGTTCTGGGAATTAAGGCCCCATAAACCGTACATCATATATCTGTTATTTCGCTTTATTACGTACGTGCATGTGTGGAACTTTCTTCCCTTACATGACGCCTTATTGCGTCACTGCTACGTCATCATTCTGTGCATGTGACGGGCGAAAGCGAATGAACACAGGTTCTTAGTGCCCATAATCTATGTACGCTTCGCACTAATTGTTACCCGCTGTGGTGGTGCAATGGCTATGACACTTGACTTCGGTTCCGAAGGTTGCGTGATCCAATCCCGGCCGCATTTCGATAAATATTCAATGCTGTAGGCCCGTGTACTGTGCGAAGTCTGCGGACGTTAAGAAGGCCTAGATGGTCGAAATATCCGAAGCCCTCCTTTACGTCGTCTCTTATGACTATGCCGTGGTTTCTGGGCGCAAGACCCCAGACGTCGTTAGTATTCGTATGCATTGTTCATCAGTGCAGCGCATTATTAACCGCATGCCGCATTCGAACCCATTTCAGCGCTTTTAGCGCAGGCAAAAACTCGCATGCATACACAGTACTCATTGGCTTTAATGTGTATACTAATTCTTTCTGTTCGCTTCGTAAACCCAACAATGGTGAGTTAGCGGCAGTGGTGCGTCGTCCTGTTTTTATCCATGTCTTATTGCGGTAAAATGGCTTCAGTATTAATCAAAATAAGTGTAGGCGCTGATCACCTGCGCTTTCCACGAATCATGATTGCGAACGGCACGACGGGAAAAGTTTAAACTGCTGACGCTGGGCTCTGGGGAATCGATTTAAGCAGATATATGCCAGGTGCTCGAAATTGCTTCCGCGTTTTAACTTGCTTATTGCACTGAAACACAGAAAACGGTTGTAAAGCTGGCACATCGCTCGCTTGCATAATGAAATTCTTTATTGTTATCAGACAGGTATAACGAAACCGTTAGCGACGTCCCGAATATTTTTGGGGGAACTCTCATATTGGAAATGGCCGCGTCGAAACTGGAATAATATAAAACCCGTACAGGCGTTTCTTATGGATTGTATGATGCCTGCCAGTGCGAATACTTATATGCAAAGCAAGAAAAAAAGAGGCATGTTCTATGGCACAGAGTGGACGGCGGGCAAACACGTGTGTATGCGCCGAAACATGCAGCGGGAGTGGCAAAGAATGAAACAATCAAGAAGCATTTAGTTAAATGGGCAATTTCATGAGATCGAGCATTCAAGGGGGATGAAGCAATTTAAAGGAGTCCGCAAGCATTCCTCGCGTTCGTTTTTCAAAAAGGCTTGGTGTGCCTCGAAGGCATCTCATAAATGTACAGCCGAAAGAATTTTTGAAAAAGATCTTCTGTGAGCGACGATATTAGGATTGCAATATCTCCCTTACCTATTATTTTTCATCGTGCTGAAAATGGGGCTCTTGTGGGCGGCGTCGAAGGAGGCACCCCGCCCCCCGCGTTACGTCAACAAGTTTCAACGTCCTACCAGAGTGGCTTACATGGTGCATGGTTCAGTGCGGCTCCCAAGTCTAGCGCCCGCTTGTGGCCGCCCTGTTCACGCGCTATTACCCTATTGTTTCGGTCCTCCAAAGCGCCGTCGGTTTTCTTTCGTCTCACGCGTTTGTGTTCGGAGGCGTCCTCAAGGCGTCCTTCCGCTTACGTTAGAATCGGGAAAAGCCGCGCGATTAACAAGGCTGACCCACCTTTACTGAAGTTAGTTAACGATTGACTACTGATGCTAGATGGCTTAATCATTCTGTGGGACTCGACTACAGGACTTACTATGATTGGAACCAAAGACCTTCAGGGCCTGAACCCCAATAGTAGTCAAATGCTAAACCTTTATCTGTTTAAGATGAATGGCCCAATTGAAGGGCCCACGTTTAAGAATGGCCCACTTGCGTAAGCTCGCCTTCACTAGTACTGCGTGACAAGTAACCAGTGTCTTCATTAGATCTTATTTGTTTACACGTCTGCAGGAAACGGTTCGGCGTAAACCCGTGGTGTGTGTGTGTTAAATTTGTCCCCCTGGTATGGAAAAAAAATTAAAATAAAGTGGGGTAGCCCGCGCCACCAGAAGGTATATCGTTCTACTTGGCACTAACATTACCACGGTCTTCATCTCCTGCCTTTATTATAGAAGGAAAAGCCCTGCAGGCCTTGCTCCCGAATACATACATTTTTTTTCAATTGGCTTTTCCACAAAATTTTCTTTTTGGGAACACTTCCCCTTATTTCTTTATGGTGTGTGTGTGTGTGTGTGTGTGTGTGTGTGTGTGTGTGTGTGTGTGTGTGTGTGTGTGGTGTGTGTGTGTGTGTGTGTGTGTGTGTGTAAAGGCACGCACGCGTCCTCTGTCTAATTTTCCACCTTCACTAGAATGCAAAGCAAAGGGCGCGTGATTTTCCGTATGTGATGTCGACCTCTTAGGTGTCGCACAGAGGTTCGAACACTTGCAGACATCATCGCTACCGAGAGGACAGTTGTTCTTATGTTATGTGGGGTTTAACGTCCCAAAACCAGCTCTGATTATGAGAGACGCCGTAGTGGAGGGCTCCGGAAATTTTGTCCACCTGGGGTTCTTTAGCGTGCACTGACATCGCACAGCACAATGGCCTCAACATTTCGCCTCCATCGAAATGCAGCCGCCGCAGCCGGGATGCGATCCCGCAACCCTAGGATCAGCAGCCGAATACCATAGCCACCAGACCACCACGGCGGGGCACCGCCGCGGTGGTCTGGTGGCTATGCGCACCACTCTTGAATGTTAGCGATGCCCAAACTTGGCGAAAAAACCCTCTGAATCATGCGGCCGTAGGGGATCGCCTAGAGTATCCGAGGCCCCTTATTGCGCCTGCAATACTGTAGTAGTAGTAGTGATGATGATGATGACGATGATGACGATGATGATGATGATGATATGGTGGTGGTGGTGGTGGTGGTGGTGGTGATTTTGGTTAGGTTAGGGAAAGGACTCTATTTTCTGCAACTCATGTCAGCAGCACGGTTCAGTGTCCGTAGAGGGAATGAAAGAGATCGAAAGAAGAGGAACGCCGTATTACGAGGCTCCAAAATGTCCAAAGGTTCCTTAACGTGCACTGGCAACGCACACTACACGGGCCTGCGGAATTTCCGCCTCCATCGAGAGTTCGACCGGCGCGGCCGGGATCGAACCCGCGTTTTTTGGGGTTAGCACCCATCACCGTAATAATTTCTGAGGTTGTACGCCCGGTATCCTAACCACTAGACCACGGCGGTGGACCGACATCAAGCTTTCCTATGGAAGTTTCCCGGAGAATTTCCTTCGAGCAAGCACGCATCGAAACGTTCGGCACGTTTCCACAAACATGGCAACTTAGTGTAATAATGTTTCATCAATGAAGCGTGTGGCAACGCTTACGGTTCACGGTCGGACCAGTGTAGGGAATACACTATTTCACTGCAAAGCATGTACCATCAGTGGCGACGTTCTTGATAACTCTTCGTGCATTGTAATGAAATGCCAGAACGGTCGCCGTGGAACACGTATATCGATCCTACCGGTATTGTATGTTTGAGAGTGTATGGATACTTCAATTGGTCGGTATTTGTTGTATTAGGCGTTGGTATCTTGCCACGAAAGATCAGGAAACAGATTCATCAAATAGAAGTCATTCCACGCGTCGGCATTAGTAGAGTATAATAACAGAAGCATGTGTGAAGAGTGAGATAGCTAGGGTGGTACCGAGTGCACCGGAGAAACTAATGATTGCAACGTCCATGATCAGCGATTTATTACTGGTCGTCTTCACGCTTCGAGGAGGACGACAATAAGGATAATCACAGTAGCCCAGAACTTTTTAGGGGCGAAGCTCCTCTTAGTCTAACCTTGTCACGCGTCAGTCGTCAGGCGTAACCCGCGTGCCTCCCGGCACGCGCTCGCCCTCGGCGTTCGCCACGGCGCGTGCCTCCCGGCGCGTGCCCCTGCTGTCTTGTGAGAGAGAGAGAGAGACAGAGAGAGAGCGAAAGGCGCGCGTTGGCTATGGAAACGCTCTTTCTTAGAGGAACGCTGTACCAGCTCGCAAAGAAGGAGAACGCGCCCTCACCAGCGAGAGACAACGTTGGCGCAGGCATCGTCTCCTCTTGAGCGTTCACCGGCAACCCATATATATATATATATATATATATATATATATATATATATATATATATATATATAGGCACTGGATCTTGACTTGCAATGAGGTGCCTGTGGGAGATTTCACTTGTGCATAGTTGAACCATGAGGATTCGTAGCGTGCGCGTTAACTAAATTAATACGGAACTCGGCACGATCTACGATGAACCTGCCGAGCTTCGCCCACTCATCATCATTCACTCCGTGGATATGCTGTAATGTTTTATTTGGTTGAGAAAATATTAGGAACATGGTCACCAAAGATGCACCACAAGGCCTTAAAAGCCCTTCAACGCTTCTCTGAAGAGGCAAAAATCAGTGACAATTACTGAATGGACCGTTTTACAGTGTTGGTGTTGTTACGTCCGGGACTTCGGAGACGGGGCGGCGCCAGCAGAAACTTGTTAACGCAGGTGTCTCTACAGAAAAACGTGTCGAACGGGCCGACTGCCGGTAACGATTACTTCGTTACCTCCGGCCGGAAGACGTCCAGATGTGTCACCGGAAGGCGTCCAGATGCGCCGTCATAAGGTCCGGCTGCGTGCAGATCATCTCGGCCACCTTCGAGGTTAAAGGGGCGGTGCACAACCCTCTTCCCCTTTGGACCCGCAACCTCCGATTGGAAGAAGAAGCACCAACTGGGCCCTCCCAAGAAGGCGTCGCCGGACGACGCTGGTTACTTAATCCACGGGAGAACCCCGGGATCAGAGGATTCGATTGAGATTCGGCCATAAGCTACCATGCTGTAAATCAATGTAAATATTCTCATCCCCAAAGCAACTCCTCGTACTCTTCCCTCCTGCCCCGTGGACTCCTGGCCTGAAGGCGACACGAGTCCACGACAAATGGTGGCAGCGATAAGCGACGACAAGCGGCGGCAGCGGTGAGGTCGCAACAGTGTGTGTGAGACGCGAGCGGACTCCTTTAGGACTAGTTTATGATTATTTTTATATGTTATTTATTTATATTACGGTGATCTTACATCATTTAAGCGAAAAGGGGTAGCCGTCACCAAAAATGGTGACAACTCCTTAATTTATTTTTACATGATTAAAAAAAAGCCCAGCCTTATTCGACCCCGCTGGTGCCCCAACCTCAGAATGTTGATGCATCGCTGTCGCGTTTGGTGTGTAGCATATTTGCCCTTTACCGCAGAATATCGAGTCCTGAGACATATGTAGTGCCATTTGTGTTCCTTATTTCATTACTCGACGTTATTGCTAAGGTTTCTGCTCTCCTGTAAACCAATTTCTGTAGGAGATTGATTTTCTTCAGCCTACGCTGTTTTGTGCTTGGTAAAAAAATTCTGACACTGGTACTTCAGCGAGATACGCATTCATGGTGGACGTGTGTTGCGTAAATATCTTGGGAAAGATGGTGTGCCCTTCCTTCTGTAGTCTCAATTACATTAACACGCACAAAGTGAAAACACATCTGCTTCTAGATTTTCCCCAGAACTGCGAATATGCTTATGAGCATCAAACCAACCAATTTTCGTATAAACAAAAGCCGGTTCGCCTGCAGAAAAAAATCCACAAATTCGGAGGACGCTAGAGAAGAACTTATCACGGTCTAGTTGATCTGTGTTTGAATGCATAGTTGCCGCTAAAACGACACTTTACAGGAAAAGGAAAGAGAACGAAGACACGGGCCCCATGTCATTATACTGTCGTCATCCTTGCGTCTTTATAGCGTGCTTTAAGCGAAAATCTACATCGGAGGACGGTAGCATCATTCGTTTAGGAAAAGAAAGCTGAACAGTGAGAATGTCTATCTCCACACAGTAATTGTACTGCGAAGCACGAGATATACGAACGTTTTGTTTTGTTTTTGCCATAATGCTACGACACCACGCGGAATCTCTTCCCCATCTCGTACTAGGCAACAAAGTAATATCAGAGTGGCATTACACAACCCACTTATCGATGTCATCACGAGTGCTCCGACCGATGTTACGACGCAGCGTGCGCCCGTGCCTACGTACTTAACTGCTGCGTGGGCTCCTTTCATACAACTTATTATGTGCTAACCATCGCTGTGATTCGTTGCGAAATCAAGGGAACTGCAGTGCGGCAGTCTCTCTGGGTAAGCAACGTGCATCAGGCTAATTAACTCCATAGCTCGCTCAAATGTTGCTAAAGCAAGATTACGTCGATGGAGCAATGCTGACAAACCATGCAAGAGACGGCATTTGCGGGACTTCACTTGCACATAGTTTTCCCGCAGTGCGCACGTGGTGTTTGCCGAGGCTTTATTACATGGCAGCTGCCTTTTCAATTTCCCGTTTTGGCCTTAGTTTTGATTGATTGATTTGTTGGGTTTAACGTCCCAAAATCAGCTCTGATTATGAGAGACGCCGTAGTGGAGGTCTCCGGAAATTTCGATCACCTGGGTTTCTTTAACGTGCACTGATATCGCACAGCACACGGGCCTCAACATTTCGCCTCCATCGAAATGCAGCCACCGAGGCCAGGATTCGATTCCGCGACCTACGTTTGGCCTTAGTTTGCACTCGGGTTCATGTCTTAGATAGGAAGGTCCAGGACCGCTACTCCTCCTTTTTTTTTCTCTCTTTTTTTTTGAGGGGGGGGGGGGGGTAGGTCTACCGGTGGTCGCTTTTATTCACGAACCGCAGGAACAAACTGGGAAGTTTGATCAGATAAATTATAGAACCAGTATAAGTCTTGACTCGGTGCTCTGCGACAAATTGCTCCAATCGAATGATTGCCTTGTTACTAATAGCACTAGTTATGTTTTTCTTGTTCGTTTTCTCCTTGATGTGGATTGAAGTCCCGTCAAGGAGATGATCGACGTCGATGAAGCAGGAGGCAGGTTGGAGGTAATGAACTTGAAGGTATATTGCAGCGAAATATTTACAGTCATATGTACATCTTGCCGAAGCACACTGATGATAACATAGACATCAACAGCGTCTTACTCTTCTACTTAACTTTTCTTAAGTTAGAGCCTAGAACACTGTTACTACATACAACGAACCTAGTCTCACTGTTCGACCACCGAGTGGTTACGGCCCAGACAGAAGTTGCATCGTACGGAGTCTTACTGATCGATCAGTTAAATGATTACAGCCTAGATTGAAGGGAAACGAATCCCGTCCAGTCTTTAGTACCTTGCGGTAACAAAGAAAAAGGGGAGGTGGCCACTGCTGGTCCGCCTCAACCTTCTGTCATCCAATCTGTTTATCCTCAGATTAAGCCACTCCCTAGTGGGCTGTCCCTAATCTTGACAGCAGCGTCTTTGCATTTTAAACAGGCATTTTGGCATTCTTTCCCATCATGGCTCTCCCTCTCCTTATCCCACGCTCTCAGATATTCTCACAGTCGAAATATCGGTATCGTAGCAGCCCTGCGGCATTCGCGCCATCTCCCAGGCTCATCCAGTCGAACCCTGTCGTTCCAGGAAACACTGCGTGTCTTCGCCTTCCCCGCAGTTCGGACCGTGCATTGCTGTGACTCAACCCTTCGTTCCAGTCGGCGCGCCGAAAGCGCATGCTGGTCGTTAAAGAATTGGTTGGGCCAAGCGCATTGTCACTTCTCATGCATTCTTTTCCTACGCGTTCGAGCTGCTCTTCCCCGAAACGGCCACTTAGGGGACAAGCACGGTCGCGCAGCCGCGACCCCCCCCGAGCGACGTTCAGCGAAAGGGAAGGGTCTCGTACCAGGAACCCCTGGGGGCCAGCGTGGGAGACCAGCCGCTCAATGGAAGCCGTTTGCTTTCCATTGATAATTGCTGTCAAAGACCATGCAGAGAGAGAGCCGAGAAAGAAGCTTTGTATAGCGTACGGTGCTACGCCGTCCCTTCTGTACGATCGCCTTATGAGCGGCAACATAACACGTCCCTCCTAAAGAGTACGCTGGGCTGTTCTACGCTCAGTGGTACGATAAATCACTGCCGCGATTAGGTCACTGGACTTTCTAAGCATACAACAGTATACACAAACATCAAACACAATTGCGAGACAACACGACAGGAGAATACAAGAAACGAAAACAAATACATGCTAAACGATCAAGCACACCAGTAAATTTCACAGAAGGGTAGGGTAATTGTACATAGAGAAGGGGACCTCTAGTCGTGGTGACCTTGTTACGGTGAGGAACTTGTCCCACCTTCCCAACTTCTCCCCCTTTCTGCTTCTCTTCTTCGATTTGGAGCCGAGCTCCTCCAGCTAGCATTGCTGCTGCGAAGAAGGATGGACGGAAGCCTTCCTTCTATCTGCCCGCCGTCGCGTTGTCGACTTGAAAGAGACCGGCCTTTCACACAAACACAACACGATACTTTATATACGAGACAGATAGTACATAACACATTGACAGACAGTAAGGTGACTTAGCTTCGGTTGGTAGAACCTAGGTGAAGCCATCGGTTGGTAGGGCCTAGCGGTGGGACCGTCGCTCTAATTCGACAGAGCCGACCAGTGCATAGCACCTCTCCTGCGACCTCAACCACCGCCCGGACTCGTACTAGATGTCCCCTCTAGTACTATCCGCGCCCGAACCCCAGTTGGGAGGACCTTGGTGGAACGATCGCTTCCATTCGACAGAGCCGACCCCAGTGCATCGCGCTGCTCCTGCGACCGTAACCACCACCCGGACTCGTGCTAGATGTCCCCTCTAGCACTATCCGCGCCCGGGCCCCGGTTGGGAGGACCTTGGTGGAACGATCGCTTCCATTCGAGAGAGCCGACCCAGTGCATCGCACTGCTCCTGCGACCGTAACCACCACCCGGACTCGTGCTAGATGTCCTCTCTAGCACTATCCACTCCGTCCTCGCCAACCTTCGGGCTACCCTCCAACCTACTGCTTACCTTCGGCCTTTCCAACCTCTGCTTCCAGTCTTGCTTCCAGTCGCTGGCTTCCGATCTCGTGCCAGGCAAAAGGGGCCACCTTATATACACCGGTTGCCCCGCCCCTCAATCTCTCATAGCCAACCACAAACGGCGATTTACACCCCGACGCCGCTGTAACCAATGACAACCGTGAACAACACATTGGGTACGCCTGCTGCCCACCGCGCTGCGGGGGAGGGAGTGAGGGCGCCAAACCAGCTGCACAATACAGCCTCACAATGGCCTCCTCCTTCCCCACCTGTTCACCGCGTGGATGTGCGTATTTTCCGGCGCCTGTTTGGCTACCTTGGCGTACCTATTCCCCGTCTCATTCCGACGACCCTTACAACACCATTGCTGCTTCAAGCAGTAAGATCACTAGTGTCTGTTTGTTGGATCGTCAATCACACAGTCCACAATATACAGCAGCGGGTGGGCAGGAACATTCACGTTCCCCCCTCAGTTGGCATGGCACTGTTATTCTGATGGCTTCCACAAACTATTCTGGAGCCCCGATAATGCATCCGCATTCCCGTTACATATACCCTTCCGATGTTGTACCGAGACATGATATCGCTGTGATATCGCTGTGACATCGCTGTATCGCTGTGACATGATATCGCTTCCGATGTTGCACCGAGACATGATATCGACATGATATCTGGGGTGTTTAGCGCCACGGCCTCGCACAAAGATTGTTTGAGCATCTCAAATGCTGCCTGAGCTTCCTCCGGCCAGGGTATCTTATTAGGTACCGCTTTCTTTGTTAACAGCCTGAGCGGGATCGTCACCTCTGCATATCCTCGGACGTACTCGCGATAGTAACCGCACAGTCCTAACAGGCTGCGTAGTTCCTTTTTGGTGCGCGGTGGTACCAGGTTCTTAATCGCTGCTATTTTTTCAGGGTCTGGTGCGTGTGTCCCTGAACCGACAATATGCCCCAGGTAATGTATATGGGATCGCGCAATATGACACTTCTCCGGACTGGCTTTCAGTCCCGCCTTCTCTAAGACCTTAAGAATAATGTCGAGATGCTTTACGTGCTCCTTCCAAGTGCTAGAAAAAATAGCAATATCATCAAGGTATGCCGTGGCATACATTTGATGTTGCGACAAGAGTTTATTCACCATTCTTTGAAAGGTTGCCGCGGAATTTTTTAGCCCGAAAGGCATCACTTTCCATGCGTACTGACCCTCGTGCGTTACAAGCGCGGTGAATTTCTGACTCTTCTCTTCCATCGGTACCTGCCAGTACCCGCGCCTAAGGTCCACTACCGTAATGAACTGCGCTCTGCCTACTCGGAAAATCAATTCCTGAGGATTCATCATAGGGAACGCATCCGCTTTGGTGACGGCATTTAATGCCCTGTAGTCCACACACATGCGGATAGTCCCATCCTTTTTTCCGACGCATACTACCGGGTGTGCAAACTCACTCTCCGTGGGGTAGATCAACTTCCGAGTCAAAAGTTCGTCAACTTGCCGGCTGACTTCCTTTTTTAATAGTTCCGGCACCCGATAAGGAAACACCTTTTTTGGCTGGTGGCCCGGTTCTATTTCTATCCTATGCTCGTCTACCTTCGCTATACCCGGAGTGCCGTCAAAGAGTGTGCAATGTCTTTGGAACACCGCCTGTATTTCCGCCTGCGCGTCAGCATCAAGGTGAGCAACCTTCTCGCTCGTTAGCACTAGCTCTTCCCGCTTTATAGTGGTTGGTTGTGGAGCATATTCCACCTCCCCAAAATCATGGTCCTCATCGAAGACTACCCCAATATGACTGACCCTTGTATAGTAAGGTCGAATGTTGTTGGCGTGGACACTTTTCACCTTTCCCTCAGATGTTTCAACGCGGTAAGAGTGTTCGCGCTCACGTCCAACCACTGTGAATGGGCCTAGCCATTTAGGTGACATCTTACAATTCCGATCATTGTCGAAAACCACAACCTGGTCGCCAACGTTAAAAGCTTTGAGCCTGGTGCTGCGATTATAGGCACTGGCGTAACTCTCCTGATCAGTTGCACTAGTTAGCTCAGCAATATTAGCGGCCGTCTCGAGCTGCTCCTTAAGTTGCTGTAAATACTTAGCGGGGCTTTCTCTCAAAGTTTCGGGCACCGGCATTTCTCCCGTCCACGTCCTCTGCAGTATTAGAAGCGGTCCCGTGGGATTCCTTCCATACAATAGACGAAACGGAGCTACTCCGGTTACCTCATGGGGAACTTCCCGATAAGCCCACAAAACCATTGGGATCAATTTGTCCCAATTCTTGGAGTCTCTCTGAATGACATGATATAACATGTTTTTCAGTACTCGGTTCCACCTCTCTACAACTCCATTACTCTCTGGGTGTTCTGGGGTTGAGAATCTTGGTGTGCAACCTAATTTCTCCATCATCGTTTGCGTGAGCTTACATTTGAAATTAGTGCCCTGATCGGAGCAGGTCATCTCCGGAACGCCTGTGCGACTGAATATCTCAATCAGTGCATCGCAAGTCGCCTTAGCGGTCAAAGAGCGCAGTGGAACCACCTCCGGCCACCTCGTGCAAAGGTCCACTAAGCACAGCGCGTACTTATGCCCTCTCGCTGACGGTGTGTCCAGGGGTCCGATCACATCTACATTGACAACTTGGAAAGCGTGCTCGGGTCTAGTGAGCGGAGTTATAGGCACTTTATCTATGCGACACCTGTCTGACCGAATTTGACATTCATGGCACGAACGACAATGCTCTAATATCTCCTTCGCCATACCTGGCCAAAAAAAAATTATACCTTATGCGAGCTCTTGTTTTCTTTGGCCCCAGGTGCCCCCCGCATAGCGACTCATGGGCTAAGTGCATCACCTCAGTGCGCTTATCTTTGGGGACAACTAGCTGACTCACTCGAGTGCCTGCTATTGAGTCGCAGTGATATAACAGTCCGTCTGAAATGAACATGCCGGATTTCCCACTACGCGCATCTTCCCAACATTTCTTTAGCGTAGTGTCACCCAACTGCACTTTGCGGAACTCTTCTCTCTGGCCTAATGATGCCTCCCTTTCTTCATCAATTTGCGCATCTTCGCCGGAAACGTCTTTCCTCTCCAAAGTAAGATTGCATGCCACGACCTTTGGTTTCTCTACTGCTTGTTCTGCCTCGGGAGCAGGCTCCGCCGGTGCTCGACAGGGTGCCAGAGGGCTGCTGGCCTTCGACAAAAGTTTCCAATCTTCCTCGGTCAACAAACAATCTGTGCCCTCGACGAGCTCATCAGTTAACGCGCAGAGTAGGTCGACGCTCTGAGGCTTCGTAACCTCTCGCGGGCTATTTAATTTGACCGGCAACGTAGCTAGCCTTGCCTCGATAGTTTTACCAAAAGCAGACACCAATCTCACCTTGCCAGACGGCTCTACTAAACTTCTCGGAAGCAGACTCTCCCGAAAGACAGTTATTTCACTCCCTGTATCTAAAATTGCATCTGCGGATATACCTGCACATGATACGGGAATTAACTGCAGTTTATTTGTGCCTTCACCCTCGTGTTTCAGAGACTTCACCTTTGCGCTAAGTACTCCACCAGGTATTCCAGTTTCCGTCTCGTGGGATAACGCTACCTTTTGGACCTTCCGCTTTGGCTCGGTAGCCTTCTTCGGGTTGCTCTCCTTATCACTAGACTTCGGGCACTCTTTAGCGAAATGGCCTGAGCCGTGACATAAGTGGCACTTCCGAGCCCCTTTCTCTACTCGTGTCGCCGGCTTCTGCCCCATTTCTACAGTTGGTTGCTTTGAAGCACGCCCTTTTCCTTTGGCTTGTTCGAAAGTTTGCAGCACTTCAGCGATCTCAGTTGGCCTAAGCCATCCCTCGCCTTCTCTTAGTCTCACATACTCAAGACCCTCCGTGCTAAGGCCCGATTTTATGTGGTCAGCAACCATGAGTTCTGCCATCGCTTCTACCGTGTCGGCCTCTCTCACTTGGAGGTAGTAGGAGAAATAAGTTTTCACGCGGGACGCGAACTGCGCCCACGTCTCTTCCTTCCGCTTTACCGCTGTTTCGAACCTCTGCAGATACTCTGCCGGAGAAAGCTTCAGTTCCGTCAGTACTGCTGCTTTAACTGCCTCGTAATCTGCACTCTCTTCAGAGTTGAGGTTACGCAGTAAGTAACGAACTCGTTCAGTTAGTGCTGGTATAACCAAATGCACGCGACTCTCATACGGTACTTGGTAAGTAGCAAATAGTTTTTCTACTTCCTCAAACCATAATGGCACATCCGCGTCACTCGGCAGGCGGAACCCTTTCAGCACTTTTGCACATTGCTGGACAGAATCGAAACACCGTCGCCCCCGATCACCCGTCTCCGACCCAGAGTTGGACAACGTGCCATTGAGACGTTCCGCGTTCATTCTATCTTGCAATAGCTTTTCGTACTCAATCTGGAGATTGAGCCTTTGAATTTCAAGTTCGAGCGTTCTCGTTTCACTTGCATTCGGCAAAATCTGAGATGCCTGCTGCATCGATTCTTGCCTCTGAGTAGGCACTCTCGCCTCATTTGACTGATCAGAATTTAGAATACCATGATTTGATGGCTCTCGACTCAGATCCATTGCTACCGCACTCGCACCTTCATCTCCATTTGACTCCATTGTTTCAGCACCCCCGCGTGTTCTCACCATGTGCTCTACACATAAACTGCCATGCCAACTAGAGAAAAACGCAAGAAATCCTGCTCACCCTTTGCTGTATGCACTGTCGTTCCTGGATCTCTTCCACGGTGCCGGAGTTGGCTGCTGTGGGATCGTCTCGACGTTGCCGCTGGTGGCTGACGGACGCCTTGCCCCTCGGTCTCCTCGGCACTGGTCCAGTGTCTGGTGCTGTAGAGCTCGCCGATCCCTGTCCGACTGCGCCAGTTATGTTTTTCTTGTTCGTTTTCTCCTTGATGTGGATTGAAGTCCCGTCAAGGAGATGATCGACGTCGATGAAGCAGGAGGCAGGTTGGAGGTAATGAACTTCAAGGTATATTGCAGCGAAATATTTACAGTCATATGTACATCTTGCCGAAGCACACCGATGATAACATAGACATCAACAGCGTCTTACTCTTCTAACTTAACTTTTCTTAAAGGGGCCCTGAAACCATATTTTACTCGCTGAGTTTTGCATCGAAACGGGTTCGTTGTATTGTTCTGAGGTAAATGCAAAAAGAATTTTCGAGATCGATGCAGGCAAACGCAAGTTATTCAACTTACAAATTCAAAATAAAAGCAGACGACAGATATCGGCATCCCAAGGCGTGCATGCTGCTTCCAATCAAAACGCAGCTTACATCTTGCAGAACCGGAACCGTGCTGCCCTCTGTGGCCTTCCTACCACAACCACCACGTGGGCCGCACAGCGATCCTTGTGTCAGTTACAAGCAAAATGAAGTTGTAATGCCCAAATTTGTACCTTTAGCAAGCATAAAACACGTTCTGAATTTGGAATTTCTTATATTCGGTGCATTATCGATATGTGCGATGTATATTTTTATTCCCTACTGTTCCCGGCCAATCAGAACCTGCAGCAAAGCAGCATGGTGATGTCATATCCGCTCGGAGAAACTGTTGATGTATGGCGCTGCAGTCAGCGCGGAAACCGATTTCAGGTACAAATTAAAATATAATACGGTTCAATTTCGCCGTTTTCACTGGTGTTTCGGTCATCGTCAAGTCCCACACAAAGCAAATGTGCAATAAAATCAATGTGCGTAAAGTGCGTTTCAGGGCCCCTTTAAGTTAGAGCCTAGAACACTGTTACTACATACAACGAACCTAGTCTCACTGTTCGACCACCAAGTGGTTACGGCCCAGACAGAAGTTGCATCGTACGGAGTCTTACTGATCGATCAGTTAAATGATTACAGCCTAGATTGAAGGGAAACGAATCCCGTCCAGTCTTTAGTACCTTGCGGTAACAAAGAAAAAGGGGAGGTGGCCACTGCTGGTCCGCCTCAACCTTCTGTCATCCAATCTGTTTATCCTCAGATTAAGCCACTCCCTAGTGGGCTGTCCCTAATCCTGACAGCGGCGTCTTTGCAGTTTAAACAGGCATTTTGGCATTCTTTCCCATCATGGCTCTCCCTCTCCTTATCCCACGCTCTCAGATATTCTCACAGTCGAAATATCGGTATCGTAGCAGCCCTGCGGCATTCGCGCCATCTCCCAGGCTCATCCAGTCGAACCCTGTCGTTCCAGGAAACACTGCGTGTCTTCGCCTTCCCCGCAGTTCGGACCGTGCATTGCTGCGACTCAACCCTTCGTTCCAGTCGGCGCGCCGAAAGCGCATGCTGGTCGTTAAAGAATTGGTTGGGCCAAGCGCATTGTCGCTTCGAGCGACGGCGCACTTCTCATGCATTCTTTTCCTACGCGTCCGAGCTGCTCTTCCCCGAAACGGCCACTGAGGGGACAAGCACGGTCGCGCAGCCGCGACCCCCCCGAGCGACGTTCAGCGAAAGGGAAGGGTCTCGTACCATGAACCCCTGGGGGCCAGCGTGGGAGACCAGCCGCTCAATGGAAGCCGTTTGCTTTCCATTGATAATTGCTGTCAAAGACCATGCAGCCGAGAAAGAAGCTTTGTATAGCGTACGGTGCTACGCCGTCCCTTCTGTACAATCGCCTTATGAGCGGCAACATAACAGCACTGTTGACTAACGCAGCGACATTACCCCGATTGAAGACAAAAATAGGGTCCTAATCTCGTAAGCAGACGCTGTTAGCAACGACGTGGTCCCGCAGTGACTCCGTGGAATAAGTAATAAACGTGATGAAAAACGTGGCTTTAATATAATAGTTCATATTTACAAGTGCTTTTATATGGTTTCGGTGCTAATTCGTCACTAGTCATTACCGTTGCCGTGTGGCTCTTTTAAAGGAATTTATTTTGCCATTTCGGTTTTCTGGTTTGCGCGAATATAAGTGCAGTTGTGGAGAGAATTTTCCAGAAGGCTCATTTTATTGTGTGCAAAAGCTTACCGCACTATTATAACTGCCATAACCCGTTTATGATATCAGAACCTTCGACTGCTTCGTAGATCTGCCAAGATTCATTTATACTTACCACACATTGCTGTATCGCGCAAGGACAAATCAATAATATAGCCTAATTGCTTTATTTTGTAAACATATTGTCATAGAAAGTTTAAAGCTATGCTTTTATATGCAACTATTTTAAAGAAGGAGCTAAAAATCGTTAATACTCTATGAGATTGCAGTGCGAAGATCTGGTGCAAATTTGGCTTGCAAGACTCAACGAGCCTCATTGAGAATGCAAACGTGCTGGCTCTTTGGCGGGCATACTCAACGACGCTCAACGACGCAACGATACCTTTTTAATGCTTTACTAAGTCTGGCGCAGGCTTTCGCTTCTTGTAAAATTGCGTGTCGCGCTTACCTCAGCTCCCTCTCCCCTCTCTCATGTTGTGCGAGAACATGCCGGTATTCTCCGCACGTGATCGGGAGTAGGCATCCTCCATGCGTTTGTATCTATGAATCAATGTACCTCTATCAATGTCACCACCAAGAACAGCCCAGGCAATCCCCTAATGAAATCGTGGTGACGTCTCTGCAATAAGGCGAACCAATACTAACAGTATCGAAATAAACACAGCAACGTGATGCGAAACGCGCGCGCGTTGACGTCGCTCGCACATTCGCTAGTTACAGAACGCTTATTCTGTGCAGTTGAGTAGAAACAGTTTCTTTAAAGCGAGAGACTTGTTTACAACGATACCAAAGCAACTGTGTAAATTTCCACGAACCGCAGCAAATGCTGCGAAGCGGCACTCGCTGACTTGAGTGCCCCGAGGCCGCATCCCGCAGCACCTGAAAGGGCATTTTGTACGCATAATCTGAAATCCCACATTTTCCTACAGGAAAGACTTGCTGTCCGAAATGGCTATTCCTCTTGTTATATAGCAAATATCTATGGCAAATGAGATTTGCGTCCAATCTATTAGCTTAACGGTACTTTTGATTGATGCTCGTGGATATTTTAGTGATGTATAGCGGAACGTGCGCACCAAGATGTCAAAGACGCTGCCCATGACTGTACGGCTGCTTTGACGTTTTCGTATGAGGCAAGGGTCAACTGATATTTCACTTGAGACTCCTGAATTCAATGGTGAATAGAGCCGCTGCCCTTGTTACTAGGTGCGTGTTAGCGAGAATCGAATATACGGATTCTCCCTTACTACTTTAGTTCGTTTGTCATGTTAAGATATCGGTAGGCCTCTCGTCCTGTGTCTCTTTTTTCAAGTATCGCACATCATGCTTCTTCTCCTCCTCTGGTTTCGGCATTCGCGGATGACCAGCATAGCTCATAGAAACACGCAGTTAAATGAGTCAGTTGTTATCCTTGTAAGAACAACGCCTTCGTCGAAGCGCTGACTACAGTGACGATTTAGAATAACTTTATAGAAAAAAAAAGAAAAAAGGGCTGCAAAGGGAGAAGCGTGAATGGTTCAGATCCCTCTGTTGCTCCTGCACTCCTTCGCTTACGAAAGGTGCCGAACTGCATAGTCTAGCTCAAAACGTACTGGTGGTGTGGTTATAGTGAGAAATGGCAGCGCACAACAGGTAACAGAACAGCACGGACAAAAAAATACGCTCACATTCTAATTAACTCTCCAACCTTCCCTGCCTCTGCTCTAGTGCATACGTTGAAATTTAAATCAATGCCCGATCAAGCGTAAAGGATACGAGTACCAACGCCCAGCACCTTCGACCTTCCCTTGTTCAGCCTTTTCCTCCTCCCCCTTCTCATCACACAAGAGACATAGCTCATCGTTCCTATTCTATTGTAAGTATCGCGTTATATAAAGAATAAGAGATAACCAAGCAGCTCGCCCGAGTTGACAAACTCTGCGAGAAACTCGTCGTTACAGATCTCTCGCTCGCATAACTAGAATCTAGTTAGCTAGTTAGCGCTGCGAAGTGTAATAGTATTTTTATGTTTGGTTTATAGTCGAAAAACTTGAAAATAGGCCAGAATCGTGGGCGGAACGCGAAATAACCACGACGATTATCTACGGCCCTCGCTCTCTAGCCAAGCGGAACTCGGCAGCGCAGTTTCGTAGTTTCGGAGTGGCGGGCGCGGCTAGCGTAAAGGGCGGACTCGGGTTTTGTCGCCAACGGGCTGCGTTAAACCAGGCCTACGCAACTTCACTTGTTCTTGCGAATTACATCGGGGCGTTGCTGCGGAAAGGCCGCGTCCATTAGTGGCACCGTAATGTGAAGTGTGTTAGAGGAGAAAGAAGAACACAAAACACAAAATTTTTACCCTCGAAATCAAAAGATTGACTTCTGTTATGCCTTAGTAACGCTTGCAGGCGAGCACCCGCTGCACATTTCGTAACGCATTTGGTAGTGCTACTGTACCGCACGTGATGGAATACATGTTTCCGTAAATTTTTACAAAATCTCGCTTTTATTGCCACCAAGTTTTTCCTCAAAATCACCGCTCCATAAGTCATTTGAGGCTTTCGTGTTCATACGTCAATAAAAATTAAGAAAATTATGTGGCAGTACCATCGGAAACACCAATTACCAGCGGATCTCAGGGGCCTTGACAAACAAAGCTTTGCAAAGTTAAACAAAAGAGAAACGATTTTTTAGCAAAGCTACAGCTAGCTTTCTCTTGCAATACACAGGCTCTCTCTCATTTTCCCCTTTTTATCCCCTCTCTCCGTATCTAGATTTTTTTTCTCAGTTTCTCTTCCTTTCGCCCATAGCGTACTGCCTATGCACGGCACGGCATGCGTTGCAGTGTATCGTGTTTCGGAGTCGTCTTCACAGTCTCTACTCTCTTCTTCACGATCACTATTACTAATGATATAACTAATGATAATAACGATACCGCTATCGTGATAGCATTATTTCACTGTCTTGTAGCACTATCATCGTCACCACCATCATGTAGCAGAGGGCTAAAGGCAATGATGCGTGTCCGCTTTTCCCTTCTGAGCACGACGAAATGGTCATTCTAGCGAGGTACTAAGAGCTCCGCTATGAGAGTTCCAACAGCAATTATCAAGCGGTGAGTCGAACATATATCGCTTGAGTCCCTCGCGCACACATACTTCTCACCAGAGCAACTGTGCGAGAAGTCGTAAAGAGGATCGTAAGAGCTAATATTTTGACCATTTCGTGCGGAAACATGCAGGAATCAAAACAGCACGACTTCTAGAGCGGGTAATATGCAGGGAGGCCAACACTGGCACTGACTCTCAAGTAATTGCGCTACTAAGCTTGAGGACTTGGGTTAGATGCCTAGACGATGTGGACAAGAAAGAAAGAAAGAAAGAAAGAAAGAAAGAAAGAAAGAAAGAAAGAAAGAAAGAAGAAAGAAAGAAGAAAGAAAGAAAGAAAAAGAAGTTTTTCAGACAAACGACGCGACAAACACGGACATACACTTGCTCCCTTTTATCACGTGATTCGCCCAAAAGGATGTTTGCGCTTTCCTTCAATGAGTCTCCAGTAATAACGCACTCGAACCGACGCCGTTATTCTGTGCTCCTCTGCAGGCTCCTTTTCCAGCATATCGTCCGCATATGCTAGCAACTTCACTCCAGCTGCTTGAAACCTAAAACCATAGATACTATTGTCATTAATTATATTCATGCGCAAAGTTTCAATGTAAAGGCAAAATAAGGGAGGGCTTAGAGGGCAGCCCTGACGCACTGAACGTTGCACGCTAATGGGGGCCCCCAGACTCTTGTTTACAATCAATCTCGTCGTACAGTTCCAGTACGCCAGGGCCACTCCCTCTCTAATAACTGAACCAACCTTAACATGGTCTAAAACACCCAACAAAATCCCATGGTCAACGCAATCAAAAGCCTTTTCTAGGTCTATTTGTAGCGTATTTGTATATTTTTGCAAATGATCAAGCGAACATAACAAAGGCTGTTGAAACTGTGCGAAAATTCAGCCAATTCACTGGTAGCGGGGTTAACTGGTCCAAGTGTCTCGGTACCTGGTATGGATCGAGGCTGGAGCTTCCTGCTCTTTATGCTAACGTGCCTTGGACATCGACTCCAGGCGAGTACTTGGGCGTCCCACTGAATGCTTATCGCGACAGCGATCAGTATTGGAAGGGCAGGTGAAAGAAACGCCAGAGAAAGCGGAGAAATCGAAAGGGGCCAACTTGTCGATTTTTCCCAGAGCAACTGCTTGCAACCTCTTTTGTATGAGCAAGCTTTGGTACGTTATGCAGGTTCTACACTTTTCACGGATGAATGTCCAGAAGATTCATACAATATTTGCCACATTTGTCTGGGCTTCTGGGTGGGAGCGCTGCAGCCGTACCAACTTGATCAGAGGGGTAAAAGATAAGGGGATGGGTCTTGGTCACCTTTTTCTGCGACAGCTCGTTAACCGGTCTTTGTTTTTTCTTGACGCAACAGATCCGTTTTTGCGAACTGTGAGCCAAATGAGGCTGGGCAGACGACTGCCCGACTATATTGTCTCAACCGAAGGGTGTGCTGGGTGGTTGAATGGTTTCTACAGAGAAATAGTCTTCAGTGTAAGATTTCTTACTCGTTTCACGAGAGAGTACATCTGCTCTATAAAACGTAAAGAATTGTATTTTGCCCTGTGTGACTTTGTTTTCCCAGTGCCTTGGTTCAGGTCACTGTACAGTGGGGGCCCAGGCAGCAACGTCTTGAGAAGAGTCAAGAAAATGGAGGTGCCGCCGGCAGCAACGACCTTCTTTAAACTACACACTGGCACATTGCCAGTTAAGACTTTTTTGGAGCAAGAGGGATTCTTCTTACCGTGGGGATCGCGTTGCTTAATTTGCAAAGTTCCAGAAACTGTAGACCATGTTTCTTTACATTGTTCAGAGGGCGTTTATTTTTGGGATGTATAACAGCGAACCATGAAGAAAGATCTCCCACTGGACTCGCATGGAATTAGCTTTTTAAATGTTGATAGGGAGCAGGGGGTGCCGTTTGAGTTAATCATGCTCTTGGGCCTCCACCCTATTTGGCGATCTAGGATGGAAGGGTATCATGTGTATAGAGATGTTCGGCCTGCGCGAATTTATTTCCGTGAAAGTGTAAATTGGTTTATAGAGGTCCAAAAAGCCTCCGCTGAACCTCCCGAGTGGCTCTCAAGAGTAGAGCCGCTCACAACATTGCACGAATTTTAATCTCACGAAACCAGCACTTGCTGGTGGATATGAGTTGACCTAATGTACAACGAGCATTGTGCCGTTGTATTGACATTCTTGTTCGTGTTATTGTCATTTGTTTTGTACCAAAGACAGGTAATAAAGAAAAAAAAGCAGGCTCCTTTCTCAACGCACCCTCAACGTTGCTGCGAATCATTGAGCAAATGGGGGGGGGGGGGGGGGTAACTTGCATGGAACAGCTAAAATCGTTTGCAAAAACATCACATCTGTCGCCCACATTCCTTACAAGATGCGAAACACCTTTCAAATACGAAACAACGGTAAACCGCTCACGTTTTCAGCTTCCTGCGCTACACAGCACCTTTGTCACACTTCTAAATCCGTTTGAAGGTTTCCTGAATACGCAAAATGGATATTTCGAATGTACGGCGCAGTTATCCAGGGATCGGTGGTATACGCAAACATGATCACGATTGACAAATGCGAGTGTCGCGAATAAAACTTGCTTGCAAAATCTTGTATTCTCACTTCTAAGGGTGACGGTGTGTGCAAACTGAAACACTTCGATAAGGAATGAAGCCGTGGTACACTTGTGCACAGCAGCTGTGCCAGTCTTGTGTCGTATAAGGCTGTCAGCGATTTCGGTCAGACGTTCTGAATGCTCAACCACACCGCTCTGAATGCTCAACCACACAGTCCGTAACACTTGCGTAAACAGTAGGCAGCAGTCTATATGCGTGCTGGAATTCGTCTGTTGCACGCGTAAACAAGTTGCAGAACCTGCTCTGCCATTGAGTGCCGATAAACTGCTCGACTCATTCTTTTTCACGGGATATATCATCACCTCTTTCTACAGCATGAACTGCTTTCTGCACCATCCTACATGCCGCGTTGATCACCAACACAAAGTTGGCATTCCATCTTGCAAATTCTCATCTTTCTTTCACTCATTTCTACCACGCACATGCGACGAGTGGAATCACCTTCATGAAAGTGCTGCATCCATCAATGACACTAACCGGTTTAATGAAACATTACATGACATTTTCTCCTAAGTTTATTTCATTGTCGTTTGTCAGCGTTTGTTGAAGTCAGCACCATGATCATTTGAATAAATGTAGTATTTTATGCACCGAATTATGCATATTTTGCTACTGATAAGCAGTTCTATGCATTCTGGTTTTGTGTCTCTTGTATTTGAGTAACTACTACTCCTCTAGTTTTTCCCCTAACATTGTGTAATTTCTTGTGTTCTTGACTTCTCCGCATTCTTATATGACCATTTCCCGTACTCCCCTCTGTAATTCCGTTGGCCCTGAGGGTATCTATAAATAAATTCAATACAGAGGTCCTCGCCCACCGTGCCTCTCTTTCTTCAGGGTATGCGCCTGCAACAAAGGCTTCAATTCCTCCATGGTGTGTAAACCATCCTGAAGTTCACCTCAACATCCCTGGTATTCTGTGAAAGTCGGACATACCACCATATGCACTCAAGCAACTTAGTCTGTTAGACGTGTGTGCGAAATACAGGGACATCGCAGAAGTTTATACCGATGGCTCAACCACATCAACCAGTTCTGGTGGTGCTATAGTTATCCCAAGAATGGGAGTCACCCAGCACTTCAAAACTTTCCATGTCACATCTACAGCTGCATAGCTCGCGGCTCTCTGCGGTGCGCTTCATATTATGCATGCTGAGAGTCCTGGAAAGTGGGCAATCTACTGCGATTCCATATCAGTTCTACAATGTCGCCGCGGTGGTGTAGTGGTTACGGTACTCGGCTGGCACCCAAAAAACGCCGGTTCGATCCCGGCAGCGGCGGTCGCATTTTCGATGGAGGCGAATATGCCAGAGGCCCGTGTATACTGTGCATTGTCAGTGCACGTTAAAGAACCCCAGGTGGTCTAAATTTCCGGAGCCCTCAACTACGGCCTTTCTCTCTATCTCTTTCACTCCCTTTCCCCCCACCCCCACGGACGCTTAGCCATGCTACAGAGCGCCTGTGACATTATATAGGACTGTCCTGTAGGCATTCCCCTCTCTCGTTCTCTTTACTTTTGTTCCCCTTTTCTCATCCACCAGTGTAAGGTAGCAAACCGGACTCCTGACTGGTTAACATCCCTTCCTTCCCTTCCTTATTTCTCGCTCTCTCTCTTTAAATAAACTTAAATAAAGTTTAACGTTGTGCGCATCGATAACAAAACAGATGTGATTTTGTCATGGTGATCACTCGAAAGGCTATTTTTCATGAACAGCGTCATTGTGGTGCTAAAAATGAGCTAGAGAACAAAGAGAACAGGCAAGAAGTGGGCCATCAAGAGAAAACGCGCATTTGGCCACTGGTATAAAAATACGTTCTGTAAACCAACCAAAAGTTAACCCTTACCATATCAAACACGCAACGGCGTTTAAAAGAGTGGTGTCATTTTTCATAACTCCTGGCACATTAGAATACAAAGTCACTTTTAGCGTGCACGATATCTTCAGGACGCTCTTCAACGCCCGCAAATATGCTTGTGCTGCGAAGCAACATGATATATTTCGCGATTCCGGGTAGCCTTCCCGTAGCAAGAGCTCGAGTTTGCGGAGAGCGTTACTTGCACGGGAAGCACACGTTAAACACAAGCAACGACAACGGCAGTACAAAACAAATCAAAGAAATCTAGTGCTAACTTTAACCTAAAGCGTTCCTTTCCTGGGATTCACTTTCGCGAGATGACAATCTTCTTGCGGTTGAAAGCGCTGGTCTCAGGGACGAAAGCGACGCTGTGCTGCAGGAGGTGGGAATGAGTTTCTCTTTCCTGCTTCCGTGCGCTAGAAATCACCGTGGGGCGTATGCTGCCACAGATAGCGAGGATAATGCAATGAAGGAAGCAACCGCGCAGCGAATACTGAAATGTATGCCGAGGCACGTTCACCGCGCCCTAATATATAAGACCGCAGAGACCGCTGAGGCAGGCACAAAGGGATAGTATAGAAGTGAAAACGTGCCCAGAAAGAGTCGCCTTATCCTACGTACACTCGCTATAAAGAGCGGATTCTGTTACCGAGAGTCGGGTAATTGAGGCCCCAGCGAGAAAGGAAAGCTAGTTTGCTAAACGCCGGTAAGGTTGGTGCGTTGGTGCGTTTCGCGAGTTAGTTAACGTACATTCTATCTCATTGTTGCTTGCACTCGCATAACCTAATACGACGGTTAAGAATGCCAAGGGCTGGGCAAGACGCCCTCAGAGGAATGGGCCAAAGAAGCCCGGCCATTCTAGTCTAGTGGTTATGGTACTCGGTTGCTGATTTGAGGCTCACTGGATCGAATCCCGGCTGCTGCGGCTGCATTTCGATGGAGGCGAAATGTTGAGGCCAGTGTACTGGGCGATGTAAGCGCACATAAAAGAACCCCGGCTGGTCAAAATTTCAGGAGCCCTCCACAACGGTGTCTTGAATTCCACACTATTTCCACAATTGAATTCCACACTTCCACAATTAATTCCAGTATTAATTCCAGTATTCCACAATTGAATTCCACAGTAAATGTAGATAGAAGATCGCCGCAAACCTGCTCGCTTCGCAGCAAATCACGTGAAAGACGATAGCCATCTGCCGCCCCTGGTACGTAACACCCTCCCTTATCCCAACTCCCACCATTCACGCTGTTCCCCTCCCTTCTCACTCCTCCCATCATTGTTGCAATGCAGCTGTCGCTGCATTCAATTCAAATTTCCCGGGTTTGCACTGCTCTCGCGCCATCTGTTGGGACATTTTATTACTGTTGGCCTAACGCGTAGCGTCTCTTCGACAGCATTTCAGACGCGTTGATATTTTATTTCCGAAAGTAAAAAAAAAAATCTGTTTCACCGAAAGGGCGTTGCAGTGAATGCGATAGCAAGAAATTATTTTATACGATATGAGGCTGGCAGCTAACTCTTTTGGATACGATCTCATGTAACCATACGAAACGTTGGTATAAGACAACATATACCACGAACTATGCCTTAAGGGGAAGTCCATTTCGCAATGAAAAAAAGAGAGAATATGGCTGTCCAGGGACACTTTTCGCAGTCTCTTCCTGTTGAGAGCGCAGCACGCAGAAGGCTTTACGAGCCGCCCGCTGATGGCTGCTGAGATGCGCGCGCGCCAGCGATGGCGACCTCGCGAAGTTCACAGTTGCTGCTCGAGCATCACCCCCCCCCTCTCTCGTTTTTAGGGGCGAAGCTCCTGAGTGTGTGGGTCGTTCCCTGCTCTGTAGTAGTAGTAGTAGTAGTAGTAGTAGTAGTATGTATGTAGCCACCTCGCGCCGCCGGGAGGCACGCGCTCGCGCACCGGGAGACTCGCGCTCGCCCTCGGCGCGTGCCTTCCGGCACGCGAGCTCTCTCACTCTTCCATCTGCTGTCTTGTGAGAGAGAGAGCGAAAGGCGCGCGTTGACTATGGAAACGCTCTTTCTTCGATGAACGCTGTACCAGCTCGCAAAGAAGGAGAACGCGCCCTCACCCGCGAGAGACAACGTTGGCGCAGGCAGCGTCTTCTAGCGAGTTTCTTGATTGAAAAATACCGACTGCTCGCGCTGGAGAACCGTTCACCGGCCACCCATATATATATATATATATATATATATATATGGGCACTGGATCTTGACTTGCAATGAAGTGCCGGTGGGAGATTTCACTTGTGCGTAGTTGAACGATAAGGATCCGTAGCGTGCGCGTTAACTAAATTAATCCGGAACTCGGCACGATCTACGATGAACGTCCGGAGCTTCGCCCACTCATCATCATTCACTCCGTGGATATGCTGTGGATTTTTTCATCCTCGTTAAAGATGGGTGGGGCGTTTCCTCTCCGTTTCGACGGCAGGTGCCCTGATCGAGGTTATGTTATCGCATGCGCCCTCCGAGCGACGGAGGCGGGCTGGGCTCGTTTGATCTCTGCTTCAGCCGTGTTCGTCGCCCCGCACTCGCGTGCTTTTATCCGCGGGTATAATGTACGCTGTGCGTGGGGTTGTGATTAATTTGGAATTTATACGGGACGTGACGGTGGCGGGAAAACCCTTCGAGACTGTCCATATAATTGCTATCGCAATAAAACCTGTCCAATGTGCATTCTTAATTAAGTGAACGCTGCGTATCACGGTTATGTACATATTGTTACAGCGCGTCAGTATCGCCGAAGCATTTTTGGGCCTCTTGAACAAAGGTATCCCAAGTGGTTAATAGGTCTTCGTGGTTCTCATACCACATAAGAGCGGTGTTGGTTAGGGAAAACACAACATTACTGAGCTTCGCTGCGGAATCCCAGCCGTTGCTTCTGCTCACCCGGTTATAGTTCTTGAGCCAATCCTCGACGTCTTCTCCTGAGGTCCCACCGAAATTCGGTGGCACTCTGTAGTACGCCATGGAACCCGCTGGAGCTGCCCTCGAAGCTCCGGAGGTGGTGGGCTGATCCTGGGACATCTCGATTGACGAAGGCGAGAGTCCAGCAAGGCGGCGGCTGCGGCGAAGTCCTCGCAGTAGTGCTTCCGTCGTAGGGTTCGTGGTACCCAGCACCTTCCACCAAATCTGTTACGAACCACGTAGGTTTGAGGGGCTTTTAATGCGTAAGCAAAGCCGAGGCACCGAGGCAGTCGCGATCGTCTCAACAATGCAACGTCGTCTTCTTCTCTTCTCTGCGCGTTTCCCTCGAGCCACCGGCGCCTGTCTCAAACCACTGACGCGCTGTAACATTCGGTGCCTCGGCTTTGCTTACGCATTAAAAGCCCCTCAAACCTACGTGGTTCGTAACAATATATTTTGCATCAAGTAGGCCTGGGTTTCCTTTTCATTGTGGGATGTGTGACCCTGTGCGTCCAGTGTTATTAGCTAGGTTGGCTTTGGCCGCCCGGTTGAATCGGTTTTGGCTGGGCGGTTGAATCGAGTGACAGACGGACAGACAGACAGACAGACAGACAAAGCTTTTCGCGTTTAGGTGGACCAAGAACGAATGTCGTCTTTATTACTATTTTCGCTTGCGAGACCCTACTGCACGCGGGCGGGCCTGTAGTCCTTAGCTTGTCCCCATATGGTCTGCATCAGCGGTTCTCAAACAAGGATGTGTCAGTGGCCCCTTGTGGATCGGAGGAACTAACTGAAGGGGAGCGCCTTGAAGTGACGGAATTGGAACGGGGAGAGGGGGGCGGGGAGACTAAGACGAACGACACACGGCGGAAAACAGGCAGTAACGGAGGCTGAACGGGGCGTCGCATAACAATGCACAGGAAAATTAGTGCACAAGATTGCTACACATTGTACAGCACCCTTGCTCGACAGTGCCGCGTTTGCACTTTATGGAGTACTGTGGCCTATGATGGTTTGTGGCCCCTTCCCACCCTGCGTCACCGCACAACACTGCGGCAAAGCTGGTTTTGCCGCGTTACATAACTGGCATGCGGGAAAATCATATTGCGTCAAAATTGGCCTCGCTGCGGCACGGCCAACTGTCTGAACACCGACGTAATAATAATAATAAATTTGTGGTCGCGAATGTTCTGGACCCCCATTTGAGAACCACCAGTCCGCACTCTATTTTGTTCCCTGCACGCCGCACTTATGTCACTCAGTCAATAGTTTTAGTAAACATTTACTCGCTTCTTAGTTCACTTCATCAGTACTTATTACTTAAGCTAAACACAAAACGTATATTGCGCCATCCATAAGCAAGACAAATGTGTCGCAGATGTAAAATAAAATGTTCCGCAAGGCCGCTTCCGTAGTCTTGATTTTCCTTACAATGAGCCAGCGTGCATTATCTCCTTCAGAGGCTGTGTTTGTCAGAAAGGGGGGCGGTGACGTGGACTGCATAATTCTTTTTTTTTTTTTGGCGCTGAAACTTAGAAAATAACCTCGAAAATAAGAGTATCCTCCTGGGGCAGTTCACGCCCGGTGAGCCATGAAATATGCAGAGCCGCTTCGTGGATTCCTTGCGTTTGAACGAAACTGCATGCGATAAACAGACGGTGGTTTAAGCACACCGCTCCTTTTCTTTTGGGATGATTTCAAGGCAATATGGTTCTGGGTTAACTTTCCCACTTTTGCTTCCCTTATCAGGGAAGACATACATTTATCTTTGTGCTCCGCGTGCGTGCTTTTTCCGATTTGTTACCCCGCTCATTGCTGTCTCTACTTCGTTGCACGCACACTAACGGGCGAGAAATTGTAGATTCAGCATTTTCCCTCGGTGGAAAAAATTATTCTGTAATTTCTGGTTTGTTTGAATTGGTACTTCTATTCGTTACCACACGCCAGGAAACGGAGATCTGAAGATGAAACAAAATAGATTGTGGGCGTTACACGGACTAGGCATAACATGTCCTGACCAGGGCTACGAGCAGTTCTATAGCACCGACGGCATCATATACTTAATCACCGTACTTGCATGTGAATTTTGAAAATGTTAATCATTCAAGCAATGGTTGTCAGGGAATTTGCCCTTTTGTTAGTGTGCTTTAATACTTGCGATATAAAGCACGTTCTCGCAAAAGCGATGTCCTTTTTCTTTATAGGGAAAGCGCATGAAACTTGGCCATAGACAACGGAGCCTCCGAAGCACAAGTATAAAAATAACAATTACAAGAAGACAACGAAAGGAAAAGACGTTCCTACAAGCGGAGAGTGAATTAGGAGTGCAATCATACAGCTAGTTTTCACGGATAAGGAAAGTAAATGTGAACGTTACAAGGCTAAGTATAAAGAAGAAGAGAAGCTCAGGGGAAGATGGATGCTTGAATCGATGAACATATCGCAAAATACGATTTAGAACAGGGAATGTCGCAAAAGCCAACGCTTCGACAAGTGGACTTGTCTCTCCCTCTAGTGGCCCGTTGTTTAACTGCCATAAAATCCCGCCACAGTTACTGCGGTGACGGCCTGACGAAGACAAGGCTAAGTCTGTAATTACACGAACATAACCTACCCCAACCGTTAATAGCGCGAGTCCCAGTTTCTAAATACAAGAATTAGGGTATGCCGTGTGTATATCTTAGACGTAAAAAAAGGTAGTATTTCTGGTGACAAATGACGTATCTTACGGCGTACGATAAGATCACATCAAATTTCAGACCTAACCTGTGTTTATCGCAGCACGACCAAGGCGAAAGCATCTTCTGTGAAGGTAAAGGTCGCTTATGTAAACTTTCCAGACTAACACGGGAAAAAAAGGATCTCTCGATGCTTCTCACGCCGTTAAGTGAACGTTTGAGGAGAAGATGTTCGACACCAGCTTGTATTGCGCTGCAGTATGCGGTTGTCAGAACAGGGGGAAGGAGGGGGTGTTCGCGCACACGCAGATAGTTTGCGTTAAGTGAGAGGGTTTTCTTGAGGCTTGCTCATAATAGACGCGCAGAATTGGTGCCGCACCGTCCAGAATGTTAGGTTCAATCATACCGGCGCGTCGTCCGGAATGCCTGGTATGAGGATAAGCAAACGAGACATTTAGCATCTAGTACTGAGAGTCCAACGGGCAGCGCCAGTGGTTATAATATGCGTTGCTCGAGTTCTACAACCAGTGCTCCATCTTTTACTGCTCTTGTACGGTTTGAAATTCAATGGTACGTAAAGGGACACCAAAGGGACACCAACAAATGTTAGGGTTAGCTAGACTGTTACCTGTGCTGCAACCTAGCGCTTTCTGCGCGCCGGTAAACGAAGTTCTTGCTTCCAAAACTGCCGCCGAAAGTCCCTGGTGTCAATACTCACTTTTAATCGCCCGCTCAAAAAACAGAACCTGACGTCACGGTCTCGGCTACTGTCACTACGGTTCAGTACTCTCAGCGGCCGTAATAACAGCCCGCACGAAGAAGAAGAATAGAAGAAGATGACGGCTATGCACAGATTAGAACGATGAAGCACGTTAAAAATGCTTACAGTGGCAACAACTTTGGTTTACTTCAAGCTTTTCATTGTCAAAGATTAACTAGTTTAGTTACTTTTTTCTTTCATTTATAACCTGGAGCAGTAATGGAGTACTCAAAAAGGATGAGCAGACGTCATTTCAAAAAGGTTCCAAGAGGGTGGGACAGAGTGCACCACTTGACTTCCTCAGTTACCTCGTTTTCTTGCTCACAAGTACTCTGTTCTAGCCAGGAACGACGGATTGGCTACTATACAGACTTCATTAAGCTTTCAGTCTTGCTCAACTTCTTTTTTCCGTTTAGTGTTCGGTTGTTGAAGTGCCATAAAAACCCGCCATAGTTACTAACATGATGCTTTGTGGGGCCCCCTTTCCACGTATTTGTTCGTTTCTGTGTGTCAGCGTTTCAACGAGGCATGTAAGCCAATCCTGGGGGCAGTGGGCCTGAAGGTGCATCGCCAGTAAATACGGGCTAATACCGAAACCGATGTAGCCTCAGAGTGCGTCCTTAAGCATCCATGCACTGTTTAGGCTAATACACTAGGGCACTGCGGTCTGGCAGCATGTCTCATTAAGCTCCGAAACACTGTATGGATTACGGAAATTCTTCGTCGCCATTAAGAGTAAATACCGTCGCCGTCAAGAGCCTCACGCCGCAGAAAGTGGGGTATTCTACACGTACTTACATGCTATCAGCACTTGTTAGCATTTCGCTAGTGTTAGCAAATGTCTTCGCATATATCCTAGCATCGCGTCAACAAATTCATGACCGTGGTCTTAAGTCGCGAATCTACCGTATCTTTATGAGTAGGTTCCGGGACCCAGCCTCCTTCGACAGCAGATACGGGCCGATACCTAAGGCAATACGTACTACTGCCCAGGTATACCGTTATATCCCAGTAATTACAAGCATTCGTCTCTACCACTAACAAATGACCAAAACAAATAGACGTGGCCTTTTCTAGTCCTATGTGACGAGCTGCAGCTTCGATGATAACCACTATACCGCCGCAGCAGCTAGGCTCCTTAGATGAGGTGGAAGAAGAAGATGCTCGTACTTAGTAGATGTGCATGCTGCATTCGACGCCGAGAAAGGTTAGCGAAACTTACTCCACAGAATCTACCACTAAAAGCCACCAAATGGCAGAACGCTTCCTGGATGTCGGCTAATACTTGGCCTGCTCCTTGCGACAACAGTTCAGCGGCAGCGGGAAGCATTATTCGACGCTCATCCATCAGTGTCAGGTCAACCGTTTCCGCCATTATGAATCGTCACCGAATGGCACGCAGACTCCGGGAGGTAAGCGATAGTTCGCGCTTTTCTAAGCGTGTTCTCATTAAGGCGGAGGCCTCAATTGGTCCATACGCAGCAATGTGTGACAGTCAGGCCTTGCGGCACCGCCAGTGGTACCAACACCGCCAACTCACGTCTCATGCACTTGGTATATGCCAAAATGGGCATGGAGTAGCAAGAATGCATGACTAATATGACACAAGGGTCATTACCTCAGTAAGTTTAGATACTTGACAATTACGTCATGGTTAAAAATGTTAAAATCAGCTGTGGCTCATACCATCCTAACTCGGTCAGGTATGTGTCACATGTGATTAAATATAATAGACGTTCGATAGCGGCACATATTGAGAGGTACAGGACTCGAACCCATGGCCTTCAGCATTCGACCCCTGGTGTCCCGGGTTCGAAACCCAGGGTCAAGCGACAAGGCTTTCCCAGCTACGTGGTGTAGACGATAGCTAAGAGCTCCCGGAATTTTTTCCTTAAATCTGGGCCACTTATGGATAGTGGAAAGTGTTCATTTCTTAGCGACCTCTTGAAATGAGTAGATGCTTGCGCGTTCAGTTTTCTCGCCACATATTAGACAACTGAAGTCGACATATCGTGATGATGCTGTTGTTATTCCTTTAAATGTTGCACTTTTCTTTTGCGCGATAAGCGTGACTGAGTACTTCGAAAATGTTGGCCTAACAATACAGCCCCAGCGATGTTCAACTTCACCAAGGCTATGCTTTGTGACATCCCAAATGCCAAACCTTCATGAACGTAGTACAGAGAGGGAGTTTGTGTTAGGGATGCATTAAAATGCTAGCTTTCGAGCCGGTGCCTGATGGTTCCCTTATGGAGGAAAACAAATTCTGTCGCTGTACGCAGGTGGTGGATACAATGTCCTCAGGCCAACGCCGCCGACACCGGTTGGGCTTCGCCATTGTCGGGGTCACCGTCGTTCTTTTTGTCACCGTCCTCGCGTACTACAGCACCCTTGCAATCGCAGTCCCTTCCAGACCACTTGAGACATCGAAACACCCGAACTTGTGCGAGACTGCCGACTGCATCGCGCATTCTCGCCTGCTTACCAAAGCATCTGGCAAGATTGTCGACCCATGCGAAGATTTCGAAGACCACGTGTGTTCGGCACGGCACCAGTTGGAGCACGGCCACGGCGAGCTGGTCACCGCCGCTGCGGGCAACGTCCTCGCGGCGTGGTACGAGAACTTTGAAAACATGCTGCTCAACGCTACCGCACTCGTTGGGGCTTCGAGAAAACCACTCGCCATGCTACGCACGTGCTCGCGGCAGCATACTGCCAGCTCTTCGGACGTTGCCCTGTTTCGGAGTTTCATGTCCAAGCTCCGTCTGTCGTGGCCAGAAGAACCACCGGACGACGTCAACCCTCTGGCCGTCATTCTAGACCTCACCTTCAACTGGGGCCTGTGCTTCTGGCTGCGTATAAGGCTGTCTAGGAAGCCTGGCTCGAGACTTGGAAGTAGAATCAGAGTCATGCTCTCACCGGGAAGGACCGCCTCTGTCTACGATTTCGCCATGCGATATTACCGACTGGTCAGCGACGGAGCGTACGCGCGCTACTGGACGCGACTTAGGAACATACTGAGCAATGGAGAGGCTCCCGGCGACAGCGATAGGATACAACGCAGCAAACTTGTGGAAGGTAAAGCTATAAAGTTGCTAGTATCGATCGTTAACAAGCACACCGTCGACCCAGTTTCGGTATCATTCTCAAACATATCGCTCTTCACACGTCCTGTCTCATCCGCTGAATGGCTAGAACAAATTAACAGCGTGTTGCGTTATGAGAGACCATTCAGAGGTGATGATGAAGTGCTTGCGAGTGACGAAACCCTCTTGCACGCGATCGGCGAAATGTTTGCGACGTTCAGCTCTGGCGAGTTACTGAGCTATCTGTCGTGGCAGTTTGTGCAGACGTGCGCTCCTTATCTGGACCTGAGCCTCGGCGATTTCGCCTGCAATCGAGATATTCGAATGTTCTGTGCCGACCAGGTGTTGTCGTCGTACAGCCCGCTTATCACGGCCATATACACGCGACTTAACCCACCTCAAAAGAGTCATCGTTACATGGCCACACGGGTGAGCGCGGTATTGAAACACGTACTCCGCAAAGTTCTCCGTTCGACGAATCTCGACAACTTAACGAGGACAGCAACTGCCGTTAAGATTACGTCGATGAATGTCCGGCTGTGGCCAGTGGGTGAGCTGCTTCGAAACCCAGATAATATATACGCCGAATTTCCTGAAAATGGAACTTCGTTTGTCGGCCTTTGGATCGACACGAGGCAGTCGCTACGGAGCATGATTGGCACCCCCCACAGGGACGTCGCATTTTCATTCGGCAATATTGACCCGTCTCATCTGGTTCATTACGATTACCTCACGAATGAACTAGAAATTTCGGTAGCGGCGCTCACTAGTCCGTTGTACTACAGCAATGGCACCAATGCCATGTTCTATGGAGGTCTCGGATTTCTGGTCGCCAAGGAAGTGCTGAAGATGCAAGACGCGATAGGTGCCCGCTACTATCCCAACGGAAGTGTTGTTCCTCTCTGGCTCTACAAGAGGTCGCGTAAGCTTGTTGAGGAGCAGGATGCCTGCCTTGAAGCCAGGAGGAAACTGAGAACGTACCTTCCTGCATTGGAGGTCTCCTACTCTGCGTTCCAGGAGGCAACTAGACACGAGAAGCGGAAGCTGCAACTGAGCGAGGAGTTAACCGAGCCGAAAACGTTCTTCAAGACAGTGTGCCTGACGACGTGCCTGACAAGAGGCCTTGAACGCGGTAACCCGTTGGTGAAATGCAATCACCTGGTCGAGAACTCGTTCGAGTTTGTTGCTGCCTTTGGCTGCAACAAGTTGTCCCGGATGAACAGTCCACGCAAGTGTCCTTACTTTAAACGATGAATGGCCAATTCTGAATGAATATAGAGTTTTATCACATTGCGCTCTGTTTAAACTTATACAGTTCTTTTTTACTCAAAATGTTACACACGTTCATCCCCAAGAGCCGAATAGACAAGAGCATTTTCATCTTGCATAAGTTTTCTACGAATACTTAGCTTCCTACGAAAAACAGACGCCAGTAGAAAGGAACGCAATTGCTACCTATCCCGAGAGGTGAAATTGATGGCAGCGGTGCCAGAATATTTATTTTGTGTGTGTTTATCGTCAAATGACGCTTCGGTTCACACATATCAAATATAAAGTTCATGTTCTTACAACTATAAAGCTTTCGAGCACACATCCCTACTTTGGGCTTGCAAGCCGCACAGCTCAGCGCTGTGTGCCGCTGCTTGTATCTTATATCGGCCTCTGCCTTTATGCGTACATAATTCCGATTGATAGGCTGTTCTTAGGACGTTCTTTATCACGTGCGCGTTTGTGCGATAATTTATTCTAAGGAAGCTCAAAGAGACACTTCGCTGTTGCCGATTCGTTTTTCAATGTGGTGTTAATGATACACACTCAAGTAGATGTCCCCTCCGGTTACCATTGCGCCTACCCCCCCACCCCTCCCACGGTAATTCCATTTCTCTATCACGCTAATGCCTTTCGTCTAGCTTTTTCTAGCGGTGCTCCAGCGTACGAGTGTTTCAAACGGACGTCTAAAGGAAGGGGGCGAGAATAACCAAAGTACGTTTTGTTTCAGTTAAATTAGTTTTAAGTGAGGTTGTGAGTGCTTTGTACCATTTTGGAGTACTCCGAGAGAATGATGCGGGAACGAGGCTGTTCGCAGGTGAAGTAAAGGTGAGCACCTAAGCATAACACAGAGGGCGCTAGTTCGTGGGAATAATGTAGCGGTGGTTTCAAGAAACCTTCTTTTCTAGCTCACGCATGTCTCACTTCAAACGGGATGTAAACGTGTTTTTTTTTTTCGTTCTTATTGTTAAATATTTCTGCTTTGTTTAGCTCATGGTTACATTTTCACTAGCTTTTCGGTGTCGCAAGATTGTAAGGTGGTTTCCGTAAACTCTCAGTCCCTGAATTTTGCGTTGCATTTCGCGAATGTAAGCACTCACAAAGAACGAATCACAGACTTGTTTTCATGATGACGCTATCAAGTTTTGCTTGTATGGCTCGCGGCCGCGCTACGATTCGCTTAAGGCGTGTGTGTTTTGAAATACAGGGGTTCTGTACGAAAGACGCAGTAAAGCAATGAACGACACGTATTGGGTTACTCGTAACAATATGTGTACATATTTCACATGAGATATGTGAAATATGTGCGCGCGCACTTTTTTCAACGAAATGCACGGCGTCTGCGCACGCACTTCTTTCTTCTCTTGCTCTCATGGGCTCAGCCCACTACTATACATAAAGGGGTTGCGTTTCATAGCATAGCGTAGATTGGTATAGTATAGAAAGTATAGAAAAGGGCTTGGAAAGGGAAGTGGGGTTGAGGAGAAGGGGACAGTGTAAAGCATAGCATAGCATAGCCTTGCATAGTGTATTGTCACGTGGTCGTGGCGCACGCAGCACTCAAGGCGAAGCACGCAGAACTTAAGCGATGTCGGGTGAACTGTTTAGTGGGCGAACTTGTGCCCAGCAAAACAAAGCCAGGGACGATGCACAGCAATAGCGGCGTGAACAGAAAGCGATAACGGCGCCCGCCTCAAACAATCAACGCAGGCGCGCAATTCACAGGAAGTTTACAACGGCGTTCTCTTTGAACAAACGAAAACAACCGCACGTGTCAGTATTATGGCGAGGGGGTGGGAAAGCTAACTGAGGTTGAGGAAAAAGGAAAGGATAAAAGGAGAGTGGGAAGCCTAGCGTACTTAGGCTGTAGTCATGCAGAATATACTGTAGCAAGGGGTGGGAAAATGGTGTGGAGGGGAAGAGGAATGACGGGGGGGGGGGGGGGGGAATGACAAGGGAAAGGAAAAAGAGTAGGATGTCACAACCGGATATTGTCCTCCAAGCCAATTTTAACGTGGACACGTGATCCTAATCACACAAAATGTTGTGACAGCTAGTCACGTGACATGACAGTCACGACCATGTGACAGCTAGTCACGTGACAAATCGCGTGGCTGTTTTTCTTTTTTGTTTTAACTTGTACATGCCGTAGGAACCTAGGTCGGCCACAAGTCCCGCTCTTAGTCGAGCCTTGCACCACTTGTGACAGCTGTCCAACTTTCTTCTTTCGTGATTTTTTTTTTTTGCTCTCGTCCATATTGGAAGACAGCCAGCTGGGCTGATCCCCTGTCAACCTCCCTTTCTTCATATTATCTCCCTTTTTCTGCTCCTTAGTAATGTTGTCAATAAAAAATTATCAAAATTATCATAACTGATAGATGGGACGTAGGGGGGCAGAACGATAGATCGGAGGTAGGGGAGCAGAGTCTTTCGCCGGCCAGAACCGCTAATCTGACTGAGCTGAGGTTCAGCGAAGCCTAGAAGATTTCGCAGCGGTCTACTTATCTAATTATCATAACGTTTCGTCGGTAAAAAGGAAATGCTGCGAAAGTCGACATCAACTAAAACCTAACGCACTGGGACACTGCTGATAAGGTAGACCAACGAAGCGTCGGCAAAATTTAGTTGAAGGGTTTCTGAAACTTTTATGGATATTTGTGAGCTCCTAGGCTATGACATACTCTTCCTAAATTTCGAATGCGTGGTCATACTTTTGGTAAATTGTTGACGCTCTGGTGGCGCTCCTCTTGCATTAGCAGCTTAATCTTCGATGAAGCCAAAATTTATTTGGTTACTAATAGAAATTTATAAGTTGGGATAGATAAGAGGCACTAAAACGTCATTAAGTAGTAGATTTCGAGCTTATTCTCAGCGTGGTAAATTTTGAATTCACGCTGCCTTGACTGTACCTGAAAGGTTAGCTCGACCTTCGTGACACTTCCTTAAAATACATTCCAAAACGCATCTGTGTTACACTGAACAACTATGAAAAATCACGCTTGAGACTGAGCACGAATTCCTGAGGTACGTGTTCATTTCCAGGTGATTTGGGGAGAACAGGGATTGTTTAGGTGCGCTATTATATCTAACTTTCTCGCAACATGCTCCCCATTTCTTACGAGTTTCCCTTGACAGAATATTCAGAATAATTCGCCAGGTTGCTTCAAATAACACTGTACACCATAAATTGGGGTGCATATAATAAACTTCCAAGCATCACTCTGAAGAACGTCGAATAGCATTGAGTGTTTATCGCACACGTCCGTAATTCCGTTTCTTAGCAGCGTTCTCTGCATAAGCGCTGATGAGGTACAGCAGAATAAAATTTACATATATATGGCTCATGTAACCCATTTAAAAAACTACTATACGCTATAGTGTAACATAAAATGCACAACGTTGATTACAATAAGCAATGAGAACCATCGGTATAGTACTGGTCTCACCGAAACACGACGGCGCAAAGTTTTACAGGAATCGTGAAATTCTTCCTAGACCACGCTGTTCATTAACAGGGAATGCGTCTCTCGTGAAATTGAGTGTGCTCTGCGTTCGCGGGGCGGTACATCTCTTTAAAACACAGGAGCTTTGTCGCATCCTTTCAATTATGCGAACCGTACACAAACAACAGGTGTGCTCAAACTCAAGAGTACACTGGAGAGCGAAGTTGCTGTTGTGGAGTGGAAATGCGCCCGTTCTTTCGCTCAGCTTGGTCCTCATTATCATACTGGTTCGCCGCGAGCTATTCGCGCTTTTTTTGTTTTTATTGTCCATTCAGCGTGTCAACGAAGTTTCGTTCTCATGTTTTGCGATGGAACAAACTTCGCTTCTCCTGCTGGATCCTTCAATTGTGCAGAATAAAGGCGCGCGAATGTCGTAAGCTCATCATCTGAACAAGCGGGTGAGGCGAGCCCCTGCATCTATACAAAGGCATTCTAAAAAAACTCAACGCAATTTCTTGTTTGTGTGCTTTCGTGCGCGTTCTGTAACTTGTCCTTGCATCTCATATCAGGAAAAGCTCGTGCGATCCCCGCGCGTCAAGCGGCTTGACGAGCTCCACAAGGAAAGCAAAAAGAGCACAAGATAGCGACGGAACGCAAGTCGATGTGAAATGTAGTACAGGCATCAACGGCAATTTCTTCATCTCCATGAAGTGAAAACCTTTTTCTTAATAAATGCAAAGCATTTCCTGGTGAACTTGCCACTTTGACGGTATCTATCTATCTATCTATCTATCTATCTATCTATCTATCTATCTATCTATCTATCTATCTATCTATCTATCTATCTATCTATCTATCTATCTTTGTTTTCTGCATGTATCACTCAAGCGGAAACTATATAACTACTGCATCTTGCCAGTACTGACTTACGGATCAGAAACCTGGAGCTAGAGAGGAAGTTAAGAACCGCGCAGCGGGCGATGGAACGAAAAATGATAGGCGTTACACTAAGGGATAGGAATACAGCCGAGTGGGTCAGAGAACAAACGGGGGTCGCCGACATAATGAACGATATTAAGAAGAAAAATTGGACATGGGCAGGCCACGTGATGAGAAGGCTAGATAACCGATGGACAGTTAGAACGACGGAATGGATACCAAGAGAGGACAAACGTAGCCGCGGACGACAGAGAGTAAGATGGGGGGCGAGATTAAGAAATTCGCAGGCATCAAATGGAATTAGCTCGCGCAGGACAGGCAAGGATGGCGAGGATTGGGGGAGGCCTTCGTCCTGCAGTGGACATAAGATGCGCTGATGGTGATGATGATGATCTGTCTGTCTGTCTGTCTGTCTGTCTGTCTGTCTGTCTGTCTGTCTGTCTGTCTGTCTGTCTGTCTGTGTGCTCCCCTCGTCGTCTCATTCACGTGGTATACCGCAATATTTAGATATTAGGCCACTAATGCATGACGAACACGAATGACTGATCTTTAAATCACCATCGCGATATACTCGTCATGTACGTCACGATTACGGTACTGCAATCGCGTGTAGCTCGTACCACGGCATACGGGTATGCGCCACAACTGAGATTTCATAGAGCCCACGTTTATCAAGAACCAATTAAATTTACATATGACACGTCGCGGCTCCGTGAGGGAAATAGATATGTGAAACACTGCGGTTACGGTGATAGAATCCGCAAGCTCGAGCAGACTCTGATATTTTCTGCGCCTCGCACGATGCACTGCCTCCGGGATCGGCCCACCACATCTTTTCTGTTCGTGGTTGACACCAGACAGCCGCCTTCAAGAGCCCCGCTCTTAAATTAAAAAAAAAGCGCCGTTTGTTCTCGCTTGTGATTGCAATGTAGACATAACAAGTACACAGACACACATGCAACTTACCAAGGTGTAGGGGGTGTCGAACACGGCCCTCGAGGTACCAAGCAAGCACTCTACCGCAAGGCTGCAGCGTCTTCCCCCACGCGGTAGAGTAAATAAAGTTAATAATCATATTGCACCAGCAGTTGTAACTATGGCGCTTGCGTAACGTGAATTGCTCTTCTAATGTGTGATAAACACTGTCATAGTAATGCACACGTTCAGCTACCGTTCGGTATGCTTTCTGCAACTTTGGTCGATCCAGTACAAATACGCCAATGGATGACGCTTATATCGCAATAACGCACCGTATGGTGCATTTTTCTTTTCTTTTTTTCAACAACAAAACAGACGTATGTGCTCTGGACTAACGTGAGTGTCAACGTTACGTTGTACCGTGAGCTGCCATTCAGTCGCCGCGGTGCTGTCAACGTTCTTGGTTTATAGGCCACGTTCCAAATATGCGCGTGCGCTTTGCACAAAGATTCACTCTGGCGCACGACACTTAGCTGATTGCCATGATTGCCGAACAATTCGTCAAAGGCAATTTTCTCACACGCTACTTCGCATGACACCGTATACCTACAATGCGTGAGATGTGCAGGACTTGTTCTTCTCCTTCTCTCTCTCTCTCTCTCTCTCTCTCTCTCTCTCTCTCTCTCTCTCTCTCTCTCTCTCTGTAAAGCAATCGCAGGACTTTACTCTTAACAACACCGAGCTGAGGTGTTCCTTCATGTGAACGCCGCTGCTGTAAAAAGTCTCGCTATCCTCCACACCTCTGCACGTTACGTATGAAACGGCGTATAACGTATTAAAATAAAAAGAAACTGACGTCGGCGTACCGGCTTACGCAGGCTACAACCGCCAAGTAGATCTATCCGCTAGCGCCTGCGTAACTTCTTCGTTAGAAGTTGCCTTCAACAACCAATAACCAAGGCGCGCCAACTGTGAAACCCCGACACACGCACACACTTTGAATTTGTAAGTGACTTCAAAAGGGAAGGATCAAACGTCCCACTCCATCCACCCTTGTTTTTTATAAGTTTGCGCGCCTCTTCTTTGTGCTGCAAGCAAGCGTTGACACAAACCCGCTCGACCCTCATTAGGCTGAGTCAGACGTCTCTACTTGTGCCAACGTGGCTAACCTAATGAGCCCAGACTCTCTTGGTTTCGCTAATTAAGGCAGTGGCCCGAAAAGGAAAAAGTAAAACGGCGTGACACGAATCTGTGAGAGAACTTTGGCTGTGTCAGGACTTATCTGTTGTTCGCTGTTGCACGGGTTGTCTTAATTTCGCTTTTTACGACTTCGTCTTTTGCTGTAGAACTTGTAATGCCGCTCTAAATATCGCAGTATGTTTACCGTAGCGCTTGCGCGCTCTCCGGTATGTTAGGGACGGCGCGAATTCGCTAATATCAGACGCTGGAGCATAAGCTTTCTTTTTATGCGAGACGCGCGTAACCAGTGTCGCCACTTTTCGATATAAGTGTACTTGTTGAAGATGTTTTCATGTAGCATAAACATATATTCATGCGATATAGATATCGCACGATGTGCTATAAGGAACCTTTAGGCTACATTAATGTTAATGTATCTACAGGCAATGGTCGGCGAATGTCGTATGCAATCGAACGGAACGGTATGCTGCAACATTTCACCTCTAAAATTTCACAAGTTGGGACTTGCCTCAGCAAGAAGTGACGCCAAAACGATACTAAAAAGTCGTTCAAGTTATACAGCTTTCTATAAAAGTAGAGCTGTCTAAACACTAGTTGGAGTCTTCGAGTTATTTCTAGGCTTATGACTCGTACACTCCTAGCGCGGTAACCTTTAGTTTATTTTATAGGTAAACAAAAAGTGAAAATATGCTCCTTTACTAAAGGTTAAAGGGCTTTAACTTTTAGTAAAGGAGCATATTTTCACTTTTTTGAGTACCTATAAAATAGACTAAAGGTTACCGTGCTAAGAGTGTAGGGGCTTCAGTAATCTGCAACTGACTGATACGCTGATAAGTACATGTCTTTCGGTACCCGTCGGGGTAGCTTTGCGGCTGCGGTCTCGGCTTGAGAGGCTCGAGGTCGCAGGTTGGAATCCCGGCCACGGCGGCCTTCGATGGTGGCGATATCCCAAAAAAGAAACGAAATATAGAAACGCCTGAGTGCTTAGGTGCACCCGTAACTTAGCTGCACGTTAAGGAACTCCAAATGGTCAAAACTTCTGTGGAGCCCTCCACTACGAGCCGCCCTCATAATCATAGCCTGTTTTGGCAACGTAAAATTCCATGCGTTACCATTATTACTGCCACTGCATTGCGTTCGTTGTTATTATAGAGTATTTCTGTAAACAGATACAGCATCAGTAAGGACGGTATTGCATTAAAATACTTCTGACCCTTTAAAGACAATCGTTATTACAAGGACTGCTCCTGTATTTTTCTTTTCTTTATTTGTATAATTAACCGGCAGTAGCGTTGCAGCAAGCAATGAAGTACTTACAGTGCTCTATCGCACGAACATAAGGAGCATGCGAAAGGGTACAAGAACGTAGATGATTGTGGTTCGATGAAGCAAAGGACGCTAATTTCCGCAGCCCATGTCGGGAGCGCGGCTAAGCGTCCGTGGGGGTACAGAAAAGGCACTTAGAGATAGAAAGATTGATTTTTTGATTTGTGAGGTTTAACGTCCCAAAACCAGCTCTGACTATGAGAGACGCCGTAGTGGAGGGCTCCGGAAATTTCGACCACCTGGGGTTCTTTAACGTGCACTGACAACGCACAGTACACGGGCACCTGGCATTTTTGCCTCCATCGTAAATGCGACCACCGCGGCCGGGATCGAACCCGCGTTTTTTGGGTGGCAGCCGAGCGCCGTAACCACTACACCACCGCGGCGGACCAACCTCCTTGGTTCAGTTGCAGTTAACAGTCGTATAGACCCGTGCTTTCATATTCCATTAACGTTGCTTCTGTGACGTGTGCCATAACCATGGATATTATTGAATATATCTATAGCGTGCGACAAACAGCAGCGCGTCCCGGACGCCTGAACGCCGCGGGGTTAAACACTTGCAAACAAAGTATGAGTGCAGTTATCTCGCAACTAATGCGCACGAGGCACACCACTCTCCTTGCGGAAACATGGAGGTGAATGAAAGGCGGTAACATTGCGGAGATAAAGCATACACGCGTTCAGTGTTTCTGCGTTTGTAGCGCTTCCCAAAGCCCAGCATCCCTATATTTCTACTTCAAACATCCCTTACGGATTGAACTATCAGTTTCTTTATTAACATATTGTCATGAAGACAAGCAGTAGACGATCGGCGGAAGAGGACAGCCTTCTTTTATGGCGGCCAGCACCAAAAGAATGCTCGCACAACTGCGCTCTTCTTCGTCTTCCCTCTGCTCGAGATCGGTGCCTGTAGTGGGGAGCTCGCTTCTCAAAACTTGCTCCGCGGTGGGCACTTTGCTTGGTGTCAATATATTGTTGTGATAATATTATACATATAACATTATACATATAATGTTATTATACATATAATGCTAATATAATATTAACATATATTAACATAAAAATCGAAGAAAAAGAAGGCGTAATTAATACCGCGCTCTTCGTGAGAAATTAGACGTTGCTGATGAGCTCCATCGCCTTGCGCGAGCTCACCTGCTTCAAATAAAAAAGGCAGCGGCTAGAGCGAAGTTCGTACGTTACATACCTCAGGTGATGCCTACACAAAGCTAGAAAAGTATTTTCAAATTTTGCACGCCTCTCTTGACGTATAGGTTGTCCCACTGAAGGCTCATTTCCACAATTGACATTTCTCGCAGTGCCCTTGATACTCGTTCGATATTATACAACTTCCTAATATCTCCTGAGACCCGAGAGGTTTCATACTAAAACCCAGTTAATTTCTTATATAATTGAATTGAATGCCACCTGTCGCCAACAGGTGCATGAAACAACAACAACAACAATAGTATCTAATGTTGCTTGCAGATTGTGTTTCGGTTTCATTTTCGGCCCATTTTGTCTTTGGAGCGCTGAACACTGAATGTGCAATACGTTGCACGCGGGGTCTTTAGAGGTAGAGAAGATACAAAGGTTGGCCGCGAAAGATTAAAGCTAGCTACCTACTGTGGGCTGAGGGCCGTGGTTTCTCAGCCACTGGCCAGATCCTCTGGCCAGAGGCTCAGAAGACGCGGCTCTGAGCCTACACTACATAGATGAATTATGGGAATGCCGTTAGATGGTGCTAGCTGCTATGTTAAAAAACGATCACGTGTGTGGACCCACCACCATAGACGTGGGAACACCTCTCACAGCTCCCATAAACGGCTTTTCTCAACATTCATATATTATATTTCACTCTACAAAGAACGACGTTCAAGTTATTCTGATCTGATTAAGGCCTCTTCAAATTTGCGTATTAAATGTGCGTGTGTGATGTAATGCTCTTTCGAAACGGCGTTTCAAGCTCTACGGATAGCGAGGATTCAGTAGGAAAGAAAAATGGCGATAAGTAAGGATGCAGATAACAAGTGTAAAGCAATGCAGTGGGGGCCACTACAACGGACTGTATATTTGAAATGCGTTAAATATGTGAGGATTCTTCCGCTATTTAATCCTTATTTATGTTTTCACTTAAGGTACAAACATATGACTGTAAACGTTACATTTGGGGCTTATAACACGTGCACTCACCACCTTTCTTGAAAGCTCTGCGCTCGAGTTGGCCACGAGCAAAGGCCTCTAGAGTGCGCGCATTTTTATTATCCCGAACGTGCGTTCTAGTGCCCGTAGTGTTATGAGCGCCCATTAGTATCTGTTCCCAGCACTAGGCGTACAAGATGGCGGCATGTATGAAGCCATCAGCCATTTCAACGCTCAGTGAGTCTTTAGAGCCTTTACAAATTGCCTCCAAGGCGTGTGCCGCGTAATCGCTTAGCATCTCGCACAGCGCATGCGCAGTAGTGTCAGCACTAGAGGACGCGACACACGATCACTCACTTCGCTATCTTCGCCTTCCTAATTTGCGGGTCCTGATGATGTAATCGTCAAAAAGGCGACGCACATGGAGTCACCATCCTTGTTGGTTCACCGTCGCGCACATTACCTGAACTTATAGAAGTACTTTAGGTAGTTGTTACGCGCAAATAACTTTAGATTCGTTCATTGCACATTTCGTGTTAGTGCAAGTCATTATCACGCATGCGTAATGACCTGTTCGCATGTCCGCAGTTTGTGTTCGCATGAGTTATCACCCGTCAACTTTCTCCTTCACTACCCTTCGTCACGTGACTTCCTCGTCAGCTTTTGCCTTTCTTTATATAGCAGGCAGACGTCTCACTAGCAGCCGAAAACCTGGTACATCTCTCTTTGCATTTACGCTGTGTTTTCATATACCAAGCTCCAATTACATTTCAGTTCTGGAGTTTCAAGTGTCATAACCACAGCGCGATTATGAGCCCCACTTTAGCGGGTTAGATTGCATAACTTTCGAACACCTGGCATTTCTAATGCGGTCCTAAATCCAAGTACGCGGATCTTGTTGACTGCTTCCCTCACCGACATGCGTCCGAAGTCATCGAGAATCGAGCATGCGTCCCAAGGAGTAGCTGCGCGATCCCACTTTTGCCTTAGAGATAACACAACTACTTATCGCACCGTGTAATGATAAATATTCCTTTGGGGAAGACTACAGCATTCACATCACGGACAGCTAAGTAGTGGCACGCTTTATGATAGTCTATGCATGTCTTACAGGCCGCCAAGTTGGAATGCCCGCAGACATTTCCAGCACACTCTAGAGCCACCGCCTACTGGAAGGGATATGCACGGAGGAATGTTTCTTAACGCGTAAGTATTCTTAGTTTACTTACCGTCCCTCCTTTCCGTTTTAACGTGACGTGTTATCCATTTCAGTGAACGGCCTACCGTATCTACTCGCGTACTACCAGGCCTAGCTAGCGCTACCTAATGTGAGCTTGCGTTGAGAATGTGATGACTAGAGGCAGCTAGTGCTACCTGATGTAGACTAGTCCTGAGGCTCAATATTAAAGGATGACCTATATTTTCACAAGTTGCCTAAATGTGTGCTGTTGTTGCCTATTGTCGTTAAAACGATGGCTAACCTTGGATGACGTTTGCTGGTTGTGGCTACTGTCGGATAAATAAGAGGTCATATCGGTTATAATTTTAGTATTGATGCGATAGCGAAAAATATATAAGAATACCTCACACGGGTGCCCGAGGCACAAGTAACTACGTAAGCCCTTGACATCTCCCATTAAGGACGCTTTGACAAGTCTGCTTTCGTAGTTCAAGCTCCGCGTAGCTCGCACCCGCATAGAGCGGTGAGCTTTAGCATATTCAGTAATTAGCATATTAGCAAATAACAAATACGTCATCAGGAACCTCGAAATTTTAATTGCGTCTTAAGTTCTTGTAGATGCATAGCCATGCTATGGCGCGCTCAGGGGCTGCGTATGATACTTTGTAGAACTAACTTTTTTTTTTGCCTTGTTTGTTTGCCCCGATTTTCCTTTCTTTCTTTTTTTATACGTTTCGTAGCCTCAGTTTTCTTCAACCTCACGACCCAGTGAGAAATGTAAGGCTTAATAAATGCCCAAACCGCGGGTTGACTGCGTCTGTTTCATTTTTTTTTCTCTTCTCTCTTTCTTCTTTCTATCTCTTTTTTTCGCACGTTGTGGTAACTGATCACTTAGTAAATGGAAGTCAGAGTCCAAGGGCGGGCGCGGGGTTCATCTTCTAGGGTAGAATTTTTGGGGCTATTTAAGCCCGCGGTGCAACCCTCCCTAGCTATAAAACTGCGCCCGCCGACACGACTTCCATTAATCATGCAATAAGTGGGCACGATACAATTAAGACACACCGTGTCACTCAGTGTAGAGTCGTATAATGCGAACGTTTAATGTCGACGTCTCAGTATTCTTCAACGGGCGTTAAGGAATGCTGAGATTCCCTTAAATTTTTGTTATATGGGCACGCGAGTTTAAACAGTGCGTAATAATGTAACAGTGATGTTTAATAGTAAAGTACAGAACATGTTTATCACATACGATGCATGCTTCCGCTCCTGATCAGTGGTGACTAGCTGAAGCATATCATATCTCTTTAAAATGCTAAAGAACGTGTAAAATATCCTCGTGCACGTGAAGACCACACGGTGTCTGCACGTTGCGAATCGCTAATATAGGCAGAATTCGTGCGCAGGAGTCTCGATATTTGTACTCTTGAAGACTTCATGTTAAATGTCGTCTATTACAGATACCTTATCTCTAAATATCGTCGTACGTTTCTCAGTGATTTTGTGCATTTATTTGGTAGAAACGGTTTCGAAGCACTGCATCTGAAGCGCGCTAGAGAAGTGGTTTTAGGCCTATTTTGTGCTAGCGTATGATTTTTTCATCAACTTGTTTTTACCATCTTGCTAGGCGTACAAGATTGCAAGCTTTATCACCTTGGACTCTAGTACGCGAGGCTGCATAGTTGAGTTCAAGTTGATAAAGCATCTTTTTTTTTATATAGTTCCCATCTATCTGTGCTCGTTATCACTGTTACACATTGTGCAGTACACTAGGAAGCGTGTACCCCTTTGTTATTGTTGCCAAGTGGGCCAGTGCTCCACATCATATCTGTTTTGTTTTTTTTTCCTCGGGTGATTGAATTCACCTTCATCAGTCGGTGCTCATAATGCAAACCTACCTGCTTGTTTTGCTAGTTTCTTGTTTTTGGCTTCATTAATGCTAATCTTTAATAAATACGATCGCTTGTAATGCAACTTAAGATTTGATAAATACTTGCAAGTACTATTATCATGCGGTGTCCTAAGCGTGCGCTCCTCCTCGATGTTCAGAGTCCTTTTATGCGTTATTTTCTGGCTAAAATAAGTGTTTAGAGCCGATTCACACAAGGTTTCAAGTTTGAAGACGTTCTTGCACATGAATAACAGCGTGAACAGTGCACACATCGAACTGAGCACACGTTCGCCTGTGCCTAGTGTTCCCGTTCTTGTTTTTTTTTTTGTTTTTGTTTTTTTCGCGAAAGTGGCATGAAACATATGCCCCCTCTCCCCATCCCCTGCAAGCAATATTGCGATTCATTGTCCATGGAGCTCTCGCGTTTGGTTCTCAATTTTACTACCGTTTCACTACCGTAATTTTGATAGGTGAGCTAGCTGGTCATTTTAATATTGAACCTGTGAAAGCTCGACGTGTTTTCAGCGTGAACGCTGTTATTACAAAGTCGGCCAGAACAAATGTTAGTCGTGATTGGCCCCATGACTTAGGAACGTTGGGGGTTCGGAGAACGAAAATGGGCACACGCGTACCCATAAGGTAGTATGGTAATGCAGATGCATGTTAAGGCACCAGTACAAGCCCAACTGGAAGCACTGATTGATTTCTGGGGTGTCCCAAAACTACGGCGTGATTATGAGAGACGCCGTAGTGAAGGGTTCTAGAAATTTGGACCACCTGGAGTTATTTAGCGAGCACTGACATCGCACTGTACAAAGGCCTCAACGTTTCGCTCAAAACGCAGCCGCCACTGCCGGGATACCCCACGCAAAGCATGCTTTAATGCCTGTCGTTTGATTTCCAAATGTCGTGGAGCAGCGTTTACGAATAATAGTGCACGCACCGTGTCACCAGTTTGCGAATATTTTTGTCCTTTTCTTACCGTTGCCCGGTTTCAAACGAACGTCGGAAAACACATCTGTGTCGTTTAAAAATTTCCCAGAACCTCACTGCCCAAGCCATCGTCGCTTTTTGTATGCTAATAGCTGGCGTTTTACGTGCTAAATCGCCGATATGATTATTAGGCACGGTGCAGTGGACGGTTCCGTAAATTTCGACCACGTGGTGTTTTTTTCAACGTGCACGACGTCAAAGAGCACGTGAGTCTTGTCATTTCGGCTCCATCGAAATACAACCGCCACGGCCGGGATGAAACCCGCGGAATTTCGGTCAGCAGCCGAGAACCGCAAGCGCTGTACCACCGTGACGGCTTATCATCTTTAATAGTTGCTCTGGCGTCTCTCTGCTGCGAAGGAAAGTTTCCGCACCCTTACTGTCTCGGCTAGCCTTTGTGGAGTCCCGTACTGGAGGTGCTGTGATTGATGGGAACGCCCAGTCACACCGTCCGGTCGCCGTCTGGGCTGACAGATTCAGGCCGCGTCCGTCACCAAAATCAGCTGTGCCTTAGATGGGCCGGAAGTGACGTTCTGGTGCGTCTTGCTATGTTCCAGCAGATAAGCTGCGCTGAAATCGTATTCATTTTCTTTTATTTCTAATTCGATAGCATTAGGAGTTTCTCTCGCATATAATCCGCTCTCGGTATCGTTGTCGGCTTCAGCGTTGGCGTCCACGACGGAAATAATAAACTCGAGCTACCGGCTTGTTTCCCGAGGCACCTAGCCACGCTAGCTCCCCGCCGTGGCAAAGGTACGTTAGCGGAAAAAAAAAATTCAATTTGACAATATAAGATCTGTCAGAAAAATTGCAATCTATACGACTTAACTAGCACCTACACACATGATTGTCCGGACTGTGATTAGCACGTACGAAAAAAAAAACATATTTCTGTTAGAACGAGGCGATGCGGCCGAGTATAGCTTCCAGTCTTAACGACAAAGCTTAAGTGTTCTTTACTTTCTTTCTTGCGGAATACAAACAAGCCCTTGTACTTATATTCATTCTCAGGTTAAAAGAGAACTCCGGCGGGTTTTTTTTTTTTTTCGCCAATTCTGGTACCGCTGTTTTTCAATGGCACTGATAGTTCTGCAGCAGCCAGGGTGGTTCAGTTTGCTCGGAAACTCACCAATAATTTTAAATGACCCAATGAACGACGTGCTCAAACCGCAACCAAAAGGGGTACATCCTTCGTGCAGTGTATGCGACGACCCCACAGCCTCCCCGTCATCAGACAGAAATATGGAGCTGGAGCCAGCAAAATCAAAGCAGTGATATCATCCGACGGTCCAGCAAGCCGGAGACGCGGCGATAAGGCAAGGTCTCGAGTCCCCTCATAGGAAACCTGAGTCCTAGACGCTAAACTTTGCCAGATGCTCAGTCTAGTTGTTTCCATCCATCCATTAAAGTGAAAGAGCAAGTGAGTTTATGATGATGCATTTTTCTTTGAGAATGATATCGCTGTTGATTTCGCGATCATCGGTCCAATGTTAGATGATGAACTCAACGTGTCGGTTCTTTTTAAATCTCGCACGTTAACGTCTTAATTTCGCACGTTAACGCAAGCGTGACGTCATAGACTCAGCTTTTTTTAAATTTTGGGCACATTGTCGTTATAGGATTTTGGTAAACTCGCCATTAAGTCTCTGACCATCTGAGAAGACAGCTTAATTCATATTTACCGGTGAATAAATGTGCAGACCCTCGCAGGCACCATCAAAATCTCTGTAATAGCGAGTTTGTGCGGGAACATCAAGGTGGCGTCACCACGTGTATTCCTCTATGCCCGCATTTTCTCGCTTACAAGGCGCCTTCTCGCGGTAAGCGTGGTGCTGTTGCATGAGAGGCTGCGCAACATACGCACACGGACAACAGAGAAGTAGACATCACGTGCGTGTGTGTTTGTCCGTGTATGCGTTGCGCGGCCTGTCATGAATCAGTACCGACTTGCCCAACTGTCAGTTCTTGTGGTGCTGTTGGCGTCTGGAAAGGGTAATTCAATAATACAGGAAAGATAGTTCTGCTCTCTTGTGTCCCGTCAAAGAGCCCTAGCAACAAAGTTGGCTCCTCTTCACTCTGCGTCTGTTGCCCTTCATTCGATATTGTCTGCGCTGGTAAGAAAAATTGTAATCATAACCCTTCTCCCCTTCCTTCCCAACAACGCCCTGCTTCATAAGCATGTCATGATTCTAACACGTGAAGAACGCAGTATTTATTTTTATAATATTCATGATCAGCTATCCAGTTTCTACCACGCTTATTCGCTGCTTCGTATGCAATACCGCCGTGTTTTTCTTTTTCACTCAACCAGTTCATACTTATGACAATGCTTCCAGATGTTCCCGCGACACTAACATATGTTCTCATTGTGCTTTCTTGACGATGAATCCCGCATAAGCAAAATTTCACCAAACTATAAAGATGGAGACTAGACAACGTAAAATTCAAAGCCAAGTATACTTAACAACCGTGATGAGGGAACACAAGACCGCGTATGGCTGGAGTCATTAATAATAATCCGAACCACGCGCGTTCACGTAGTGCTCACCTATTGTCGTTCGCGGCGCTAGCTGTATGCGTTCTACCTATCACCTTATTCATCAGCCTGTCTACGCCCATTGCAGGGCAAAGGCCACTGCCATAGTTCGCCAAGTATTCCGGTCTTGTGCTAACTCTGCGCCAATTTACCTCGCAAAGGTCTTGATGTCATCTGCTCACCTAACTTTCTGCCGCCCCACGCCGCGCTTGCCTTCCCTAGGGATTCACTCTGTTACCCTTAATGACCAACGGTTGTCTCATCTTCGCATTACATGCCCCGCCCACTTCCATTTATTTTTCTTAATTTCTATTGATATGTCCTTAACACGTGTTTGTTAGCTAACCGACTCCGCTCTCTTCTTGTCCCTTAATGTTAAACCTATCATTTTCCTTTCCATTACTCGCTGCGTCGTCCTCAATTTAAGCTCAACCCTCTCAGTTATCCTCCAAGTTTGTGCCCCATAGGTGAGTACCGCTAAGATGCATCTGTCATACACTTTTATCTTCAGAGACAATGGTAAGCTACCATTCATTATCTGACGATGCTTGCCGAATGCACTCCACCCCACTTTTATCCTCTTAATTATCTCAGCCCTGTGATTCGGATCAGGGCCCTACGTAGCCTAAGTAGATATATTCACTTACTACTTCCAATGCCTCGCCAGCTATCTCAAACTGCTGTGCTCGCCCAAGGCTATTGAACATTGCTTCAGTTTTCTGCATATTAATTTTCAGGCCCACTGTTCTACATCGCCTGTTAGGTCAGTAAGCATGCCTTGTAATTCATCTCCCGAGTTACTTAGCAAGGCATTGTTATCAGCAAATCTGACGTTACTGCTCTTCCCATTAACCCTTACACCCACCTGTTCCCAATCCTGTATTCTAAATACTTCTCGTAAACGTGCTGTGAACAGCATTGGAGATATTGTGTCCCCTTGTCTTACGCCCTTCCTTATTGGTATTTTGCTGCTCTGCTTATGGAGGACTATGGTGGTTGTGGAGCCGTTGTAGATGTCTTCCAGTACTCTTACGTAGTGCTCGTCTATGCCCTGATTCCGCAATGCCTGCATTGACTGCTGAAATATAGGCCGAGTCAAATGCTTTCTCGTAATCTATAAAGGCTATTTATAGGGGTTGGTTATACTCCGCGCATTTCTCTATCACCTGATTGATAGTGTGAATATGGTATTTCGAAGCCCTGCTTGTTCGTTGGGTTGACAGAAATCTGAGGTGGCACGAATTCTTCTAGCGATTACCTTATAAATACCTTGTAGATGACTGACAGCAAGCCAATGGGCCTATAATTTTTCAAGTCCTATGTGACGCCTTTCTAATGGTTTAGGATGACGTTCGCATTCTTCCAAGATTCCGGTATGCTCGCAGTCATTAAGCATTCAGTAGGCAGGCTTGCCAGCTTTTCTAGTGTAATGTGGTCACCGTTCTTTAAGAAATGTGTTGTTATCTGATCCTCACCAGGTGCCTTTCCCGCTTGCCTCTCTTTCAAAGCTTTCATTACTTCCTCTTTCATGACTGGTTGTATGTCAACCTCTTGTGAACTACTTCCCGTTCAATATTATCCTGGTTACACCGCCTATATCGAGATCTCTATAGAACTCCTCGGCTACTGTAACCATCTCATTGCTATTTGTGATTACATTGCCTTGCTTGTCTCTAAGCGCATACGCATGATTTTCGCCTATGCCTAGACGTCTGTTCACCGCTTTCAGGCTCCTTCCGTTCTTTAGAGCACGCTCAATCCTCTCCGTATTATGCTTCGTATGGCGGCTGTCTTACGCTTATTGATTAACTTCTAGAGCTGCGCTAGTTCTAGTCTGCCAGTTGCATTAGATACTATCAGGCTTTGCCGTTTTCGAATCAAGTATTTCGTCTCCTGGGAAAGTTTCCGAGTATTGTGCCTACCGATCTTGCCTCCTACTTCTATTGCACACTCCGTGACAATGCGTGTCAGATTATCCCTCACTTCCTGAACGCAAATGTCTACTTGCTCAGTTAGAGCTGAATATCTGTTTTGCAGTGCTATCCTGAATTCTTCTAGTTTCCGTCTTGCTGTTACTTCAGTGACCTGTTTCCATCGTACTAGCTTGTTGCAGTCCCTCCTCAAGTCTAGCCTAATTCGAGATCTCACCGTCCTGTGGTCACTGCTCCTCACCCTGACAACACTCCCAGATCCTGCATGACGCCACCGTCATTGCATAGTATGAAATCTATTTCATTTTTATTCTCGCCATTCGGCCTTCTACACGTCCACTTACGATTCTCCCGTTTACTAAAGAACGTATTCATGATGCGCAGACTATTCCGCTCTGCGAACTCCACTAACAAGACCCCTCTGTCATTGCTACAACCCACGCCATAGTTCCCGACTGCCTCGTCTCCGGCCTGCTTCTTGCCTACCTTAGCATTAATGACTCCCATATTATGGTGCATTGCGTCTTTACTTCATCCATTGTCCATTCGACATTTTCATAGAAGCGTTCAACTACCTAGTCATCATGGCTGGATGTAGGTGCATAGCCCTGTACGGCGTTCAGTCTGTGCATCTTATTAAGCTTAAGAACACGTGCATGCATCGAAATGAGATACTAATGCGAGGCTGTCTTTCGTCGAATAAGCGGAAACACAGACGCACTGATATGCGCCGTATCTAACGTTGAATTCCGATGGCGGATTCGAAGTATTGCTGGCGGTCGTACTGCAGGTGGTGGAGAAGAACGAATATCATTAGGAAAAGGAAAAAAATTGAGTGTGTGTGTGTGTGTGGGGGGGGGGGGGGGGGGCGGGCATTGCCGTATGACATGCACGTGCACGTTACCTTGTAATATTTATCACTCCGAGCACCTTTTTGCGTGGACGACTATGCTGGTGGTTCCATTATCATCAACGGACGTTATTTCGGTCGTTTGTTGTGAAGTTGCATAGGCAAGTGCACACAAACCCTTCGTAAGAATGACCAATACACTACAAAAAAAAAGAGAAAGAAACACATCTGGCACTAAAAGTTCCGAAAGGCACCTTCCGTTACACTGAGCGTCTTTAACATAAAGCTTCAGTTGCCGAACCATTGCTTACATCAAAAACAACTAAATTTACGAATACATATCGATGACATACATAAACTGCAAAAACGCATTACTCTTTTATGCTCGCTGCTAAGAGGAATAGTGAACCAACACCTCCACAAGTTCACTTCAGAAATCAAATAGAAATAACGACAGAAAATACGATATAAACTGCGATCTATCGTATTACACTAGCCACTACAAGAAAGTGCCCAAAAATAACACGTGCAAATCCTCCGCGAATTCTGTACATATCCATCGGCCATATAAACCGCTCTTAACGCGATACATTAATTAGCTCAAGCAGCAGAAAAACCGGTGCCAGCGTAATTGGGGATTTTTTGCAGTGCCGGCTTACCTTCCGGTAAGTACGGTAATGCCGTACCGTCGTGGTCGGCAAGCAGAAAATTTAGCTTGTGAGAACTTTACCAGCAAGTTTCATCATCTCATGACGTTACCGTACTCACCGAACCACTAGTGCAAGTGTTTCCGACTAAAATACCCGCGTGCTGACCACGACGGTACGGCATTACCGTCATTACCGTACGGTAATCCAACACTGCTACAACTCCCTATTTCCTGCTCGACGAGCTACCGTCCTTGATTGATTTGTGGGGTTTAACGTCCCAAAACCAGCTGTGATTATGAGAGACGCCGTAGTGGAGGTCTCCGGAGATTTCGACCGCCTGGGGCTCCTTAACGGGCACTGACAACGCACAGCACACGGCCTCAACATTTCGCCTCCATCGAAATGCAGCCGCCGCGGCCGGGATTCGATCCCGCGACCTTCGGATTAGCAGCCGAGTGCCATAACCACTTGACCACCATGGCGGGGCGAGAGAGCTACCGTCCTACCATCGTGTTTCTCGAAGCACCGCACTGCGCAAGCGCTCCGCCACGGAAGAGGTGCTTTAGTCAACAAAATTCATTTTCCCGAAGTAAAATCCCTCATAGCAGTCGTAAACCACGGCTTAAAACCTTCACCCATGGTATCTCAGAGTGCAATTTGTATCTACGAGAAAACACAATTCCGTAACGAATAGGTGAAGCCAGCGAGGCCCAATGACGCTATAGCGTTCACTGTTTCAGGCGAAGCTTAAGCGTCCTTTAACTTTTTCTTTTTCATCTTACGGCCTCTTGTGGGGGAATTGAACATATCTTGCTCGAAATTATTAAATAGAGTTGAGAGATATATTTCATCGCTACATTTCGTATAGTTTCCGAATGAGGTGTAGCGCATTTTCTTTTGTGGCTCATATCATTACCGAATTGTAAAACGTGGCATTTAAACACCATGTGAAGTCGCATTGTCCCAGAGCCGCAAAACGAGTGAGCTGTCTTACTATCAGGATTCCAAACTTGTCATACTTTTGTTCAGTACATCTTGATTCTGTAGGGGACACATCGTTCCATAGTGCTCAGGCGTCCTAGAAAGGTGATCGCTTTATAATGCTGATAAGACTGTATATTGTTTTTGTGTTTGTGTAAATGAGTTAGGTTCTCATATGTTTGCAATAGGTTCAGTGACTATTTTTTATTGGTGCAACTGAATAAATGATGTGATTGGTCAATTCAATTTGATCTTAGCATTGTATAATATGTATAACTAGCATTATCTTTTGTAGTCATTCTACATGTCAATTATTGCTGTTATTTAACTCTGCATTTTTCCATTGTACTGACTATATTCATGTCTTCTTATTGTGCTTGTAAGTGTATGCTTTTAATTATGTTTCTTTTTGTTTAAAATATTTGTGAAAAATCATTGTACTGCCCAACTGCCACGCTCTTGAAGAAGAGTAGCAGTATTGTAAATAAAAAATAATAAATAAAAAAATAAATCTGGGTCACAGATATACCTACGCCTTATGAGCTCTGAAACAGGTAGGTGGACAAGCTGAAAGACGCTGACACAAGCAGACAGCGGGAGGGAGAGCGATGGACATGCGAGTATGCGCTTTTCACATTGCGCCACTGCCTTTCATTCGTACACAAAGATAAACCTTAGGTCCTTCCGTGCGGGCAGGCAGTCCTACCTGCAAGAGACCCTACAAAGTGGTGAGCAAGCACCAATGTGTTAACTGACCTCAAGCACCCATCAGGTTGCCTCGCGCTATGGAGTCTGAGACTTCAAGGTTTCGGCGCTTACCGTCGTCTTCAAGTACGGACAAAAGCGCTCTTACGCCGACTGCTTGTCTCGCTCCTCCGTCGATCTGCCGTCGCAGGGACGACCAGGATGATGACACCGTCTTTAGGCCCAAAAGTTACGACACTACGCCGAACTACAACGACATGGCCCGGAACTAAGGCACCTTGCAGACTACCTGGAAGGCAAGACTGACGTTCTGTCGAAGGTAGCCAGGCAAAATTCTAGCGAATCGACGTTCCATTGGAGAACGCCTCGCCATTCTGAGCCGACTAGCTTCTCGTTGTACCTTCAGCATTGTGTCCACGGGTTCCGGACGCTTTGCCCGATGACTGGACCTCCGGACATCTTGTCTTCATCTGCGTGTTCAGTAGGATGCAAGAGGAGTACCGCTGTCCACGCCTAACCGCCGATGTCGCTCACTTTGCGAAAAAGTGTCGGGAGTGTCAGCGACCCATTGCACCGTTAACAAGGTCAGAAGAATTTGTGCAGTCTATCCAGCCACCCTATAAAAGATCGTTCCAGCACATCAGTATGAACTTACTGGGGCTATCTCCGACGTCAGCATCCGGTAATAAAAAAACAGATCGTCCCAACTACGGACTACCTTACCTGCTACGCCTAAAGAGAAACCTTGCCCAAAGGCCTTGCTGCCGAGGTAGCCAATATTTTTGTTGGGAACTTCCTTCGGATTCACGGAACCTTAGAAGTCATCATCACCGACAGAAAGTTGTAATTAACGGCTACATTACCTAACGGAAAGCCTATACAAGTTAATGAAACGTGTCTTCATTAAAATTCAGCGTTCAATAAATACAATTCTACACAAGCGACGAAATCATATATGCATCGCATCGGGTCGTTCAGTGTTTTGTTGGTTATTTGCATTATTGGCTTTGTACTTTTACTTTGATTCAGTTTGCGTGGAAAAAAGCTTCGCTTTCCGCTGTCCCGCTTTAAAAAAAGAGCTTTGATCTTCTTCCATGGTAGCTTTGTCATTAATCGGGCCACATATGTGCTTCCGGCTACATCAGGCAGGAGCGTCTGTCTTTTCTTGTGCTGGTCACACTCGCGCACTTTAAGGTTACAAACTAATCAGGCAGATTAGTCAGGTAACAAAGGATAAAAGGCCCATAATCAAGCGAACGGGCACGCCTGAGTGCCTATAATCTCGAACGCGCTTGCGCGTTCACAGAGCGTGTCAAAGACCACATTCACTCAGCCCTCCTGTAACATTGCCACTTGTCGTCTATGCATGCCCTTTAAAGCAAGGCAGTACCAATCTAAATTCACTAACACAAAGCATTCTTCCTAGGGAAACCACGCACGCGCAAGCCGGTACTATTTATTGCTCGCACGCTCCGCCGGTGAGCGGCCACCGATCCGGAGTTCGGAACTATTCTGGGAGTTCCTTTAGGTTTACGCAAGAAGAGAAGTGCGATTCCATTTTTCCGTACGTGACCTTTGCATACGACACGGTCATGTCTCAACAAGGCACATGCCATTCAAGCTGGTCTACCCAAGGAGCCCGACAACGCACTTGACGCCATGCGTCACCTGTGAAAAGAATCGTGACCTTGATATCAAGAACCAGCAGAGGGTTGACAGCCGGCACTACAATGACGACATCACATGGAATACGAACGAAGCGAAGATATTCCGACGTTGCGGGATACTATACCATGAGGGCATGCCCGTCGGTACAACGCCATCACAGCAGCGCCAGGCACAACCTGAAGTGTACCACGTGGTATGCCTTCAAACTTATTGTGCACGCTGACGAACTGTGGCACGTTATTACTACCGTCCTGGATCAAATAGTCTTCGTGTACTTTCACTATCGTGTTCTTTTTGCAGCATCGGCACGATGATATTTGTCATGGAGGCATTAACATTCGTCGTGCCTTCTTTTCGTTCATACTGACTTTTTACCCAGTGGGGTACGTTTGTTATCGCCTGGCCCAGGCCGCGTTTGGCTTGCGCGAACATCAGCAGCAACGCTGCAATGTGAAGCTATGCATGTGTAAAAGGCGACGCGCTTCACCCCTCGTCAGTTTTATCGATTAGTAGCGATTGTACTCGCCCCTGTTGTCGTGCTGTGATAGTTATTTTTTCTGCTGATCACAAATATGTCCAGTAAGTTGATTCCTTGGGGTTTTACGTCACAAAACGACCGTATGAGAAACGCCGTATTGGAGTGCTCCGGAAGCTTCGACTATCTGAGGTTCTTGAACGTGCACTGACATCGCACAGTACACGGACTTCAACACATCACCTCCATCGAAATGCAGACGCCGTGGCCGGCATTCGATCCCTCGGCCTTCGGATCAGCACCCGAAGGCCATAACTGCTAGACCACCGCGGCGGGGAAATCGTCCAGTAAAGAGCTCTACGAAAATGTTAAAGTACTTGTACTCTTTTACACTGTTCGGCGTCCGCTATTCGTTTTGAGCGTATACGTTTAACGGTTCTGTTCCGTGTCCTTCATCGTCACGACCATATATTTTTCCTATTAATTAACGGTGATTCGTTTCGGGGACAGGTGCTACTTTCTGCAAGACAAGCCTAAAATATAATATCCTCGGGCGTTCGTTTTTTGTTATTTGCATTATTGCTTTGTGCTTTTACTTTGATTCAGTTTGCGTGGAAAACGCTTCGCTTTCCGCTGTCCCGCTTTAAAAAAGAGCTTTGTCTTCTTCCATGGTAGCTTTGTCATTAATCGGGCAAATATGTGCTTCCGGTTACATCAGGCAGGAGCGTCTGTCTTTTCTTGTGCTGGTCACACTCGCGCACTTTAAGGTACAAACTAATCAGGCAGATTAGTCAGGTAACAAAGGATAAAAGGTCCCATAATCAAGCGAACGGGCACGCTGAGTGCCTATAATCTCGAACGCGCTTGCGCGTTCACAGAGCGTGTCAAAGACCACATTCACTCAGCCCTCCTGTAACATTGCCACTTGTCGTCTATGCATGCCCTTTAAAGCAAGGCAAGTACCAATCTAAATTCACTAGCACAAAGCATTCTTCCTAGGGAAACCACGCACGCGCAAGCCGGTGAGCGGCCACCGATCCGGAGTTCGGAACTATTCTGGGAGTTCCTTTAGGTTTACGCAAGAAGAGAAGTGCGATTCCATTTTTCCGTACGTGACCTTTGCATACGACACGGTCATGTCTCTACAAGGCACATGCCATTCAAGCTGGTCTACCCAAGGAGCCCGACAACGCACTTGACGCCATGCGTCACCTGTGAAAAGAATCGTGACCTTGATATCAAGAACCAGCAGAGGGTTGACAGCCGGCACTACAATGACGACATCACATGGAATACGAACGAAGCGAAGATATTCCGACGTTGCGGGATACTATACCATGAGGGCATGCCCGTCGGTACAACGCCATCACAGCAGCGCCAGGCACAACCTGAAGTGTACCACGTGGTATGCCTTCAAACTTATTGTGCACGCTGACGAACTGTGGCACGTTATTACTACCGTCCTGGATCAAATAGTCTTCGTGTACTTTCACTATCGTGTTCTTTTTGCAGCATCGGCACGATAATATTTGTCATGGAGGCATTAATATTCGTCGTGCCTTCTTTTCGTTCATACTGACGTTTTACCCAGTGGGGTACGTTTGTTATCGCCTGGCCCAGGCCACGCTTGGCTTCCGCGAACATCAGCAGCAACGCTGCAATGTGAAGCTATGCATGTGTAAAAGGCGACGCGCTTCACCCCTCGTCAGTTTTATCGATTAGCAGCGATTGTACTTGCCCCTGTTGTCGTGCTGTGATTGTTATTTTTTTCTGCTGATCACAAATACGTCCAGTAAGTTGATTCCTTGGGGTTTTACGTCACAAAACGACCGTATGAGAAACGCCGTATTGGAGTGCTCCGGAAGCTTCGACTATCTGAGGTTCTTGAACGTGCACTGACATCGCACAGTACACGGACTTCAACACATCACCTCCATCGAAATGCAGCCGCCGTGGCCGGCATTCGATCCCGCGGCCTTCGGATCAGCAGCCGAGTGCCATAACCGCTAGACCCCCGCGGCGGGGAAATCGTGCAGTAAAGAGCTCTACGAAAATGTTGAAATACTTGTACTCTTTTACACTGTTCGGCGTCCGCTATTCGTTTTGAGCGTATACGTTTAACGGTTGTGTTCCGTGTCCTTCATCGTCACGACCATATGTTTTTCCTAATAATTAACTGTGATTCGGTTCGGGAACAGGTGCTACTTTCTGCAGCCAGTGTAAGGAGCACGAACTATCGCCCGTGGCGGACAGGGAAAAAAAGGAGGGAGGGGGGGACGCAGTGATCTGAAGGTGGTGACCTCCTGGGGCTCTTTTTTATTGTGTATTTGAAAAATGAAGGGACTGTTCAATAAATCACCAATTTGCGCTTCATGACGCCTGTAGAGCGTGCTCCTCCTTGAGATCGCTAGCACTGCAGAGAAGCTAAACTAATCAAGACAGAACAAGTTGGGGGCACTGATGAGTCGGTTCCGGAACGCCGTCAGCTGGTATCTGTCCCGCTTGAAATGTTTCGAGTTCTCAGAACATCAATGAATATTCAAACGCTTTGAATTGCTTTTTTCCCTCTTTCATGTTGCAAAAGTTTCTTTAACTAAACTGTGCTTAATGAACGCTTATCAATCGAAGAGAGAGAGAGATTGTGTGTGTGTGTGTGTGTGTGTGTGTGTGTGTGTGTGTGTGTGTGTGTGTGTGTGTGTGTGTGTGTGTGTGTGTGTGTGTGTGTGTGTGTGTGTGTGTGTGTGTGTGTGTGTTCTTCCTGTTCCGATAACAGCATAGCAAGTTCTTGCAAGGTCATTAAGTGATGCAAACGGCGTCGCAGTAATTAACCATGAACCGGAACTTTCTCAGTCTCATGATCTATTTCCCAACTCCTCTGATCAGTCCACTGAGCGCACGTGATATCTTCAAGAGTCATCCAACTTACACAAGCAAGATACATTCATTCATCCTACTCATATGACGTAAGCATATCTGCCCTTAAAGATAAATCTAAATTGCAGTCACTCGTGCACCGTCGTAAGATTGCAAGCCTCAGTCATTTTCATAAGTTTTTCTACAGTTCACTTAATAGCATGCCGTACATCACCCCCCCCCACCCCCCCCTGCACGAATATCGCAACGCACTGGTCATCCGCTACCGGTTTTAAAACCACGTTCACACACAACCACATTCTCTGCTTCATTTTTCTCTCGCACAGCGTCTGATTGGAATGCCCTTCCCCACGAAGTTGTATCTACAAACAACCACCATGTGTTCAACGCTGCTGCGTCCTCTATTTTGCCACATTAGTTGTCGTTGTTTGTGCAAGCTGATCACTTAACGCGCTTATTTATTTCTGCAGTAATAATTTTTTTAGTGTTGTATTCATTTTTAGTGTTCTTTTTCTGCAACATTTCGAGTAGTTTTTACGTTCACCTACCACGTTTTTCTACTGCTGTGATGTTAATGTTTTTTTTTTCTTTTGTACTTATTTCTTATGAACGCGTGTTCTCGTTTGTACAGAGTTCCAACATTTCTTACATTCGTTTGTATTTTGAATTGTATTATGTACCCCACCCCTTATGTAACACCCCTATAAACGGGGCCTTTAAGGAAAATAAACTGAACTGAACTGAACAAACAAATTCGGAAAAGATGCAGAAGTAATAAATGAAACTTTAAGACGTGAGCTAGTTGCAGGCGCCTGCGACCACTGCCTGCCTAATGACTGCCTAGGACCTCTGTTGACGACGATTCCTCCTCCAATTAGGCTCGTTTGAATAAATTTATTTCAAGGCAAACATATTACCGCAGAGTGACCCTTGTTGAAATTGCAGAGGTCAAAATGAAGTAACTGCAAGGCTACATTTTGCGTTATACCCATATAATTCAAAGTGCGAGGCCGAGGTCTTGGCATTGATGACAGACGGAATTGCGGATAGATTTTCCGAATAACCTCAGCATACACGGAATAATGTATTCTTGCAGTCAGGATTAGAGCCATTTCTGCAAGATTACTTGTGCCATTATTTTTTCAGGAGTCACATACTGAGAACGTGGCTCTGAACCGCGTTCGGAATTCACATAATCTCGGAATTTTTCGCAAGCATGCTTACCCTTTGCTGTGATATAGCAAATTAAGTTTCCTTTTAAGGCGTGCCCAGGTGTCCCCTTTGTTTAATGCCTCTCTCCTTTTGTGTAAATGGAACCAGTGCGGATTCGTTGGAATTCTGAGGTTTTTTTCGTTTAGTAGGTGCACTCGCCGAAATACAGAAAGCAAGCCGAATATGTCACTGCCGATGGTTATTATGGTGATAACGACGACTTTTATTGAGATTTCCTTCCTTGCTTGGTCTCTGATGTCTGTCGCTACATGTAGAACCATTTATTCGAACAAAAACACGAACCAGCGATGAAAAATACGAAAGTGATGTTTACATTTCACGTAGGTCTTCTAACTTCTTTATAATAAAAAATATCCCCTACTTACAATGAGCAAGCATGATTCTTTTGTGTTGTCTAAAAAATGACTATTTGTATGAAACTCTCAACTGGGAAACGAACAAGCTATGACTTTTCTTATTACAGTATCTAGCCATCGTCTACTGTCCGCCCATATTATGGTTCTGCTTTATAAAAATATTATTAATTTCGATGCAAAATATACTTCGTAGCGATAGAACCAAAAATATGCTCGTTTACGAACGTTTTTCACTCTATCGAAATGCGTTGATAACAAAAACTGATTGCTAGGTCTTCCTTAGAATAAGTGAGTGTTGTAGCTGACGAGCAACTAACTGTACGAGACTAGAACTGAAACAAACCATTTTATTCGAAGGCATACCAATATATACAAACACAGGGCGCCCCTTCTAGGGGAGAAAACTAATGAACGTACTGAACCAAAATCACAACATTGATTACGTGGGTAGGAAACTAAAATTCATGGCATATTAGTTAGACAAATAAAAAATCATTGTTTGCATGTTGTTCTCACTTTAGAACATTGACAAGTAAAGGGTTAATCGAACCGATAATACTGACTAAAAGGAAAATTTTCTAAGGCTTAGTGAAGATGAAGAGATTGTTTTTTTAAGTTGACCCCATAAAAAAGAATGTTTTAACTTCGCCCTGAAAGTTGCGAAAAAATGGCCGGTGGCACCATCTTTGGTGTTTTGCGTCAAGCTGCAGGTGTAACTGAAAACCAAGAAATAGCCACGCAGGCTCACTTCTCTTGCTTAAAAGAAGTATTTATTACTTGCGATTGCGTATTACACACATGTGGTATTGTTCCTTCGCGATTTTCTTTTTAAATTATTATTACCTGAACCCAGTAGTGTTTCCAGAGTCCCTGCAAATGCAGAAGGAGCGACCACGAAGATCGAAAAGCTTTGGAATAAGAATTTCTCCCGAATTTCCAGCGGAACCACTGCGAGCCTGCATATACCTCAATAGTACGCTGTATATTGCGATGAAACACAGGAAATTGACGAAGTATGGTACGTAGGCAGACCCTTTAAATACCGTCACGGAACGTAGTTACCGCACACTTTCTCTTAAAACCTACACGAAGCTTTATCTCCCTGTAGTCCTGTATCTCCAGTGTTCGTGCGCACTGCAATGCGTTCTCAAAAACTGTTGCCGCAGCGATGAGCCCCACGCCCCCCTCACAACACGGCTTCCGTAGTCTGTTTTAGAAGTTCCGTACAGCACTGTGGAAGCTACAGGCCTCTTCGGCTAATGCGGAGGGAGAACACATGTTAAACGTGTTCTTCCACGGCTTGTCATCTGTCAGTTACTGCCGGGCGCTGCAGCGACAGCTGCAGTCTTGGAAGGAGGAGGATGACGCGGAGCCCGTATTGGCAGTAGTGGTGTGTGTCCGAACAATGGCATTTCGTATCGCTTCATAAGAATTCTGCGCTCGATAGGCCTCGTAGCCTTGACTATGCTGCGCGGAACTAGTGAAACGGTGTATAGTGAGCAGCTCATACCCCAATAACGCGACGCCTGCACCAGGACACGCTTGGGTTACTTTCTGCGCCAGGTCCTCTCCTTAGCCACTGGTTATTAAAAACTTGGGAGGAGAGATTCCACGGGCCACGCTCAAAGTTATGTACGTACGCTCCAACATCTGGGCAAGCTAGTCCGGCCACGAAGTTTCCGTGCCAGAAAGTTGCTTGTACGCAGCAAATCTTCGTGGAAACCTAATCCGGCTGCCGTAGCTCTTAGTGTCCAGTTGCGAGAGCGCTAAACTTGCCTACCGCAATATCCGTCCAGAGTATCTCAGTGAAGGCAGGCCTTTATGGACATCCTGTTGGTCAGAATAAATATCTCGGCTCATGCACGAATGTTATAAAAGCCACAGAATTTATTCAGAAGTTCGCAATGCTGCTTTTCTTGCTTCCTAATGTCTTATACACACGATCGCAGTTCCATCAGCCTCGCGCACAAGAACGCCTCCATAAGTATCGTTCGCGCCCTTCCCAGCTGGCCGAATCAGCTCACTTGTGCTATCTATGGGCGTAGGTGATTATTGTATCTGCGTTGCCGATCGTTATAATCCTCCTTAAGCGGTCGCGCTGTGAACGTGGTTGGACAGCGAAGCTGTAAACTACACTTCCAACCATTCCCCATTGCGGCGTCCCTTGGATTTCACATGCATTTTTAACGGTATGTATACAGTTGGCGTCTCATGCGAGAGCTGCTGGGTTTTGCCTACGACTCTGCTCAGCAAGTCGGTTTTGTTGTTTTCGTGCAGCATTGCGGGTTTCACCCAGACACGCTTCTTCATTATTCATACCTGTCATAACACTTAGTGTCATCGTCAACACTGGCGTTCGAACTTGCCCATTGGGTTCACATCACATTTGCGAGGTCACTTACCTAAAGTCAAGGGTGTTGTTGGAGCCTGCCCTACCGCGGTAGTCTAGTGGCAATCGTCTTCGGCCACCCGAAGGTTGCGGGATCTAATCCCGGCCGTGACAACCGCATTTTGATGCATGGAGACGAAAAGCTTGAGGGCCGCGTACTGTGCGTTATCAGTGCTCAAAGAAACCCCTGCACTACGGCGTCTGTCACAATGATATCATGCTTTCGAGACGTAAGACTCCAGATAGCATAATGCGCTTGTGGAGCTTGTCTAATACCTCCGCTATACACCCGCTTTCGCAGGTTGCGATAGGGGCCATCTTTTATACCATGAAACAGATTTCCAGAGTGCTCATAAGAAATATCGCATCTTTTAAATACGAAGCATTTCTTAGCGAAATTCGGCGAGTTTGAGCGTATCTATCTATCTATCTATCTATCTATCTATCTATCTATCTATCTATCTATCTATCTATCTATCTATCTATCTATCTATCTATCTATCTATCTAGCCGCCTACGATTCTGTGCTCTCCTGGCCGTTTCGCTAATCGGATGTTTACGAAAATTGGTATGCCACATCATGACTACATGACGAACATAAATGACAGGTCATAACATGAAAATTATGATATGCATGTCATGAGCGGCATCATTTACATGCCACGGTCTTAGGGCTCTCCTGGCCGTTTCGCTAATGGGATATATGCGAAAATTGGTATGGCACAACATGACTGCCTGATGAACATAAATGGCAGGTCATAACATGAAAATCATGACATTCATGTCATGAGTGGCATGATTTACATGCCATGCGTTTCGTTAATGGGACGTATACGCAAATTGGCATGCCACAACATGAGTGCATCACAAACATAAATGGCAGGTCGTAACACGAAAATCGTGACATCCATGTCATGAGTGACATGATTTACATGCAACGGTCTTGGTGCTCTCCTGGCCGTTTCGTTAATGGGATGTATACGAGAATTGCTATGCCACAACATGACTGCATGGCGAACATGACTGACAGGTGACAACATGAAAATCATGATATGCATGCCATGGGCGACATGACATATGCATGCCATGGGCGACATCAATCTCCCTCTGCTGCCATACTCCGCTACATAAATATTTTGCGTCGGCGAATGTTATTTAATTATTTACGCTTTACGCTTCGTCTGATCAATGCTTAGGTCAATATTGCGGGTTTTCTTCACCCTAGGCTAATCAATCATGAGAGCGCGAGATTTTTACCTCAACTCAATCTATTCCTTCCGAAACACAGAGACAATTATGGGAAATTTACCATGCCATTTTCGAGCATTTCACTTCGGGATTCCATACTATGTCACATAAGCACACTTTCATCATTATCATTGAAACGTATACCGAAGCAGAATTTTTTAAACTTTGTCAGACGCAGGAAGGTGATTCTACTTTGCCTCCCATACAATATTCAGCGTGTAATTGCTAATACCGATCGTTTGAATAATGGCTATATTTAATAATTTTCAAGGTTGCTGGTTCTACGGTTCGATTATGTTTATTTTCATTTTTGTGAATAGCAGGTCTGATTTCTTTTAGTTGATTTTCGTCTCTTTCTTTATGCATTTATTAATGTCACGGTTATTTTGTACTTTTTTGTAACCCCACTATTGCTCACTACTACTTTTGGTAACCCCACTACTACCTCACCTTTATGTCTTGTGAGGAGGTTGTTTTGACAGCTTTTTTTCGGGACCTCCGAGCGAACACGACTGTTTTGTATTTTCTGCTGTCAAGCAAATGTTGACTGATGTAAAAAATACTACTATTACCCCGGAGAGTTTCCCTTTTTCGGCGACCGTCTATAGCATGAAACAATTCTTACATTTCATGCCATGCTTCTTATATTCCCATTCATATGTGATCGCTACTGTGCAGATGTCGCAGTAACAGCAGGCTTTCAAAAGCAATTAGAACACATTTCCTCTCTGTCCCTGATGCAAAACTTGCCCGTAAAGTTGTGCATGAAACGTTTTCTCTCTCTCTCTTCCAAGTATTGTGGGGAATATTTTCTGTGGACAGTTAGACATTCTTCCGGTAAACATTTATGCTTTGGTTCCAATCGCATTCAACGTTGTCGTGTACAGCAACCTGCAGTGTATTTCGCAAGATGATCCTATGTATAATTATTCAGTCGATCAGCCAATCAATTAGTCTTTATTATGAAATAAGACGGTAATTAGAGTTTATATAACATACGGGAAAGGGTCCTAATGTTCAATGACTAAAACAGGGACCCTTGGAGAAGGCTACAGATAATATACTCAGGAATTAGCAGCAGTATGAACAGTAAAACACAAGCAAAGCAAAGCGAATACTACAATAAAAGCAAGAATGTATGAACTCACAGATGACATGATACCAAAAAGCAAATAATCTAATGAAGATACAACGGTACATAGAAACACAAATTTACTAAAACTAAAAGAAAAGGGAGACGAAAAATTTGCTACAATTTTCGTGAATCTTGAATGATATTAAACCATGTTGTAGTGTTTGTACGCTAGTATATTATTCCACAATGATACCGCTTAAAATGCTGAAGGTGTTTTACCGCAATTAGTTTGAGCATTAGGAAACAATGATTTCTTGTTGCTGGTATTGGTAATATTGCCACCGGGATATTTAATAATATCTTAGGGTTGATGGAGTTAGTAGAAAGTTCACTTGGTTTTTTTAGTAGAGCAACATAGATTAAACTGAAACATGTTGTTAAGAGTTCGGCTGTTGTGCGAAGGAGATACGTGGTGCTACTCTTGCTAGAACAGATAAAAATCACACGCCCTTCTCTATCGGTCCAAAAGCATGATAGATAAAAAGATTACAAAAACACCAAATATACCGAAAACACCTGTAAACCTGTCATAACGGGGAACGACAAAGTTAATGCTTTCTTTCAAGCTCTTTTCTTGACTCTGTTGCCCTACAGCGTGGCTTTGCAATAAACTGCAAAACGGCTGGAGAGGTGGGCTCAATGCAACTCAAGTTGCAGTGCAGGAATAAATAGTGATGTGGCTGGATGGCCCCACGTCTTGCTAAACCACTAGTACTGTTCTTTACTATGCTAAGTAATTTTGTGTATGAAGCGCTTCGTTGAATGCGAAATCTCGTATTTTTGCATGCGATATTAAACACGCAAGAAACTCTGTACACTGCACTTGCAATCTACACATTCTTCAGCGCGATGGCAGGGCAGAGCTTATAATTGCCTTACGGCGTCTCGCATAATGTGACCCGCTAATCAGGAGACAGCGAATATCCTAATAAGAGCAATGGAATATTATATAGCATCATGGCAGAAGCAGCAGAGCACAGCAGCTCCACCCCTGTTGCTAGCATACACATGACGCTTAGAGGGCAGATATGAAGCCATGGCAGGATCTTGGCCACGGTCTGCTTTCTTTCTTCCTTAAATGCTGGTGGCGCTTGCACATTTCGGCTGCGTCTCTCACGACATCCTTAAAAGATGCCAACTATAGAATGAGGATGTTATGCCGCGAGGACGAACGTTGAATTTTCTTATGTTAACAACACCCAGGAGCCACACCACTGCGGCATGGCGTGCTGGCCTAATAGGAGAACCTTAGGCGCCAATCTCCGAGGAAACGCGAACATGCTGGCCAAACGTAAGCCAAATGACGTGTAAAGAAAGGACACTAATGGTCGATTCACTGCGAAAACAATGCACAAAAACCATGAATAGGAAGAATCACCTAACTCTCAGCCAGCGCACCTGAAACCGCGCGCCCCCCAAAAAGGAGAACGTAACAGCAGTCGCGCATTCTAATCCCGGGAGCCGCGGATGCATTTCTATGCAGGCTCAATATTTCCATCCGCAAATTGGCAATTTTAGTGCACTTTAAAGGAGAAAAGCTAGTTGAAATGTTTCAAGCCGGTCCACTATGGCAGCTCTCACTATAATGTGGCGGTTTTTAGACGATAGACACACTTTTGAGTTGTTTATTCGTCCTTCTGTAAACATTAGAGTCATGACGGCGACCGCGAAAGCACCGTTTAAGTGTTCATATAATTTCTACCGCAACAACATATGCTATCGTTTCTGCTAAACGCTGCAAGTAACGTGCCCAGAATGTAAACTAAATGTGTTTGCATGTTTCAAATGTGCACAGCAACTAGTAACATCCGACCAGGTCTATTGCCGAGTTTTAACATCGGTGTATCCTGGAAGACGGCAGTGGTCCAGGTCCTGTCTATGTCTCAGTGCCTGCGCTCATAGCTGTTGGTAGGAATTGCCCCCCAGGTTGGCTAGAATATCGCAAGGGGTATTCAGTCAGGTTAAGGTCCCACGTGTCGTCCGCACGGGTCGGGAACGGTAGCGGTCTACCCGTGTAAGCTTGATTCTTCGAGAGGGGGCTGGGATGAAACTGTAAGGAATTACGGGTTCTCCAAGCCACTTTCCTGTGGCCTAAGTATTCACGAAGCATTGTTGCGCCAGAGATCTTCCTAAGAGATGTCAGGCAAACCTGGTGCTGTAAATTTCATTATCGAAGGGAATTAGTCAAAAGCACTAAGGCACGTGAATGCTACTTGTACTCCTCCGGAAGAATATAGGGAAACTATGGCTGTCTTCAGTACACAGCTAAGCTGCGCATAGAAACAATGGGAAACATTATAGTAGGTTTGTTACTACAAATTTCGATGTATCTATGATTGAAAGACAGAATGGAGTTGCATGGCAGGGGCCACACGTGGGTTTCACAGCAATTTCACTAGCGTAAAAAATTCAAGGCGTGTTCACGCCTTGAAAACCCTCGATAGGACGAAGCTGTTAATTGATGTGAATGACAAGGTGGTCAAGTGGAGTCCAAGCAAATGCGGAGGTCAAAGTTCATTGTGTTCCGCATACTACCACCAGTTGGTGGGCTGAGGACTCAAGCTATATAGTCGAGGCGAAGCAGCCACTACGCCAGGGTCCTATATCGCTGTTTCGGTATGAAGCATTTTATTGAAGGTCCGACACAGCCTCGACATTGAACAGCTATACTTTTAATATTTCAAGTCAAGAGTTTGACGAAAGCTCGTCTGGTCGGGAATAATTATGGTCAAAAGGTAAAAGCAAGACGCCGACCAAAAAGCTTTTATAAATAACAAGACGTTTCGGCTCTTGTACGGGGGCCTTGTTCACAAATGAAGCAATGAAGGAACGGGGATTGACTAAGTACGTGCAAAAAGGTGGCGCAAGCAGCGTGCGTAAACAGAGGGAAAGGTGCCGTCATTGCGATTTAGCGTGGTATCGGTGGTTTGGATTAGTAGTGATTCGAGATGAAGTCGCGAGGTTAGATTTCTTTCAGTGGCGAGCACATGCGCACTGGCCCAGTCAATATCATGTCCCTTGGAAACGGAATGCTCAGCGAGTGCATTTGAAGACACCTTTTCTTTTTTCACGTCGTAACAGAGTTCTTTCAGGCGCCTTTGAAAATCGCCTGTCTCGCCGATGTACACATGATCACAGTCGGTACAGGGGATTCTGTACACGACACAAGGAAACTTTTCTTTTGGAAGCTTGTCCTTCACGTTTGTCAACACACTTTTCAGTTTTTTTCACCGGCACATTTTCCTCAGAACTATGTTACACTAAATTGAGTGAGCGTGCGCCTCTGAAAGGTATTTCAAACCCGAATGAACTTCATAGTTGAGCGGACTCTTGTTGAGAGACGCCTATGTTAGGCGTAATTATTTACCTGATATCGGGATGTCCACATTCTCCTGATTTTTAGCCTTCCCAAACAAAAAAAGAAAGCCTAAGCAAACTTGAATTGAAATGACTTTATTTCTCCTCTTCACAACAGAAAGGAACCAGAAGCTACAGGCCATATGGCCTGACTAAGGCTTCTGCTCCTGCTACAGATCGGCACGCAGGCCGTGCGTAGCACACAACTCAGTACAAATCTGCTGCACAAAATTCAACTGAAATAGCCGCAAAAAGAAAAGTCTGACTTATTTCGCAATAGACGTGGCTAAATACGAGCCTGGGCTAAGAGTCATAGCGCACTTGCTGATGTCATGGTAAAAGCTGCAACGCTGCGTTGAACGCCCCGTGTTTTAATGAACACCACGTGCAGTTTCCCCCCTGGGTAATTTTAGTCACGCTGGTCGCGGATCATTTTCCGGCACGTTGTTCGCGGTGTGCGATAAGCTGTAACTCGCCGCCAAGATAATTACACGCGCACTGATAGGGCGCTCACGGTAATGAAGCACCGCGGTGGAGCCATGGCGCTGCAGAGACCAGAAGCATTGCACAAAGTAAACAGCACTCCAACAACGCAGGCGCCTTCACATTATACTGGACTGGCTCCCGCACGCTTGTTTGTTGGAATACTAGAGGGGCGAGTTCGAGTCCACGGTAATTTCCACGCAGCACTTCAAGTACAACAAACCACTTGAACCCACGGTTACTACACACAATCAACTTGTTCAACCGAGCTCAACGTCTCTTGCAGGTCAGCGGTTAGAGTGCCATATGCGTGGCATGAAAAAAAAAAATGACTGACCGCGAGCGATCCCCCCACCCCCCCTCCGAAAAAAAAATGAGTCCACGCTAAAACGTATAAAAATTACAAGAGCCTTTGGCAAAAAGTCTGCTCATGGACAAAAACCCGTGTTCCCGGTCATTCTGTCCGCGAAGGCTCCTTCCAGTCCGCGGAACACAGCAGCAAAGCTTTCTGCGGGAACAATCGCTTCCAGCATCAGTGACTAGGAAAACTGATAGCGCTCGCTTTCTACCGGCTTTAGCGTGAAAGTTAATGGATCGTGTAATAGCCGCAGCCTCGTCGGGAGAGCGCGACTGCTGGTTAAGGGGGTGCCATCCGCAGGAGGATGAAAGCGACAACTGCCCGAAATGAGTTTTTGCGCAGAAAAACTGAGCAACGAGATGTGCTGATAGCGCCCTCTGGCGAAATCTTCGTGAACGAATGCTATAGTGGCGGGGTGCTTTAGTAACTGTATGTCTCAACGGACCGCAGGTTGCCTAAGGGTTGCGGCGTCACGCAATTAACCTTAAGGACACCGGTTCGCTTACATACGGCGGTACTGGCACTTCTATAGCAGCAAAACGTAAAAACGGCCTTGTTCATGGATCTAGGTCACGCTCACGCTAAATGGGTCCTACAGCCAGATTTTGCTTGCGGACTGCTGCATTTAAACGGATTCTTTATAACTGTCCTCAGATGAATGCAAAAAAAGAATTTTCAAGATTGACGCTGCCAAGCAGAAGTTACTCGACTCACATTTAAAATGAAAGCAGGCGACTGATATTAGCACCACCTTATGCATCTAGCTCCCCAGAGGCGTCTCATGCTGCTTCCAACGAAAACGTGGCTTACACCTTGCAGCACCAGGACCACGCTGGCCATAGTGGCCTTCCTACCAAAAGCGGCACCGCGTTTTCTGACGGTGTCGTTGAAATAAGTAGCAAGCACCACGTGGGCCGCAAAGTGCCCCTTTTGCTGCAGCTACACACAAAGTGAAATTGTATTCGCAGGTTTATGTCTTTTAGTAGCTTTAGCAAGCATAAGTACGTTCTCAACTTAAAATATCTTATAATTAGTACATGTTAAGCATGTGCAATACGTATTTTCTTACTCCCGACTGTTCCCGGACAATCAGAACCAGGAGCATAACCAACGAAGCAACATCACATCCCCTCGCAGAAAGTGGCGATTCGTGTACAAGTTACAGTGTAATAGGCTTTGATTTCACCACTTTCACAGGTGCTATAAGGTCATCATCGAGTCCCACATCAAGCAAACGTACAATGAAAGGAACGCGCGTAAATCGCGTTTCAGGGCCCCTTTACTGAACCACCTATATGGTCCATTTTGAAAACCAGTTAGCGCACAAACTGACAACCACGAAGAAGAGGAGACACACAGAGACGAGTGCTTTATAACAACAATCATCAGAAAGGGCTCAATTTGCATCTAATTGATGTCCGGTTAAAACAAAGGTATTTCTCAAGCAAAATTGCTCTTATATTCTCAACGGTGGCGCCGCCACCTAGGAACGATGGAGCAAAGGCGTAAATTTTCGAGTTCATATGCGCGCCGGCAGTTAGCGTTTAATAGTCTCGACGCTTGTACCGCCGTGCAGGCTTCGGCATTCTGCCGGCGCGTTGCTTCAGCCATGGCCGCTACATAATTTGTCTTGTGTGAGGTATATGACGAGAGCTTTATAAATACAGCCATCAGAAAGCACTCGTACAGTTAGAAAGCACTCGTCCCTCTCTGTCTCCTTTTCTTCGTAGTTGTCCGCTTGTGCGCTAAATTGTTTTGAAAATGGATCTGTTTCGAGTAGGCATACTCACAGTTTTACCTATATGGTTTGCCCAGCTAAATTAACGCAAACGTTCTAGAGAGATCTACGAAGTACAGACGAGGCGACCTGGATAATACTGGAGACGAAGTAGCCCAGAGGACGCGGACATTCACCAATGAAAGAGGAAGTAAATACAGAGTGGGCAGGAACGCAGAAGGGGCAAGGCAGCTGGCAATGCTATGCTGAGCAGGTCTGCTGAACGATCGTGGGCGTATTGTATGCGGACAACTAGTAATATTTGTATACGCAATGCCTCAGAGTAGGCATGGTGAAGTCATGCCGGACGGTCTGCCTCATATTAATTTCACCTTTTTCTCACGTGAAATCTCCTGGTTGAGTATTGCGCGTCGTGATAATCTCAAGAGTGTTGCATTTGAGTTGTACTTTTGGTTGTAAACAGAGATCAGCGGATTTTATTGTGTTTGGCCAATGCAAACTGTTCACAAAAGCTAGCGGCGGTTCCATAAGAACCGGCGTAAGTTTTGGATGAACTACACGAGTTAAGGCCGAAGGACAGAAAAGGAAGTGAGGAGGTGGGATCAAAGAAAACGTCATTCGGAACAAACATCCGGTTTTCCACCAGTACTAGGAAAACGAGAAAATTCGTCTGTTCCATGCCATGAAAACCGTTGGAGGAGTTAGTCGTGACGTAATTGGCAAAACTGCCAGGTGACAAGTCGGTAGTTGATCGATGGCAAAAGCTTGTTCTTTTTTTTTCGCGCTGTGGATGCACCCACGGCTGATGGTTTGATACCAAACCCAAAACTTCGATCTAAACCTTTTCTACGAGTTATTGCACATTGGTCTTCGCATAATCACTAACGTGTGATGATGATTTCTCGGATTTTACGTCCCGAAACCACGATCTGATTATGAGAGACGCCGTAGTGGAGGGCTCCGGAAATTTCGACCATCCGGGGTTTTTAACGTGGACTGACATCGCACAGCACACAAGCCTCAATGTTTCGCCTCCATCGAAATGCAGCCGCCGCGGGAGGGATTCGAGCCCGCGGCCTTCGGATCAGCAGCCGTGTACCATAGCCACTAGAGCACAGTGGCGGGAATCACTTTTGTGTAGCATTGGTCTAAGAGCAAGAGTTGCCCCGCTACGGCGGTCTAGTGGCTATGGTACTCGGCTGCAGATCCGAAGGTCGCGGGATCGAATCCCGGTCGCGGCGGCTGCATTTCGATGGAGGCGAAATGTTGAGGCCCGTGTGCTGTGCGATGTCAGTGCACGTTTAAGAACCGCAGGTGGTCGAAATTTCCGGAGCCCTCCACTACGGCGCCTCTCATAATCAGAGCTAGTTTTGGGACGTTAAACGCCACAAATCAATCATCGAATCAAGAGCGAGAGTTAATCTAGCGTGGTAGGGAGTAGTGAATCGAGGGGAAAGAGCGCGTACCCGCTTCGGAGCGTTACTATACCAACCACCACTACCGCCTACAAACGGTCAAGCCCTACACGACAGCTCCGCTGCTAAAAGAGAAACCTATACAAACAAAATCGTGCAAGCAGTCATTGCCGTTGTTTCATTGTGTGTCCTATTCTTCCATGCGATTCACATCCCCATTTTCACTACGTCATGGACGCCATAGGTGTATACGACACGAATGTACGCTTGCTGTATACATGCACATTTTCGTGCTTTCTGCTCTTTTTTTTCTTTCGTTATTTTCTTTTTCATTCTCGCAATCCAAGGATCAGAAGCCGCACTGATCGCGCTAGAACCTCGTCTCCTTGCAGCCTCATTTTAAACGCGCTTTCACGCTTATTTATTGCGTCTTATACTACTAGCGTATGTCGGCAGTATGTCTAAAGCAAATTATTTCTTCATAATATTGAAAAAAGTGCGAATACGACGACTCCGGTAACTAAATAACGTTACGCGATGCTTATCCAGCATGCCGATATTTAGTGGCTTCTCTACCTCTATAGCGAATTTGGCTGCCAATTATAATAGAGACGCAACCCCAATATGATGTAATGGTAAACGATTCCGAGTGTATCGTACTTTACTATGGAAGAGCTCGCAGGGCCTTCTCGAGATAACGACCTCTCTGAAATCAGCAACTGCGTTCTTTTACTCGTTCTGATGAGCTCCGTCTTTTATTGCCCTTGTAAAGGACTAGCTATTAATGCTCAAGGGCCATTGTGCCAGGGCTGCTATTGCAGTAGGCAGCACTCGGATTCATGTCCCAAAGCCCTCGACCAGATGGTAGCCGGAGATGGCAATAGCAAGGACCTTGATCGAAGCAAATGCCTGTCAGCTTAGGAATAGTCTATCCATTTAAAGAGTAAGCATGCCACGCTGACAGAATTCGCCGAAGGACAACCGTCATCTTCACGGATCACTAACTGTCAGGTAAATGAAATCCCGCTTACCTGAGAGAATGCGAGATGGAAACAATGCCTCCTTTTACCGAACCGTTTCATTTTATGATTCCCGTAATTTCACACGTTTCCGTATGATTCATACGGAAAAAATTTGACAGATGTCCAACTCGGAGTCGGCGCGTACTTCTTACGGCAACGCATCGGATTACTGGAACACGGAATGGAACGTTTGAGTATGTTTACAGATTGTCTGAAGTAATCCTGCGCTCAATATGACTATCACCAAAAAGATAGAGAGAGAGAGAAAGGAATAAGAGTGTAATTGAAATGCAGACAAGATAGCTAGGATGAGACCGTGCTTTATATCGCAATCCAGCAGTAAATAATTGAAACAAATATTTGTTTCATCTAGTCACAAAGCTAAATACGTGCTTATTCGAGGCTAGATCGTTGAATAAATATGTACCCCTCATGCGGAGCCAAGCAGCGCCGCCGGCTCGGCGAAATGGAGTTACTTCAATACGCAGAAATTTTTCGATTGAGTGCGACCGGATTATCAGTCGCATTGTGAACAGTAACTTACCTCTTGCCACAAGCAGCAGAACGGCAAAGAGGCGGGAGGGGGAGCATGCAAGCGTGGCGAATTGTAGAATACAGAAGCACCTGCTCTCATGCCCGTTTTCCACAACATATTTCATCCGCATTGCTCGTTTTCCCTATCATTCTTGTCCCGTTAACTTGCTTCGTAAACAGGTTAGTCTAGTATCTACAAACTAGTCTTAGAATGATTGCTTTCCCTGCTCAGCATTCTGGTGCCCACAACACGCCTTACAGGCACATCGATCATAAAAAAAAAAACAAGCGATAAGTGTAAGGCACATTTGTGAATACGGCGCTCAGACTACTGCGAAGTATCGGAGGTGTCAGCGGTTATCAGCAAGATTGACTCGACTCAGGTTATGTTATTTAAAATATACCGATTACAAGCTTATTCGTTTCGCATTTCTTTGATACCGCCTCTTTTTTTTTTCCCACTCGTCCGCTCAAAACGTCTAAGACGTGAACCTGCCTTTGAACCTGTCCTCGGGCATTACATTAGCTTTCCTGCTGAATCGGACTGACAAGCTGTCTAAACCATGGAGCCTCGATCGTTTCGTAATCCTTGTTTACACCTCGGGATACGTCGCCTGGAGGCTTCAGTTAACGCACTTTGCCAGCACCGTCAGGAGTGCGGGCCGTTTTATGACTCATCGCTGCCTGTGTTTGCTGTATATAACATGAAGTTTCACGGTGAAGGCGCCGCTTCGGAAAGGTTTACCTGTCAGGACGATTTATTTCAGGTGTCAGTAGCCTCAAAATTCTCCGGTAGATTTTTTTTTCAACACATACAAGAAAAGAAAATACTCTTCACAGGAACCACCCTACCATGGTGCCGGGGTTGATAAACAAGAGCGTCACTGACAGCATTTCTCCTCACTGAACAGCGGCGCTAATCTTTTTTTTTTTCACTGTGTTTCCATTCTCACAAGCGTTGTGACACGTGCACTCCTTAACACGTAGTTTCTTACAATTACCTAGAGTAAAATCTCGAGCATGCGATGCTCTTGCATGCATGAGAATACTGCGATGTGTTCAATTAAAATTGGCACTGATCACGAAGAGCTCTGACGCCCGAAATACTCCTCTGGCTGGAAGCGTTCCGTTCGCATTAATGGTTCAGTTTGCATTCACAGAGCCGGTGACAGGCCGTTCTTTTTTTTTCTGTTTACAAAGAAACCAGAAACAAGCTTCATTGAGTTCTAAGAACTTCTGCTCGTACCTACGGTTTTATGAAACCTAAAAAATTCTCCCATTCTCCCCATAAATGGAACCCTGAGTAGTATACGAAGCAGCCATGAGTCGACTTAAAGTTGTGTAAATCATTTATTCGTCACTGTTCACGGTCCTTCCATTCGAGGTTCCCCTGATGTTCCTCCACCGGGTTGAGCTCGGGCAGGTGCTCTGGTTTCGGCGGGTAGCGGTAGCCGTTCGACACGCTCATCGCGGGTAGCCTGCCACCAACGAACATTTTCACGTAGAGCAAACGGCGTACTCACCGGGATCGTCGTCGGCGACAAACTTCCGCTGCAGAACAGCGATGGCACGGGACTGCTTGTTCTTGATGGTCGACATATTGGTCAGATTGTTATCGAACTACAAGCGGTCGCATATCTTATAGCTGTGCCCGAACGTGTGGTCGAGAAAATCACGCTTAAAGCGCGCATCGGCGCCACCAATCTCGGGTAGCGACCGCTTCCGGCGCTTGGCCAACGCCACCTAGGTGGTGTTGCCCGAGCCCGCGCCGCCGCGATGCAGTATTCGTCCAGCGCCTCCTCTATTTTTTGTTCGTCGAAGCGCAATCCATGACAGCTGCTGTAGAAGAGAGCCAATGTTCCGCACACATGTCCGCCACGGTGGTGTAGTGGTTACGGTACCCCGCTGCCACCCAAAAAACGCGGGTTCGATCCCGGCCGCGGCGGTCGCATTTTCGATGGAGGCGAAAATGCCAGAGGCCCGTGTACTGTGCGTTGTCAGTTAGCACGTTAAAGAACCCAAGCTAATCGAAGTTTCCGGAGCCCTCCACTACGGCTTTTCTCTCCTTTCTCTCACTTTCAGTCCCTTTCCCCTACCTCTATGGACGCCAAGTCGTGCTCCCGACATGGGCTGCAGAAACTGCACAATACACGGGCCTCTGGCATTTTCGCCTCCATCGAAGCTGCGACCGCCGCGAAAATGCCAGAGGCCCGTGTATTGTGCGTTGTCAATGCATGTTAAAGAACACCAGGTGGTCTAAATTTCCGGAGCCCTCCACTACGGCCTTTCTCTCCTCTCTATCTCTTTCACTCCCTTTCCCCCCACCCCACGGACGCTTAGCCGTGCTCCCTCGATGGGCTGCAGAAATTAGCGTCATTTTCTAACCGAACCACAATCATGATCATCATCATCATCATCACCGTCTTTTCCTCAACCAAACCACTGTCATCGTCATCATCATCCGCTCACACTTGCACCTCTCTTTGTCCAAAAAACGTGTTACGGATCATAGGTGTCGCTAACGCACTAACACGGTCATAAAATGTTCTCGTTACCGACAGCGGCGTTACCGATCACAGCTGTAAAATGCGACAGAATCTATAGTGCCGGTGCGCAGAATTTAAAGAAAGGTGATCATGTGCTGAAATCATAGTGTTCAACAAAGTGACATTTAATAAATGTTATATTTCGCTTTTGTTCGCCCTCATCGTTGTGCACGCAGAGCTTTATCCACTTCAACATTGTGGATGTAGGATCCATGTTAAGTGCACCTGGTCATGAAGTAAACATGAAACTTTCTTAACAGCTAGGTCTGCTGAGTGCACGACTAGAGATGTATCATGGAACTGTCAAACGAGGCCAATAAGCAAGCTCTAAACACGTAAGGAACTGAATGTTTGAGTTTATTTCGTGGGATATTTTAAAGCTTCTGTTCTATATTGCCCCGGGCAGCGCTTTTCAGACATCCTTTTATCCCAGTCTCGCATCTAACATCGAAAGACATGAAAGCATGACAATGGACCTAGAAACGGGTGCATTTGGGAGACGTACCCTGCTATTCGTTAAAAAAAAATAAAAGACAGGGGAGAAAGGCACGGGGTTATCAAAAGTTTTGCTCGTGCCTCAAGGCTAAAAAAATAAAAAAAAGAAATGATGCGTGTCCTGAAAGCCTGTCATTCTGCCGAGGGGCTAAAAAAATGGCGGCTGCAAAATTTTTCTGCGCTGCCTCGCAAAAGGCAGTGCGATGGAATTCAGCGTTCCCGGACCGAAGAAAGAAAAGCATCCCGACGAACTCCGGCACTTGCAAATAAAAGGCACAAATTCTCTAGCGTCAGCGTTGTGCACGTGTAGATTCGCGTTTCCGAATCGCAGCCACTGATGCCGCAGCGGATTCTGCTAACCTTTAATGTTCGGAACAAGGAATGCCGGGAAACGACAGAAAATTTGCGTTTGGTTGAAGTGCAAGCATGATCAATGGAACAGAGGGAATTATGCACAATTCTATTGTCTCACCCTAGCGCGAAAGCTTTCCGTGATCCAATTATTATTCTTGCGGTATGAAAACGCCGATGGCAAAATAAAAATTGAAGAATGTTCATGTGACTCTGAAATATAATTCCCAGATACTTGATGATAGCTATCTCCTCGTGTGTATGCATTTATGCATTCGCGTGAAGGTCAAAGTCAAAGTCAGTTTATTATTATTCAAGAGTATACATTCGAATGGCCACGGGAAATTATACACGTTTCCATAGTAGAAGACTACAGCGGCACCCTCAGTCAGTAATCGTAAAAAGCAAGGAAGGATAAAAAAATACAGTGAGCAACTGAACTAAAAACAAGTAGACGCCTAAAATAGGACTAATAAACAATAAACAATGTAGATAGTCAGACAGAGTGGTAAGTTAACATCACTTTATACAACTAACCAGTATAGTTGTGGCACAGGAGGACAAAAAACAAATGATGTTGACAAAAGATGTTAACAAAAACAAATGAGGTGCAACCAACGTTTCTGCTCATCGCTGTCGTTGCACGCTGCGAAATGTCTCTTTTGCTCGGTGCAATTTCGCTCAGCATGGAGTTCGATCTGTGAAGGTTTGGGTGCTGAGTACTTCTTCATAACGATCACGTGACACTGTTCACTCCCGCGCACGGTGGCATCGCCCGAACTCCTAGCCCCGGCAGAACTGATCGGTGCGCGAGAGCGACCAGCAAATAAATCGGCTAAGCCTTGCCGTGTGGTTCGGTACGATGCATATCATTAAAACGACATCATTTTCCTTTCGCCACACGTGTTCAAAACAGAAACGACGCGCTCACGTACTAAGCGGAAGCTTTTGAAAGACTTGTTACTGGTTTCACCGGTAACTCTCCAACATTGAAGCAGTCGCCCACGTAATTACCTCTGTGTCGGATTCTCGCTAGGCAGAGGTAACGGGTTGGAACAGGAGTTGCTGTCGTTTCTTAATCACGGCGGGCGAATGGAAAATGTGCATGCGCCATTAAAGCCGTCCATCCAGAGCGACAATTCTCTGGATGGACGCCTTTCTAATCGTACAAAATTTGTGAGTGTACAAAATAAACATGCCGCCAAAGCCGGAACCATTGCTCTTTATCTGTAATTGGTATGGATAAAGAGTAATGGTTCCGTCGTGGTACGAAATTGCGGATTTGTATTTTTACGCATTTCTGTGAATGTTTTTCATTGTTTTGTTTGAAAAATACGCCCTTGTATTAGGAGCGCAGTTTTAATAAAGGAAATTGACGCGACGTCTGCATTTTCGTTATAGAGAAAGAAACTTCATGGTTGAAAAGAAAAATCAAACTGTGATGATGCAGCATGCGACATAAGAATGGGTTATATTTAATAATAACTGATGTTGAACGTACGAACACGCACCGCCAACAGAAATAGAAATTTGCGTTTGTAACGAGATGGGAAAGGATCAAGCAAGCTGGTATCATTCATACCATTGGTACACACATTCTCATAGATCTACCACATATTGATTGAGTTGTGGTGTTTTACGTCCCGAAACCAGCTATGATTATGAGAGACACCGTAGTGGAGGGCTGCGGAAATTTAGACCACCTGGGGGTTCCTTAGCGTGCACTGACATCGCCTACAGTACACGGGCCTCAACATTTCGCCTCCATCGAAATGCAGCCGCCACGGCCGGAATTCGATCCCGCGAACTTCGGATGTGCGGCCGAGTGCCATAACCACTTGATCACCGTGGCGGGGCGATCTGCCAGACAGTGAGGGCAAGGAAGGCATAGGGGAGGTTATTTGTAGTTTTGGGCTGTACTCTAGTAATTATTAAATAAATAAAAATAATTTAAAGCGGACTAAAGCCCATAACCTTCAGATGACGCGTCAGATGCTTTACCGATTGCGCGTTTCTGTACGCCATCGGTGGGAGCGGTAGCGCCACACGCAGCCATGGCGTCGAGTATAGAACACTCTTTTTGTCCGAAGGCGTCACGTAGTACGGTATCTTAGGACGATTGAGATGGCTGCTGACGAGTAAAACGTCGCATGATACCCCTTCAGGAGCCAAGTTCGCCAGCTCGAGGCCCATGCTATATAATAACGAAATGGGAAAGGGATCAAGGGCTCGTTTCTTTGGTAGACACAACTTCCTGAATATAACAGACAATTAAGGTGTGTGTGTGTGTGTGTGTGTGTGTGTGTGTGTGTGTGTGTGTGTGTGTGTGTGTGTGTGTGTGTGCGTGTGTGTGTGTGTGCGTGCGTGCGTGTGTGCGTGCGTGCGTGCGTGTGTGTGTGTGTGTGTGTGTGTGTGTGTGTGTGTGTGTGTGTGTGTGTGTGTGTGTGTGTGTGTGTGTGTGTGTGTGTGTGTGTGTGTGTGTGTGTGTACGCGCGCGCGCGGTTACATTTGTGCTATGGTCGAAGCTTTATACTTCTCCGTCGGTGTCTTTCCCCGACCAGGAGGTCCTGTTACGGAGCGAGTTGGTGTCTTGCTTCACACTTTTCAGCCGCAAAGACTGAAGCAAGAAAAAAAAAACAAAAAACGGAGAAGTCAGAGGCAGACGAAAGCCTTTTTACTGCTGTGTTTCAAATTGCGCTCGCGACGGCGCTCATCACTCTTTTTTCCGTCTGTTTTCCCTGCTTCAGTCTTTGCACCACCCGACACCAGCCATGGCACCTTAGAGCTCAGGTATTGGCTTGCTGAGCTGGAGGACGTGGGATCTAGTCCCATTTCGAGGGGCGCGATGGGCCACTTAGATTTATATGCGCGTTAAAGAATCCCACGTATTCACAATTACTCTGGAGCCCACCACTACGGGGCGTACTTGATAATATTATTGTAATTAAAACACCTCCAATTAATATTTCCACCTGAAGAACTTAATCACGCACTTTTCGCGACCAGACCAGTTTCGGTCCCTCGTGACTTTATCAACCTCTCACGCGTGGCAACACGGCGCTGATTTGTCACCGTAGTGAATCTTTCATACGAGCTGACAAATCCCAAAATGCGCTCGTCCCGTAGACTGTGAGTAGTTCTCTATCCCGCGACGCTGGGCAACCCAGATATCGAATAGATTCGATCTTGTTTACCAGAAAACACGACATGAGCAACGAGACCTCTCGTGTTGTAGTCACGCAGAATAAGCGTAGGTCTTCAAGGATATTTCAAAGAGGTGTTATTTATTCGCTGTCGATGACTTCTACCTCATAGATTCAAGAATGATTTAGCTTCAGCCGCGCAACTACCTCTACAACAACAACAAAAAAAAAACAATTTGAACTGAACATCATCACTCCAAGCTCCTTACACGTTAGCGCGCATGCTTGCGTTTTGCAATAGTTATGCACAGCCGTCACGTACTAGAAGGAGCTTTTTAAAACACAGTATCTATCATGGCCACTAAGTCACCAATGCTTCTGCATATAATATGATTTTTCCCTGCTAATAAGAAAATATCGCCCGTGTAGGCAAAGCAAAACGCGTGCTCACTATATAAATATAATTGAGTGGCGACTTGTATGGTCCTGTAGTCGTTTGTTTGTTTGTCCAAGCTTTCTCCAGTAAAAAAACAAACAAACAAAAGGGGGGTTGGCGGGTAGGGAGAAGCACTGTGCCTGTCGCCGAATACAGAACGGATTGATTCTGAGCATCTTCGGCCTGTCATACTCATATGATGACACTCAGCAGTCTGACGGCGTGTCGGGCCTGATGCTAAAGAAGGGCAACAGTTAAACTGCGCGCCCAAGTTTGCATAAAACGCTCTTTTCACTGTTCGACAGAAATTCGGTCGGGGCCCTGGAGCGAAAATGCATTTGCCTTGGGAGAACGAGTGACCGGGCAAACAAAGTATTGCGACACAAATGTAAGCGAAAAGCCGACAAGGCCGGAGATTGAGGAGAGGAAGCGGGGAAGAAAATGCGAGGAAGGGATATCGAAAGAACTACAGGCTAGAAACGCACGAGGAACAACACATCGTTCTTACCTCTATTTTCTTTTATTCAAATGCGAGAACATGGGAACGTAGGCTACGTTATAGCCGGCTATCTCATCGTCATAATATCGACGCTGACAACGATAAACACGCATACAGGAAAAGCGAAACCTTATGCATGATCCATTAGAGCCTTTCTTGCAAAGGCGACTCAAGCCTCAGTAGAAGAAAAATGCTCCCTTTGTGCTTTACCTTACACACAATTCCGCAAAATATCAGCAGCCCTTCCTCCGTCAATAAAATGGGCGGAAAGCGAAGCTTGGTCTATGCATGCTGTCCGATACCTTTTCTTTCTTTCTTTCTTTCTTTCTTTCTTTCTTTCTTTCTTTCTTTCTTTCTTCCTTTCTTTCTTTCTTTCTTTCTTTCTTTCTGTCTTTCTTTCTTTCCTTCTTTCTTTCTGTCTCTCGTCCTTTCTTCCTTACGTTCTCTCTCTCTTCCTTTCTTTGTTCCTTGCTTTCTTTCCTTCTTTCTTTTTCTCTTCCATCCTTTCTGTCTTCGTGGCTTCATTACTTCTTTCCTCCATACTTCCGTCCTTTCTTTTCTGTTAGGTGGTAGAAAATCTCAGGCATTCGTATTGTTCGGATACGTTAATTCACTTCTCGCGTACCGTGGGTGTGTAAAGAGACTTGCCTTCAGACGGTGGTAGGCCGGGTTCAAACCCGAACACCGGTAACAATTTCTTTTCTTTTGAATTGGCCCCCGGGCTTCCACTATTCTGGCAGCAACTCGTCTCACATGACCACAATGCGGACACAGACTAGACAATACCAGCTTTGTTTGCAAAGGAAATTAGGTTGCCTGTTTCACCGCGCTGAAAAGTCTCCCGGGAATATCTTAAATTTAAAGACGTCATGGCGTCAGTCTACCTCACTGACAGTGTGCACGCTTTTATACAGACTGCACGCAAACTTTCTGCTGGGAAGGCACGAAAATATAACAAACGTCCTAAGAAAAAAAACGAAAATATTCAATTCCAAATTTTCTCCGTTTTTTGTCTCGGGTATGGGCACTGCCCCTGTCTGCTTAATCAGTCGTTCTTTTCTCTTTTTTTCAATTCTCCGCATTCTCCAAACATCGGCTCTCTTCGCAAATTTTGAAGGTGACATTTTGCCAGCTTCTGTCGCTGTTCTCTGTTATTGTTCTTCTTCCTAGGGCCACTTTTCTCCTCGAACGCTAAACCGGACTTTCTCGCCAATGTCGCACGACTTCTTTGTCTCGCCCACATGCCGCTCCGAATATCGCTTTCCCCAGCGTAAAAAAAAATGGAAGCCAAAAAATGATTTTTTTTTCTCTTTGCGGTACAGCTAAACTTCGTGGTACGACGGAGATCTTGCGAGAAAGTTGGTCGCGTTCATTCAGTACGAGTTCACCCAGCAGCCCAGCCGGACATATATATATAAAAGCAATTTTTACAGAAGCAATTGTTGTACATTTAAGTGACGCCCAATTAAAAAAAAAAATCCACGCATATCCACGGAGTGAATGATGATGAGTGGGCGAAGCTCCGGAGGTTCATCGGTAAAAACCGTGAATCTTCTGTGAATCTTTCCCAGTACATCATCAAAGACTTGACAAACACTGTGTGTCGCCATCTAGCGCCCTCCTATCACACTAGAGCACGCAGCGAGCGCCTCCGTGCCATCTATTGATCAATTCACGTACTAGCTAAGCAGCACCGCAGCGCTCGGACGGACGGACTAACGGTCAGACAGACAGACAGACACACAGACAGACAGACAGACAGACAGACAGACAGACAGACGGACGGACGGACGGACGGACGGACGGGCTCCCATGCTACGCGTTCCCATACATCTGAATGAAGCGAGCACCGCGGCGCTATCACGCCATCTAGTGAGCACTTCATAAAACTACAGGTGGCTACATACTATGTACGGAGGAGGGAACGACCCACACCCTAAGGAGCTTCGCCCCTAAAACACCTGTCTCCACACGATGCAAGCAATGTATGGCGGCTGAAATGCGAGGAGAACGAGTGCCTCAGTTACTGTCTCGGAAACGGAGCCTGGTCACAGAAAGGTAGGCACAGGAGGCCTACATCCGAATCAGTGTTTTTTGTTTGTTTGCTTGTTTGTTTGTTTTTTACTTTTTACATATGTGTGAGCAGTGATGGACCACGGCGATATGTTGGACGGCTGTCGCGTTAATAGAGTCGACACACTAACATGACGGTCCGTTGAGTGGATCCTCCTTACGCTACTGCTCCTCTGCACTACAACCAGCAGTCACTTACTAATGCATATCGCATCCATGACCTTTCCCCTCTTTTGCAAATAATTTAAGCATTTTATTTCTGATTATCTGACATTTTAAACGCCAAGAACAGCATGCTTTGTTGCTGCTGCTGCTGCTGCTGCTGCTGCTGCTGCTGCTGCTGCTGCTGCTGCTGCTGCTGCTGCTGCTGCTGCTGCTGCTGCTGCTGCTGCTGCTGCTTTGTTGTTGTTGTTGTTGTTGTTGTTGTTGTTGTTGCACATTAAAGACAGCATATTTGAGCAACACCTGTTGCAAGTGGCATCTTGGAGAGAAACCACCGGTTTCTTTCCCAGCAGTTGGGGCTTATGCATCACTGATTAGTAAATAATGCAGTTCGCCAGCAATATTCATGTTACAAGCACGCTGACTATTCTAACATTGTTCTTTATGATTTTTTTCTTTGCATTCTCTTGGTTAATTCTAGCTGTTATTTTTTTTTCCTTTTTCTATTTTTATTGCAGATTTCCACAGCCAAGGCATCTAGCCAGGAAAGCAACAATGACTTTTCCAGCGCCCACTACAAAAGCCGAAGGTACACGTTTATCTCAAATATTTCAAAGGGTCCCTTATAGGCTTTTTTCAGGTTATGACTTCTGCTCAATATTGATTTTGATGCCCTGCGTCAGCGCTTCAGGCCCCGCCACGGTGGTCTAGTGGCTAAGGTACTCGGCTGCTGATCTGAGGGTCGCGGGATCGAATCCCGGCCGCGGCGGCTGCATTTCGATGGAGGCGAAATGTTGAGGCCCGTGTGCTGTGCGATGTCAGTGCACGTTAAAGAACCCCAGGTGGTCGAAATTTCCGGAGCCCTCCACTACGGCGTCTCTCATAATCAGAACTGGTTTTGGGACGTAAAACCCCACAAAACAACAACAGCGCTTCAGCAGAACCTTGCAACCTGTTCAAGAAGTTTCGCTATCTTGAGGAGCACGGCCTGAACTCTTGTTTCGTACGCAGTAGCTTTTCTCAACCTATTGATATATGTAAGCTTAATTAGCCCACAACTGCATAATCTATTTAACATGGGGCAGGTCATTAAGAGGGATGATTCATTAACATCTATTCATTTAGTCGTGGTATAGTTGAAGGCAGAGCTTCCAAAATGTCTCCCTTTTTGAAGGAGTGGGAAGTCGCTGCTTTCAGAAATTTAGCCTCAGCTGCTTATGCGGCGACAGACTGGGGGGCTGCTGTGTTACAGGCACTCCAAAATTTATCGTAAAAGAACAAAATGTTCCCGCGGTTATAAGAAACCTGTTTTGACAAGGTGTTGGACTTCACAATGTTTGTGATTTACCGCAAATTAGTCTAACGACACGGGTTTCTTTTAATCAAAATGATGCATTCTTCGACACTACAGTTCGTCGAAAAGCGCTCGATTTTGTTCACTCCTCTGAATACCTTTTGCGAAGCGAATGAATCTCACCTCGCCTTGCTTTCAAGAAGCGCTAAATTTTCTTTCGAAGAAGATAATCCTATAATCGTAATTAGGTGCTCACCATTTCATGGTTCGTCTGCATTTGCTCGATCCTAACGAACCTGAAGCATAAAAAACTCTATGTTGATATCTGCGAAGACTTTCCTCGTAACTGTGATGTTGGTTCTCGACGGCAGCGAGGGAAACGTGATGTGGGTTATAATAAAGAGAGTGCACGCTTTTACCGCATTTCCGTCTCGCAAACGCAATTAGCACATTTGGTAAATATGATGTAGGTCAGCCTGTTTGAACTTGAAATTACACTACTTTTGCCCGAGCCCTGAGAATACATCGTTAGTCTTAAGTTCTCTTTTAAGATATCCGTGTCCTGTGTAGCCAATAAGTGGCCTTATGCAGGACAGTCACGCCACGAAAGCCTGACAGATTGTGTTAGGTGCTGTCTTATATATATATATATATATATATATATATATATATATATATTATATATATATATATATATATATATATATATATATATATATATATATATATATATATATATTATATATAATATATATAATCTGACTGTCCTTCCTGTGGTTTCAATGTGTCTAATCCGTTCGATGAAGAAAAGCTAGGACACTTGATCTTTCAAGGAAGCATAGCGTTTACCGTACATGTTCTTTCACGCGCTCCAGGACAATGCGTTAGCAGGCTACTTCTTGCGAATCAATAAAACTTATTCACCGCAAACTAACGAGCCTGCTCAACGCTTACACATTTCTACACTTTGACTCGGTTATCTTTCCCGCTTGAGGAGACCGCTTTGCAAGTCGCACTTTGAGGTTTTCTCGATATGTGCACTAACGAGTATCTCCTTCCAAGCCTTATTTCAAGTATATTTGGTGTAACGCTTAATATAGCGCGATTCATCCGGACGTAGATGCAGATGGCTTGGGGGAGTTTAGCCGTTGTCGTATACATGTCATTCAAGACAGTGGCGTAAATGTCACTAGAGATAGTCGGTCACGAAGATCGACCATGAAGGTACCACTGTACGAATATTTGTACCTTTATTATTTCGAGTTTGTTCTTGCCTTTCATTGTTTGCTTGCTCCTGTATTATTGTTCATTTTTTATTTTTCTTAGGAGGGGTGGGTGTCCTGATATGCGTGTTAACTTTCTGAACAGTACAGATCTGGCTTCACGCTTCGCTTCCATTTGGCCTCCCATTTGACCTCGCAGTCAGCACTGATTGGCCTCCGACGTCTCTCACCACTTTTTCTTTTCCTTACTTTATTTTTCAGCGCTTACTCTTTTCTTTCTCTCTCTCTCTCTCTTTACTCCTACCTTCACGTCTGTGTATTTCCTCTTCCTGGAAAGTAGGCAGACGTTGTGCCCCACTCAGTGGCAGTTATCACCTTTCTCCTTCCTTCTTTCCGTTGCGTCTCTGTGGGTTGATCTATTTATATCCAATTATTATTAGTAGTAGTAGTAGTAGCAGAAGTAGTAGTAGCAGCAGTAGTAGCAGTAGTAGTAGTAGTAGTAGTAGTAGTAGTAGTAGTAGTAGTAGTAGTAGTAGTAGTATACCATGGGCATTCAGAACGAGGTAACGTAAGGCGTGCTACCCTATAGCCACAAGAGAGTCCATAAGCGCCCCTTATAAGAAAACCTGCATAGGGTGGCATATGGCGTAGGAATTCCAAAGTTCTGTAGCCGGTCTCGCACATGTAGTGTAGTCAGTGCGTGGTGTACGGCTTCAGTCAATTCAAGTGTGTTGTCTCTTGCATGCAAATGAGTTCGCCGACATGTAAGCACTGAAGGCCCGTGCCTATATATTCTGTTTCCTCCACCACAGAATAAAGCTATAGTGTTCTAGTACGCTATAAAAGAACTAAACCCGCCGTGGTCATACAGTGGTTACTTAGCTGGGATACTAAACCAAAAAGTTCGTGATACACTATAACGTCATTGGGAACCGTTCGCATCGCCTGCTCGTAACAGAATTATGTTTTCTCAAACTTTCCGATTACAGTCCGAGCTATATTACGTGTATATCTTAGTTAAGTGCAGGTTATAATTTTTCTGACGCTTTTTACTTCGAGAAATTACATTTTGCTGACTAAAGCACCTGTGCCACAGGCGGAGGTCTTCCGTGGTGGAGTGCCCCTGGAAACGGCGCGGTAGCGGTAGTCCGAGATTACTATTTATGCCTTCAACGACGACGGCAGAATTGCTGTGAGACGGGCTCCATAACGCTATCACATTAATGGATGCGGGTTCGATTCCAATAGCGGCGGCTGCATTTTCCTGCGGGTCGCGAATTCCTATACGACCGTGTACTGTACGTTTCGGTGCGTGTTAAAGAACCTGAGGTGATTGAAATGCGTACACTCCTCCATTACGGGGCGCCTGATTATGATATACAATAGTTTTAAGGGCGAAGCTCCTCTTGCTCGGGGCCTGTCCCTTGTCCGGCGTGTACGCCAGCACAGATATGGCCTCATAGAGTTTCTTAGGGGCCATAGCTTGGAAACCGCTCCAGAGCTGTAAAGCCGCGGGGAGCGGCGAAAAGTACTCACAGCAGCTGGTGTGGTGTCGGCTTGCAAGGAACGCCGTGATGTTGTAGAGTCGCAGCAGGAGAGCGGGCGCGGCTGAGCGCGCCGCAGTCGAACGAGCTTTCAAACCTCGCGTTTGCACTCCACGATGGGCCGGGAGACTTTCCTCTGCTAGCGAGTTTCTTGATTGAAAAAACCGACTGCCCGCGCTGCACAACCCTTCACCGGCCACCCCGTATTATATATAGGCACTGGATTTTGACCTGCAATGTAGTGCCGGTGGACGGTGAACGTGGCGAGAAACTATTCCAAGGATTCCAAGGGCTTGTGTCTCTTGTCCGGCGTGTACTCTAGTTCTCAAGGCGACCGCTAGAGGCACATCCGTGACAACACGGGCGCGGTCATTGGAATCCTTGGAATCCTTGGAAGAGTTTCTAGCCACCTTCAATGTCCGCTACGACAAGGAATACTTCGACATTCTGAAGGCGTGAGTGGGCATTCACAGGGCCCGCTCACGGGCTCCGTAAAAGCCCGTGAGTGCGCATTTACGGAGGATTCACGGTTTACCAGATTACCCCTGGAGCTTCGCCCACTCATCATGACTCGCTTCGTGGATATGGCGGGACCTTCTTTTTTTTTTTTGGGGGGGGGGGGGGGGGGAGGGGGAGGGGGGGACAAATGAAACCCGAGCAATTATTTTAAGAGCCTAGTCGGCTTGTTTTCCTCAGGAGACACCGAGAAATAATGCGCTTCGAAGATTCAGTCTGTCGTCTCGTGTGGTGTCCCTTTCTCAAATTTTTGGGCACTTAGCATTCTGTCAGACACTAACGTGCTAGTGTACACACTCCTGCACTGACGTCACGCAAATCAAAGTCATCGCTGCCTCGTGAACTCGACAGAGATGTGCGAATAATGTTACCATCCACCATGAAGAATTGGAATTCAGGGCCCACGCGCGGATCACAGTTTGATGGGGCGTTTTTTCGGCTCTGCCTACAGCAAACCGGCCGTGCAAACAGAGACGACTGCTGGTAATGCGGTATTTATGGTACCCACTGGAAGTGTCTTGTGAGTTTGAGCCTGAATTTCATTGCATAAACAATCGAAAGAAGCAAAATTGGGCAGACTGTGACAGGGAAATACGCGAACGCGATGCGCGTCTCCAACTCTATAGCAGCAGCGACCACCCGTCCCACCTTCTTGCGTTTTATTTCCCTTGAGACGCGCGCTCCAAACCTGCGGCATACTGTTCCAAACGGAGACGCCGCGAGCGTTCGTGTGGTTCGCAGCACGCCCGGAAAGCAGGGAAGAAACGCGCGCGTCGCTGTTGCCTCGGTTTCCACCGTGCGCGACTGAGCCGTCCGACGAGAGCTACGTAGCGCCCTCTGGTCAGTAGACGGAGCCCATACATCCCATTAACGAAACGGCAATTTAGCGTCAGGACCAGGGCACGTAAATCATGCCGGTCATGACACGCGTGTCATGATTATAATGTTATGACCTGTCATTTACGTTCGTCATGCTGTCGTGTTATGCCATAGCAATTTTGGTATACGTCCCATTAACGAAACGCCTGGCATGTAAATCATGCCGCCCATGACATGCATGTTATGCTTTTCATGTTATGACCTGTCATTTATGTTCGTCATGCAGTCATATTGCATACCAATTTTCCTACACATCCCACTAGCGAAACGGCCAAGAGAGCACCAAGACCGTGCATGTAGATCATGTCGCTCATGACATGCATGTCATGATTTTCATGTTATGAGCTGTCATTTACATTCGTGATGCAGTCATCTTGTGGCATGCCAATTTTCGTATACATCCCGTTAACGAAACGCGTGGCATGTAAATCATGTCGACCATGACATGCATATCATGATTTTCATGATGTGACCTGTCAGTCATGTTCGCCATGCAGTCATGTTGTGGCATACCAATTTTCGTATACATCCCATTAACGAAACAGCCAGGAGAGCACCAAGACCGTCGCATGTAAATCATGTCACTCATGACATGCATGTCATGATTTTCGTGTTATGACCTGTCAGTTACGTTTGTGATGCAGTCATGTTGTGGCATGCCAATTTGCGCATACGTCCCATTAACGAAACGCGTGGCATGTAAATCATGTCACTCATGACATGCATGTCATGATTTTCATGTTATGACCTGTCATTTATGTTCGCCATGCAGTCATATTCTGGCATACCAAATTTTCGTAAACATCCGATTAGCGAAACGGCCAGGAGAGCACAAGATCGTAGGCGGCTAGATAGATAGATAGATAGATAGATAGATAGATAGATAGATAGATAGATAGATAGATAGATAGATAGATAGATAGATAGATAGATAGATAGATAGATACGCTCAAACTCGCCGAAGTTCGCTAAGAAATGCTTCGCATTTAAAAACCGGCTGCTCGCGCGGCACAACCCTTCACCGGCCACCTCGTATATATATATATATATATAGGCACTGGAGTTTGACCTACAATGTAGTGCCGATGGACAGTGAACGTGGCCAGAAACTATTCCAAGGATTCCAAGGGCCTGTCTCTTGTCCGGCGTGTACTCTAGTTCTCAAGGCGACCGCTAGAGGCGCATCCGTGACAACACGGGCGCGGTCATTGGAATCCTTGGAATCCTTGGAAGAGTTTCTGGCCACCTTCAATGTCCGCTACGACAAGGAATACTTCGACATTCTGAAGGTGTGAGTGGGCATTCACAGAGCCCGCTCACGGGTTCCGTAAAAACCCGTGACTGGGCATTTACGGAGGATTCACAGCTTACCAGATTACCTCCGGAGCTTCGCCCACTCATCATGACTCGCTTCGTAGATATGGCGGGGCTTTCTTTTTTTTTTTTTTGGGGGGGGGGGGGGTGCTAGTGAAACCCGAGCAATAATTTTAGAGCCTAGTCGGCTAGTTTTCCTCAGGAGACACCGAGAAATAATGCGCTTCGAAGATTCAGTCTGTCGTCTTATGTGGTATCCCTTCCCCAAATTTTGGGCACTTAGCATTCAGTCAGACACTAACGTGCTAGGGTACACACTCCTGCACTGACGTCGCGCAAATCAACGTCATCGCTGCCTCGTGAACTCGACAGAGATGTGCGAATAATGTTACCATCCACCATGAAGAATTGGAATTCAGGGCCCACGCGCGTATCAAAGTTTGATGGGACGTTATTCCGGCTCTGCCTACAGCAAACCGGCCGTGCAAACAGAGACGACTGCTAGTAATGCGGTATTTATGGTACCCACTGGAAGCGTCTTGTGAGTTTGCGCCTGAATTTCATTACATAAACAATCGCAGGCAGACGTTTTGGTTGTTCCCAGCTATTAAATGGTTTCGTGGTCGGAGCTATCGTAAACTTGATGCTATGAAGGAACCCATGTAAATTTTTGCACGACAGTGGGCTGTAGATCAGGCTTCGAAATGTTTCTGTCTATTCATGTCTACTGACAACTATGTCAGTCCCCCTAACTAAAATAATTTGCCGCTCTCTAGACACATTATCATTCCCCAACTCTGACATTCAGGTCGGAACATTGATTGAGGCCAAGTTATCAGCTTACCTACACCAAATATATCTCTATCTCTATCTCTCTCTCTCTCTTTCTCTTTCTGGTGTGCAGCATTTAATACCCCATTTTCTTTTCTACCATGAAATATTAATCAATGTGGCTACAGCTAGTCTGCTTATGGTTATAAAAGTCGAACGTTTGTGCGATTGTAAAGGGCTCTTTAAGTATACAGAATACTCCACTTGAAGAACTGCAAAGCGTTGTATATTAAATGGTGCCTTGATTGTGTCAATGGTACTAGTCGCTGTCTCTTGTTGTCTTTTTTTTTCGTTCATGGTATTAAGCTCGTATTAAACAAAGTAATGAAAGATAGCCGACGAAGCCTCAATAAGTGTACAATAAACAGTAGACAGAATGAACTTCACAACAAGTCCAAACAAACTCCTATACACTTCACACCAACAGAAGTGTCATTTTTTTTTTACCTATACAGGAATAAAATTTCATTGTAGGGATCATTTGTGAACAGGGTTCGCACTGCGAAAATTAAGGTCCCTTTAGTAAGATACGGTGGTTTAGTCCTTTTTTAATCCATTTAATGGGGTTCTACGTCCCAGAACCACGAGATGATTATGAAACAAACCTTAGCGGAAGGATGGAGGCGGAATATTGAGGCCAGCGTACTGCGCGATGCCAGCGTGCGACCCGCAGGTGGTCGAAATCTCCGGAGACTTCCATTACGGCGTCTTTCACTACAGCATCTTTCGCTACAGCGACCTCCTGGGTTTCTTTAACATGCACTGACGTCGCACAGTACAGAGGCTTCTATCATTTCGCATTCATTGAAATCCGGCCCCGCGGCAGTTCATTCGATCCCGCGAACTTTCTGTCAACAATCAATTGTCACAGCCACTAAACAACTACGGTTTGTGGTGGTTCAATGTAATGCAGCCTCATCGCAGCGTTCTATTGGTACGGCAACATTGACGCAGTGCTGTGCGTGCCAATTCCCTCCATCTCCTGCCTGACGTAAAACACAATGCATTGCTTTAGGAATCCGCGCACTTCCGTCTCCCTTCATGCCTACCGGAATGACCCAGTTCCGCAAAACTCGCCCGGCCCGTCGGAGTGTGCAGAAGAGTTGCCGGTGATAGGCCATTCGACTGCATCGCAATCACGCAACCGAAATGATCGGGAGACTCGCGTTTCCGGTATGCGCTAGGAAATGAAGTTCACCTAAACTACGCGAGACTTTCCCAGCGCCACCGTAGAAGCGGCCGGGTGAGCTATTCGGGCTGAGTTCACTATGCGAGCGCTCAAATTGCCTTCCAAGGCATCGTTTGCCACAGGTCGAAGTGATTTCAACGCTGGAATGTCGGCAACCATCACCGCAGGCGTCTAATGCTGCCCTTTTTTTATGTTTGTTTACTTATTCTTCATATAGTGTTCATTGGTATTCTCTTACTACCAGCTTTCGCAGATCGAGGGACGTGTTTCCTTTCTTTCTGTTAAGGCTTAGTCACCATAATCTCCGGTTACAGGTAACAGAAATGAGAGCCAGGTGTGATTCTTGGTCGTACGTATTGCTCCAGCGCTGTGCAAGTTTAATTCAAATGTGAGCCAGGTATGCGTACGTTCAGTAAACACGGTCCCGTACTATGTGTTCACGCAAAAACGACTTATTGGCGTAAGGCGGTCGTGCGTTGCGATTATTGGCAGTAAACAAGAACAGAAGCTTGCCAAGACTGTGAACGATCTGGGCCCGTATTCGCAAAATCATCTTGCGCGAGAAATGTTTGTCAGCGTGTATTTCAGCCAATCCTGATGCTGAACTAATTATTACGAAGCCGGTTGAGCAAAAGCGAAAACGTCATACGAAAGAAGTTTCGTGAATTCGGCGCCTGTGTCATATGCTTACTTGGAGTACTATGACGTTTATGCCGACGCTATGACCGGTTTCAGACGCGGGCGTTCATCAACAGACAGCGTTGTTGATCTGGTCACATATGTCCAACACCAGAAAGCCTGTAAGCGACTATCTGGCCGCTGCGTTCCTGGACGGTAAAGTCGCTTACGACAATGTCACCCATGAAGCCATTCTGAGCGCACTAGACGCTGTAGGACTGGTGGAAAGCTGTATACGTGGGTATGCAGCTACCTACAGATGAGGACGTTCTACGTTCACACAGAGAACGGCCCGACATCAAAGCATCACGTTAGCCGTGGGTCCCTCAAGGCGGAGTGCTAAGTCCAACGCTTTTTAACCTAGCCCTTATTGGATTAGTAAATCATCTGCCCAGCACCGTACGACGTTCCATCCATGCCGATGACATCTGCGTTTGGACGTCCGCTGTGACACGGCTTCAGCTTCGTGCTCGGCTTCAGAAGGCAGTCACGACGACGTCACGTTACCTTCAGAAACAAGGACTAGACATTTCATGCGAAAAGTGTGCAATGGTGGCATTCACCAGGAAACCGATGTTTGCATATGTTGGAAAAAAAAATTCCGGGAACTCGCAATCACAGGATGGCTTGGCTGAGTAACATTGGTTTTAATGTGTTTAAAAGAAAAAGAAGAATCATCACACGAAAGAATAAAACACGCGCACTTCAGTTCTTGAACGCACGGCGGACGCACACAGCGTCCGTCGAACCTGCGCACTCTCGCACACACTACCGCACCTTTCCACAGACGCGCACACACTCTCTCAAGACACCCCGCCACCACCAGGCTAGTCTCAAGCCACTGTCCGCTAGTCGCGGCACACAGCAAGGGTGGCGCTAGCGATGTGCTAACAATTAGCTAACATTCGGCCGTCCTGAAATCTTACGTCCTCGTTAAGGTGATCACAGAAAGAGAAAAAAAAAACCATTGCTACTTTACTCCATGCAGTCGCGTAGTCTGGCAGGTACCACTCGTTGCTTGCGTGGGCGTCTAAGTGCCAGGGGTTCGTCGCAGTTATCCTTGTCCGGTTGGTGCTCGGACTCTTCTTCTTCGTCTTCCGATTGTTTCTCGTCCTTCTGCGTTTGTCCAATGTGGACGCAGTGCCACAGGAGTGCTACCTGGCACTTTTCATTGTCCATCTCCAGTACTGTTGTACAACCCACTCTACCGGGGTCATCGCAAAACTTTCTCGAAATTCGTTCAAAATATCCACGAGTTTTTAATGCTGAGAATCTGTCACCGTGGGTCCAACATTCACGTCACAGCGTCGTATCGGTTGTCTTTCAATGGTGTCAGGCTTTCCCTTCACTGCTTTCCTTCCCTGCTCAGTGTCGTCCAAGATGAGCTTTGTGCAGAAACCTGTAGTACCTCTACTGGTGTTGTTCGCCAAGCGTTTGACTCTTTCGTATGAAGGCCTGCCCGTCACCCACTGGGCCATAGGAACAGTAACTTCTCTTAGGTCATGTCGAGCAGGACATCTTGGACACAGTGTCTGTACACGACGGGAGTGGTGATCCTTTGTTCCGTGCACAACGTAACCCAGTTTACGGTGTCCCTCTGGAGTGCGCATTCCTCCTTGGCTCTCACTGCAGTCTTTGGTGCTTTTATAAGGCTCCAGGTGAGCAAACGGACAGTCACCAACAGAAGTGTCATTTTTTTTTACCTATACAGGAATAAAATTTCATTGTAGGGATCATTTGTGAACAGGGTCGCACTGCGAAAATTAAGGTCCCTTTAGTAAGATACGGTGGTTTAGTCCTTTTTCAATCCATTTAATGGGGTTCTACGTCCCAGAACCACGATATGATTATGAGACAAACCTTAGCGGAAGGATGGAGGCGGAATATTGAGGCCAGCGTACTGCGCGATGCCAGCGTGCGACCCACAGGTGGTCGAAATCTCCGGAGACTTCCATTACAGCGTCTTTCACTACAGCATCTTTCGCTACAGCGACCTCCTGGGTTTCTTTAACGTGCACTGACGTCGCACAGTACAGAGGCTTCTATCATTTCGCATTCATTGAAATCCGGCCCCGCGGCAGTTGTTTCGATCCCGCGAACTTTCTGTCAACAATCAATTGTCACCGCCACTAAACAACTACGGTTTGTGGTGGTTCAATGTAATGCAGCCTCATCGCAGCGTTCTATTGGTACGGCAACATTGACGCAGTGCTGTGCGTGCCAATTCCCTCCATCTCCTGCCTGACGTAAAACACATGCATTGCTTTAGGAATCCGCGCACTTCCGTCTCCCTTCATGCCTACCGGAATGACCCAGTTCCGCAAAACTCGCCCGGCCCGTCTGAGTGTGCAGAAGAGTTGCCGGTGATAGGCCATTCGACTGCATCGCAATCACGCAACCGAAATGATCGGGAGACTCGCGTTTCCGGTATGCGCTAGGAAATGAAGTTCACCTAAACTACGCGAGACTTTCCCAGCGCCACCGTAGAAGCGGCCGGGTGAGCTATTCGGGCTGAGTTCACTATGCGAGTGCTCAAATTGCCTCCAAGGCATCGTTTGCCACAGGTCGAAGTGATTTCAACGCTGGAATGTCGGCAACCATCACCGCAGGCGTCTAATGCTGCCCTTTTTTTTATGTTTGTTTACTTATTCTTCATATGTGTTCATTGGTATTTTCTACTACCAGCTTTCGCAGATCGAGGGACGTGTTTCATTATTTCTGTTAAGGCTTAGTCACCATAATCTCCGGTTACAGGTAACAGAAATGAGAGCCAGGTGTGATTCTTGGTCGTACGTATTGCTCCAGCGCTGTGCAAGTTTAATTCAAATGTGAGCCAGGTATGCGTACGTTCAGTAAACACGGTCCCGTACTATGTGTTCACGCAAAAACGACTTATTGGCGTAAGGCGGTCGTGCGTTGCGATTATTGGCAGTAAACAAGAACAGAAGCTTGCCAAGACTGTGAACGATCTGGGCCCGTATTCGCAAAATCATCTTGCGCGAGAAATGTTTGTCAGCGTGTATTTCAGCCAATCCTGATGCTGAACTAATTATTACGAAGCCGGTTGAGCAAAAGCGAAAACGTCATACGAAAGAAGTTTCGTGAATTCGGCGCCTGTGTCATATGCTTACTTGGAGTACTATGACGTTTATGCCGACGCTATGACCGTTTTCAGACGCGGTCGTTCATCAACAGACAGCGTTGTTGATCTGGTCACATATGTCCAACACCAGAAAGCCTGTAAGCGACTATCTGCCGCTGCGTTCCTGGACGTTAAAGGCGCTTACGACAATGTCACCCATGAAGCCATTCTGAGCGCACTAGACGCTGTAGGACTTGGTGGAAAGATGTATACGTGGTATGCAGCTACCTACAGATGAGGACGTTCTACGTTCACACAGAGAACGGCCCGACATCAAAGCATCACGTTAGCCGTGGAGTCCCTCAAGGCGGAGTGCTAAGTCCAACGCTTTTTAACCTAGCCTTATTGGATTAGTAAATCATCTGCCCAGCACACCGTACGACTTTCCATCCATGCCGATGACATCTGCGTTTGGACGTCCGCTGTGACACGGCTTCAGCTTCGTGCTCGGCTTCAGAAGGCAGTCACGACGACGTCACGTTACCTTCAGAAACAAGGACTAGACATTTCATGCGAAAAGTGTGCAATGGTGGCATTCACCAGGAAACCGATGTTTGCATATGTTGGAAAAAAAAATTCCGGGAACTCGCAATCACAGGATGGCTTGGCTGAGTAACATTGGTTTTAATGTGTTTAAAAGAAAAAGAAGAATCATCACACGAAAGAAAAACACGCGCACTTCAGTTCTTGAACGCACGGCGGACGCACACAGCGTCCGTCGAACCTGCGCACTCTCGCACACACTACCGCACCTTTCCACAGACGCGCACACACTCTCTCAAGACACCCCGCGACCTCCTGGGTTTCTTAACGTGCACTGACGTCGCACAGTACAGAGGCTTCTATCATTTCGCATTCATTGAAATCCGGCCCCGCGGCAGTTGTTTCGATCCCGCGAACTTTCTGTCAACAATCAATTGTCACCGCCACTAAACAACTACGGTTTGTGGTGGTTCAATGTAATGCAGCCTCATCGCAGCGTCTATTGGTACGGCAACATTGACGCAGTGCTGTGCGTGCCAATTCCCTCCATCTCCTGCCTGACGTAAAACACAATGCATGCTTTAGGAATCCGCGCACTTCCGTCTCCCTTCATGCCTACCGGAATGACCCAGTTCCGCAAAACTCGCCCGGCCCGTCTGAGTGTGCAGAAGAGTTGCCGGTGATAGGCCATTCGACTGCATCGCAATCACGCAACCGAAATGATCGGGAGACTCGCGTTTCCGGTATGCGCTAGGAAATGAAGTTCACCTAAACTACGCGAGACTTTCCCAGCGCCACCGTAGAAGCGGCCGGGTGAGCTATTCGGGCTGAGTTCACTATGCGAGCGCTCAAATTGCCTTCCAAGGCATCGTTTGCCACAGGTCGAAGTGATTTCAACGCTGGAATGTCGGCAACCATCACCGCAGGCGTCTAATGCTGCCCTTTTTTTATGTTTGTTTACTTATTCTTCATATAGTGTTCATGGTATTTTCTTACTACCAGCTTTCGCAGATCGAGGGACGTGTTTCATTATTTCTGTTAAGGCTTAGTCACCATAATCTCCGGTTACAGGTAACAGAAATGAGCGCCAGGTGTGATTCTTGGTCGTACGTATTGCTCCAGCGCTGTGCAAGTTTAATTCAATGTGAGCCAGGTATGCGTACGTTCAGTAAACACGGTCCCGTACTATGTGTTCACGCAAAAACGACTTATTGGCGTAAGGCGTTCGTGCGTTGCGATTATTGGCAGTAAACAAGAACTGAAGCTTGCCAAGACTGTGAACGATCTGGGCCCGTATTCGCAAAATCATCTTGCGCGAGAAATGTTTGTCAGCGTGTATTTCAGCCAATCCTGATGCTGAACTAATTATTACGAAGCCGGTTGAGCAAAAGCGAAAACGTCATACGAAAGAAGTTTCGTGAATTCGGCGCCTGTGTCATATGCTACTTGGAGTACTATGACGTTTATGCCGACGCTATGACCGGTTTCAGACGCGGTCGTTCATCAACAGACAGCGTTGTTGATCTGGTCACATATGTCCAACACCAGAAAGCCTGTAAGCGACTATCTGCCGCTGCGTTCCTGGACGTTAAAGGCGCTTACGACAATGTCACCCATGAAGCCATTCTGAGCGCACTAGACGCTGTAGGACTTGGTGGAAAGATGTATACGTGGGTATGCAGCTACCTACAGATGAGGACGTTCTACGTTCACACAGAGAACGGCCCGACATCAAAGCATCACGTTAGCCGTGGAGTCCCTCAAGGCGGAGTGCTAAGTCCAACGCTTTTTAACCTAGCCCTTATTGGATTAGTAAATCATCTGCCCAGCACCGTACGACTTTCCATCCATGCCGATGACATCTGCGTTTGGACGTCCGCTGTGACACGGCTTCAGCTTCGTGCTCGGCTTCAGAAGGCAGTCACGACGACGTCACGTTACCTTCAGAAACAAGGACTAGACATTTCATGCGAAAGTGTGCAATGGTGGCATTCACCAGGAAACCGATGTTTGCATATGTTGGAAAAAAAAATTCCGGGAACTCGCAATCACAGGATGGCTTGGCTGAGTAACATTGGTTTTAATGTGTTTAAAAGAAAAAGAAGAATCATCACACGAAAGAATAAACACGCGCACTTCAGTTCTTGAACGCACGGCGGACGCACACAGCGTCCGTCGAACCTGCGCACTCTCGCACACACTACCGCACCTTTCCACAGACGCGCACACACTCTCTCAAGACACCCCGCCACCACCAGGCTAGTCTCAAGCCACTGTCCGCTAGTCGCGGCACACAGCAAGGGTGGCGCTAGCGATGTGCTAACAAATTAGCTAACATTCGGCCGTCCTGAAATCTTAACGTCCTCGTTAAGGTGATCACAGAAAGAGAAAAAAAAAACAATTGCTACTTTACTCCATGCAGTCGCGTAGTCTGGCAGGTACCACTCGTTGCTTGCGTGGGCGTCTAAGTGCCAGGGGTTCGTCGCAGTTATCCTTGTCCGGTTGGTGCTCGGACTCTTCTTCTTCGTCTTCCGATTGTTTCTCGTCCTTCTGCGTTTGTCCAATGTGGACGCAGTGCCACAGGAGTGCTACCTGGCACTTCTTCATTGTCCATCTCCAGTACTGTTGTACAACCAACTCTACCGGGGTCATCGCAAAACTTTCTCGAAATTCGTTCAAATATCCACGAGTTTTAAATGCTGAGAATCTGTCACCGTGGGTCCAACATTCACGTCACAGCGTCGTATCGGTTGTCTTTCAATGGTGTCAGGCTTTCCCTTCACTGCTTTCCTTCCCTGCTCAGTGTCGTCCAAGATGGAGCTTTGTGCAGAAACCTGTAGTACCTCTACTGGTGTTGTTCGTCCAAGCGGTTGACTCTTTCGTATGAAGGCCTGCCCGTCACCCACTGGGCGCATAGGAACAGTAACTTCTCTTAGCGTCATGTCGAGCAGGACATCTTGGACACGACGGGAGTGGTGATCCTTTGTTCCGTGCACAACGTAACCCAGTTTACGGTGTCCCTCTGGAGTGCGCATTCCTCCTTGGCTCTCAACTGCAGTCTTTGGTGACTTTTATAAGGCTCCAGGTGAGCAAACGGACAGTCACCACAACGCCAAAACCCCAGGGAGCCTCCCATTCTTGCATACGTGATGTAAGGCAACTCTGTGAATGACCTTCCTACCAATAAATCGACAGATTGGGCTTCGTCTGGGACTACAAGGATGGGCATGTCCTTTGCCAAAACACCATCGATGCACAAATCGGCCTTGCACTTTCCAATGCTTTTTGCCGCAGGCACATTGCTATTTCCAAACCCATACAGGGCTGTTGCGTCGGGAACAATTTCGAAATCACATCGCGCTGCTGCGGAGGCACGCAGGAGACAGCCAGAGCTGCCTGTGTCAATGAGCCCAACGACAGTGAACTTTCCGTTCATAGTGACTTCCTTAAGCAACACGCTTGCACTCTTGATTTCACGCACTGGCTCTGTTACTGTGTTGGCTTCGTTACGTTGCAGCACCACGTTGCAGTGACGCTGCGTGTGGTCTGTTCCGTTGCACCGAAGGCACTTCATCGGCCGTTTTGGTTGCGGACAGTCTCTCGCTATATGGCCGTACTGGCCACAGTTGTAACACTTTCGTTCTCCCTTTTCATTAGACAGAGGTGGTCGCCTGTCTTTGGTACTGTCGTCGCCAGCTGATTTTCTTGCATGCAACGCGCTCACATTCTGAGCACGTGTTTCGTCGCTCGCCGCTCTACGGTCAAGCGTTGAACCGAAAAATTCTTGCCTTTCACGCTCAATCCTTTTGAATTCTTGAATGTCGTGCAGGATGTCGTCGTCATCCTCATGACTTTTCCCGAGCAACATCGTGCTAAGTTGTTTCGAACGTAGTCCTGTGATGATCTGCTTACGAGTGTCCCAGAAATCCAAGTTCGCCTCCTTGCACAACCGAACCTTGGCGTGGAAATATACCACTGAGCTTTCGTTGCGCTGTTGCACGCGCTCATGCATTTTGCGCCAGCGTTCCGCCGCACGCGTCTGGCTCACAAATGTCCGCCGGAAACGCTCTTCAAAATCTCTCCAAGTTTTGATTTCGGACCTCCTCGAACGCAGCCAGTCCCTTGCCGGTCCGGTCAAACGGGACTTTGCAGTCTCAAGCATGAAAGATTCGGGCCAGCTGTGTAGCGTCGCAGTCGTACGGAGATTTTCAGTCCAACCTCTTGCTGTGGGTGCGTCCTCGCAGCCGTCGAAGCTCGTTATGTTGTTGCTGAGGTCTGGCATTACCTGGAACGCAGCAATTCCACCGGACGCTCCCGAAGACAGGGGCTGAGGCGTCGCTGACGGAACCAAACGCTCGAGCAACGCCGTTAAGACGCGGTCCTTTTCCATGAGAGCGTTCAACATTTCGTGCACGCTAACACCATCACTTCCGTCGGCACTCACGGGAGAGGAGGAGGAGGAGAAAAACTTTATTTATCCCAGGAGGGAAAGGGACAGTGGCGGAGGAAGCGGAGAAACCTACACTGCGTAGGGAGAATCCGCCGCACGCAGTCTCACGCTGGGACTCACCAGTCAGAGTACTCTCATTGTCGCTGTCGGCTGAAGGGCCGCCACTCCGAACTCCCTTGCTGTCCATGGTACTGCACAGTTCGTCAGGCCTGGTAATCCCACCAATCCCACTTCTGAGATGTTGGAAAAAAAAATTCCGGGAACTCGCAATCACAGGATGGCTTGTTTGTGCAACATTAGTTTTAATGTGTTTAAAAGAAAAAGAAGAATCATCACACGAAAGAATAAACACGCGCACTTCACTTCTTGAACGCACGGGGGACGCACACAGCGTCCGTCGAACCTGCGCACTCTCGCACACACTACCGCACCTTTCCACAAACGCGCACACACTCTCTCAAGACACCCCGCCACCACCAGGCTAGTCTCAAGCCACTGTCCGCTAGTCGCGGCACACAGCAAGGGTGGCGCTAGCGATGTGCTAACAAATTAGCTAACACATATAACATCGCCATTAACGGACAAGTAATACCATACTGCCGAAGTCATAGGTTCCTGGGAGTGGTAATTGACAGAGACCTGTATTGGACTCCACACGTGAACTACGTGAAGAAACGGCTGACTGCTATCTGCCACTTATTCAGATTCCTGGCAGGGAAAAACTGGGGCCTGTCCATCTCCAAACCCGTTCGTACCCCACTCCTCGGTCTCTTAATAAAATAGACCCCGATCATTCACAGTCATGCCCCAAATGCGGCCATGACTCCTGTTCTTTTGATCACATGCTCTGGCTGGGCCCAGCTCTTAATGCTTCTCCACACATCACGAAGGAGCAATGGGAGGAATCCCTGCAAAGCAGCGATCTACACACTCAACTCCAGGCCGTCCAGAGGGCCCACGACATCGCGACGGAACTTCGACTTCCAGTACCGTCGTGGGCGGAGCCACCAACTTGATCTGGTGGGACCCTGGTTTCCCAGATTCAAGTTCCTCAGGACTCAAATAAAGTTCTTGTCATGTCATGTCATGTCCATACACGCTATGCTACAGCTGTACAGGGTGCTGTTCGTCGGATTCCTGCGGTACAGCCTACCTGCTATCGCCCGCAACACCTGCGCACGATACAGAGCATTCAAGCACAAGCTCTTAAGATATGCCTTGGCTTACCACGCAGCGCGTCAACGGCTGAAACCATTGCCATAGCGCAGGATTACTCTATCACGACGCACATCGCCGTTGAGACCATGCGACTTCACCTCAGGCATGTGGCTAGGACTCCCTCACACCACCTGGCGAGCCTCGTTGCTACAAGGCCCCGCACTTCATTCAGCGCTAATGTCAATGCACACAGTGCGGCGTTTACTCCAGGGTACACGCCTGCGGCTAAGCGAGTGCTCCCTCCGTGGTGTTTGAGTCTCCCACAAGTACACCTCACAATTCCTGGGATACAGAAGAAGACAGATCTACCAGTATCTGCGCTAAAGCAACTCAGCTTACACCTGTTGTACGAACGGTACGGTAACCACGTACACGTATACACCGATGGATCGACTACGTCGTCCAGTTCTGGCGGAGCGGTGATCGTACCAACGCAGGGGATAACGATTCGACTAAAGACGTCTCATGTCACGACGTCCACGGCGGCAGAACTCACGGCTCTACGTCGTGCGCTAGAATTCATCCGTACTGAGAGGCCGAGGAAATGGGCTGTGTTTTCGGACTCGAAGGCGGCGTTGCAGTGCATACGGTCAGCTCTTAGGCGCGGATGCCACGAGCAGCTGACGTACGATGTAATCGTGCTTCACCACCACCTCCGAGAAAATGGCCACGAGATTGACTTTCAGTGGGTGCCCAGTCACTGCGGAATCAGCGGCAACGAGTCCGCAGATGGCGCAGCTCGCACTTCACATCAAGAAGCGAACATTATTTCAATTCCACTCTCAAGGACAGATGCTGCAATGCAGATTCGACACCTGGTACGCCGTCTCTCACTGGTTGAGTGGAACTCACCAAACATCAGACGAACGCGACTGTACCAGCTAAACCCTTCCCTGCATCTCCGCCCTCCATCAGGACTTCCTCGACATGAGGCCTCGCTTCTTTGTCGACTTTGGCTGGGAGTTGCCTTCACAAAGGCATACTCCGCATTAATTGGAGCGATCGACAGTGCAACCTGCGAGATGTGCGACACCGACGAAACCCTGGACCATCTGCTGTGCCACTGTCCGCGATTCGTCGAAGAAAGGAAAATCCTTGCTGAGACGCTACGCCACCTTGACGATCGGCCACTATCCTTACAGATGCTACTCGAACACCGCCCTCATCGCTCGTCGGCCCACAAGGCACTAAAAGCACTTTTACGCTTTTTCAAGACTACTGGCTTGCGTGAACGCCTCTGACAGTGGGACTTGTCCGACAACGTCATTTTCATTATTCCCCTTCCTTCTCTCTCTCTCTCCCATCTTTCTATTCCCCCTTCCCACTCCCCCAGTGTAGGGTTGCCAACCGGACGCCCTTCTGGTTAACCTCCCTGCCTTTCTGTTTTCCCCTTCCTTCCTTCCTTCCTTCTAGTCCGTCTTATTTACGCTATTAGTTGTGCGGGTCTCGCACCTAACTATAGTGTATACACTTCATTATACCGCGATGTTTTAGGTTAAATAAGCAACCATGTGGTTTTTCTCGAAGGAATTACCAATTTCTCAAGATTTCAACGCGTTTCCGTTAATATCCCACGTCTACCTTCACAAGTATACCGTGATAAATTCTTAGTTGCTTATAGTCCGCCGTTATTCTTCTCGGTTCTATTTTTAACATGGCGTGTTTATCGTAATTATGATATGAATAATAAATTAATTATTACTCGTTAACAATATGAATACGTGTTCAGAACGTTTGGGCCGCTTACACATACCATAAATTCCTTCCGCCCTTTACTCACACACCTTACCAAGATAAACGAAAAATCTTAATACCTCATAGCAGACCCAGGTAAAATTCAGAAGCCATCAGACGCAGTACACACACGAAAGCGTCAAAACATCGGTATGATGTCATCACTAGCATCTAAAGCACAGTTCAGTATACCCTGAATAGCAATCCAAACGTCTTAAAATGAGGCAGCCTGCAAAATGTCTTCATGCATGCATGTCTACACAGCATTCGTTTAAACATGTTAATTTCTTCACCGAAAGGTCGACGCAGCCGCAACAACGATGCGTTGCATTGGTTCTTTCACAGTGAAAGGCGTACGTATCAACATGATACTAGCGCGCATTTAAACAATAATTCAAATTCCAATGTGAGAACCGCTAGAGGTGCCTTTGATCTTCACCTTTACCAAACATGGTCAATGTCGACAATATTTGATTACCTTCCGTGGGAGCTTTGCGGGATAAGGTGCTGGCTTGCGAAGCATAAGGTCGCGGAATTGAATCCCGGCCACTGCGGGCGAATTTGGTAGGAGCGAAATTCAAATTAACACAAGTGGACTTCGATGCAGGTCCACGCTAAAGAACCCCAAGTGGACTGAATTACTTTAGTGCTTCTCACTATGGGGCGTGCCTTGTAGGCATATCGTGGTTTTGGCACTTAAAACCTGACCAGTTATTATTACACTATTTCATTGTAAAAAATACGTCTACTTGAGCAGGCTACTCCTTTATTTTTATTTTATAGAGGCGGGGGGGGGGGGGGGCGGGAATGTTGGCTACGTTAGAGTGGGCGGTGCCAGAATCCCGCATTTACTACTTAAGCGGCGATGTTAACAAAAAAAAAATCTTACCAATTCAGTGAAAGCTGTACTAACTGCGGACCAGTGATCCGCCTCTGCTTCCCTTGCGTTTTTCTTCTGGTTATCGCAGGCTCTTTCGGATTATTTTCGGTTACTTTGATCTCGTTGCGCGTCTAATTAGCCTTCATGTGTGTCTTTTATTTTATTATACTAATTTGGTTTATTATCCCCATTCTTAACCTGGATCCATTCAGTTTATTTTTCATTGGTGTCTGCCTTACGTAGACCTGCGTTTTCCCATGTGTGACGCCCACCGAAAGACGATAGCCCGCGCGCTCATTGTGCTCCGCACTCAGCACAAAATCAAAGCGAAAAAATTGGCCGCGTATCGACGTGCTTTGCTGCAAATGTCGTCGAAAGACGATAGTCTTCTCCCGGCCGTACTATGCTGCGTGAGATATGGACACCATCCGGCAGCGCCGTCGGGAAACATGAGCTTGTGAAGAATCCCCGGGCAACTGCCAGGTGGCAGCACCAAATCGTCGGCAGAGGCCTTTTTCGTGCATAGCGTCGCATTTTTAGAGCAGCCTAACAAACACTACGGTCCTTAGAATTACTTATCTAGAATTTTCTAGTAAAGGAACACACCACCTGATACTTACGTATTGATGTTGTGCCTCAGATATGCGTAATATTTGCTTTTTGATCGACAATGTTCACAAGTACGAACGCAGCTGCCAGTTCAAGATGGCTGGGCGTTAGGCAAGTACTTAAGCTTTGGCCGGGAGGCTGAATCGTATGAGAGACAGACAAACAGAAAGACAGACCAAAATTTCTGCGTTCAAGTATCCCAAGAAAGACTATCGCCTTTAAAACAATGTGAAGCACTAGGCATACGCAAGCACGTTGCGACCGCACTAAGGCTGTTTCTACAGGCACTAGATCAAAGGTAGGGTCCTTAACGCTTCGGGCATAACTATACGGATGGTATTCAGAAAGACGAGATTATCTGATTTCACTTAAGGACGTTATTGTCCTCTACAAAGTATGGGTTTTCTTAACTTTGTCTATAATGGTTAAACTACGTAAGAAAGCTAGGAATTGGTCGGGGAAATTAAACTGGAGAAAGAGAAGAAAAGGCAGAAAGAGAGAAACGTGGACCGTCTATCGAAAAAAGAACCTGAGAAACATAAATATTATAAGAAAAGTAGAGAACGCTTTCTTTTTACCTAATCAGTATAGCAAACACAAATGTGGTTCGGAGTATCTTGTAACAAATGTGTGCTTTTGTTGCGAAGCAACAAAGGCTATCATCGCTTACCTGAAGAAGGTAATTTTCTCTTTCCTTTTTTGCCGACGTGTTTAGTTTTCTCTTATCCGTGGTTATATAGTTAGCTGCGGTCATCCGATGAGACATACGGTTTGTCTGTGGTCACGGTACGGGGATAATGAAACCTCTGAGCCGTAGCGGGTTTCTTTCATGTTCTCACTTAGACAAAATGCCCTTTACTGTTCGCATGCCTTCTATATGCTGTGACTCCATTCCACATCAATTCTGCTCCCTCTCACCAACCGACAGTGATCCTGCACTCACACAAGTAAGGCATTGTCCCTATGATGGCGGGTACCTTGCATCGTAATTTTATGGAAAGAATGTTCTCGCTTTTATTGAAAAGCATGTGCTTGCAGCCCCACAGGGACACTCGCGAACTGAGGCTCTCTCTTATAGGCTGTTTAAGAGGCCGTTCTTCGAAGCTGGCATTGCTGTTTTATGTGTGCAGGATGTCATATGCGTATCGGCGTATGTTAGATGCACAGGAGTACCAGTATATGCAATGGGCCATAGGAGCATACTGCAAGTGACCTGGTCTTTGAAACAGTGACTCACAGCCACTGTTCTTGCGATGGAGTATCTCCGTTCGCATAGTCTGTACAATCGTATTTTTCGAATAATCAGTTTGTTCGATCATGCAGCTATTGTTGATTCAATAGCGTGGCCACGTTATCACGTGATACGCGTACCTCAAGGAAAAGAAATCAGCCACCCTAAAAGCATTGTGCATTCGTTTCTAAAGGAAAGGCATCAGTATGTATTACGCGGTGGAGTGTCCATGATCAGTCGGAAAATGCTTACACCATCTCCGTAGCCGCTGAACACTTCTGATTTTTTTAGTATTTTTCCCCGCGGAGCATGAACTACTCTTGTATTACGGCTGTATTTCGGCTACAGAGAAGTATTTTTATTCATGTTAAATGAATAGTTCGTCCTAAATGATTAGTACTATTAGCAAAAAACGACCGCAAACAGGGAATGTCACTGGAGCCAACGTTTCGACCCCCCAAGTGGACTTGTCTTCGTCAGGACGACAACCTGACGAAAACAAGTCCACTTGTCGAAACGTTGGTACGTTCCTTTACAACAACACCGTAAAATAATTTTCTCATTCAAAGTCTAAACTTGGTTATTTTTTCGAAGCGTTGCGATTTTTTTTTTTTCGCTAAACGTGCCGTAATGTGCTGTTGTATGCGCTGGATAATTTGTTCTATGGGCTGGCGTAATGCACTGTTAATTTTCTTGCGTCGTGCTTCAGTGTTGTTGTTGTTGTTGTTGTTGTTGTTGTTGTTGTTGTTGTTGTTGTTGTTGTTGTTGTTGTTGTTGTTGTGTCTCCGCCGCCGTGTAGAGAGGGTTTTCTCACAAGCGCACTCCTACCGTATTCGGGCGTTGTTCCTGTGAATCCGGAGCAGCCGTTGTTACTTGTTTGACTACCCAAGCTGGGACATACTAACAGGGAGCAACACGACATAACCGGTAAATGAATACTGCGTAATAACTGCAGGAAACTACGCAACACCATTCGACATGTGCACGTGGGCACCTCTGTTCCTTTCAAGCCTTGCAAAGTAGTCACGAACACAACTCGGAATGAATATTGAGCGCCATTTTCCTATGGCCGTGCCGTGTTCCATCCTGGTTATTTGCACCAATACAGCCTCGTCAAGACAATGCCACTTCAAGTGCACTTGGGAGAAGTCGCCTTTCAGTAACAACAACGACAGCTACGTGATCAAACTCCGTGGCCGGAAATTCCAGAATCCATCCATCACCTCCCTGTTTCGGAGTACAGTCAAATATTGCTTCCATTGTGTCGCAGATACCAGCATTGAAGTTAATCGTGCTGATCGCCAGATGGTGTCATGAAAGGCTGAGAGGAACTTCAACGCGGCTTTGTGCGCAAACCGTGGGAACCATATAACAGATTTTATAGTTAATCGTGACGTAACTGGAATGGGTATCAAGAAGTTCGCTATCCTTTATCACTATCACTATCGCTGTCAATGTCACTAACATGTAGGCGCAAGGTGAGGGCCAGGGTTTGGGCAGTTGGTCTAGGGCAAAAGCGGGTCCACTTTTCCTTTCTCTGTAGCCCGAGAGAAGAGACAGACGACGGGGCTTGCTTGCTTGCTTGCTTGCTTGCTTGCTTGCTTTCTTTCTTTCTTTCTTTCTTTCTTTCTTTCTTTCTTTCTTTCTTTCTTTCTTTCTTTCTTTCTTTCTTTCTTTCTTTCTTTCTTTCTTTCTTTCCCTTTGCGTAATCACTATAATAGCAGTGGGCTGAGCCGCTGAGGCTAAGATCATCCGTAGTGGGTCGGCTTTCTCCTCTTGCGCGACAGCGGATGCCGGAGACTTACATGACGAGCCCATCAACAGTTCTGCTGTTAAATAAACAGACCGGGATCTTGAATGAGTTCTGAAGGCGAATATTTCACTTAAGATCGCCTAATTAATAGGAATTTGTCATCTCCCATCGAATCTCGTGACGACGGATGCTTACTACTACTCTCCTCCGCCGGTTGAGCCCTTCGGGTTGGACTCCACCTCATGGCCAGCACACCTGCTGAATAATCGAGGCCTACTTTCGAGCCGCGTGCACGCTGTGAAAATATCAATTGGGAAAAAGTGGCAGATCCCACGTGCAGTGCGAATCAAGGAAATGCGAAGCACGCATCAGGAACGTAAAATGCATTTGCATTGTTGTCTCGCTATACCGAGTTTGGTGCATATTAAGTTAACGAAACGGCCGCAAGAGCACCATGACTGTGGCATGTAAACCATGCCGCTCATACACGCATGTCATGATTCTAATGTTATGACCTGTCATTTACGTTCATCATGCAGCCGTGTTGTGCCGCAGCAATTTTAGTATACATCCCATTAACGAAAAGGCAGTATGGCGCCAGGACCATGGCATGTAAATCATGCCGGTCATGACATATAACATAAAAATCATGACATGCATTTTCTTGTTATGACCTGTCATTTATGATAGTCATGCAGTCGTGTTGTGCCATAGTAATTTTCGTATATATTCCATTAACGAAACGGCCGCAAGAGCACCAAGGCTGTGGCATGTAAACCGTGCTGCTCATGACACGCGCGTCATTATTGTAATGTTATGACCTGTCATTTACGTTCATCATACTGCCGTGTTGTGCCATAGCAATTTTGGTATAATTCCCATTAACGAAACGCGTGGCATGTAAATCATGCCGCCCATGACATGCATGCCATGCTTTTCATGTTATGACCTGCCATTTATGTTCGTCAGGCTGTCATGTCGTGCCATACCAATTTTCGCATACATCCCATTAGCGAAACGGCCAGGAGAGCACTAAGATCGTAGCATGTAAATCATGCCACTCATGACATGCATATCATGATTTTCATGTTATGACCTGCCAATTATGTTCGTCAGGCAGCCATGTTGTGCCATACCAATTTTCGCATACATCCCATTAGCGAAACGGCCAGGAGAACACCAAGACCGTGGCATGTAAATCATGCCGCTCATGACATGCATGTCATGATTTTCATGTTATGACCTGTCATTTATGTTCGTCATGTAGTCATGTTGTGGCATACCAATTTTCGTAAACATTCCATTAGCGAAACGGCCAGGAGAGCACAAAATCGTAGGCGGATAGATAGATAGATAGATAGATAGATAGATAGATAGATAGATAGATAGATAGATAGATAGATAGATAGATAGATAGATAGATAGATAGATAGATAGATAGATAGATAGATAGATAGATACGCTCAAACTCGCCGAAGTTCGCTAAGAAATGCTTCGCATTTAATACCAATGTTTGGTCTGGTGAACTGTTATTAAAACGCACCAGCCTGACGTGACGGGATGAATGTCTGTACCTATTATCGTCTCGACCCAAAAAACTAGCATGTTTATCTCAATGCAGGTTGCATAATGGGATATGTATGTCCGCATGAGTGATGATTTTGTTTTATCAAGTGATGACAAATGTCAATGTAATTTTGGCTGACGGAATGTATGCAATTTTCATTAGCTTCAACTTCTTTATAAGCATGGCTCTCTTTGGGCAAGCCTGTCCTTTGTGCCATAAAAAACCACTTATCATCAACTCCTTTATAAACGATAAGGGTAAGAGAGAAAACCGTAGACGCTTTCTTATCGTTCTATATTCCTCGAGGGACTGCAGAGATGTTTTCTTTCCATCAACATGCAAAACAGCTCTTCAAGTTTGATGCGTTGTTGTCTGATACTTCCAATTTCATGTGCGTATACATTTTTCTTCGATATGACACCGCAAACTCAAGCTGTCGTTTTAAGAAAGCCTTATCCTTATAGAACGACTGACTAAGCGAAATGTGAGCTACCATCACTGTGTAAAAATGTGTTGCTTTCTTTTTGACGGTCACAATGTCGAAGTAAACACCGCAGACCGGTTCAGCCTTATATCAGGCCCATCGATTGCTAAGGCAGAGTAAAGGGAGAGGAAAGCGAATGGACTGCATTCGAATGGCTCCACGTTCGAGACAAGATGAGACAATAAAAGAATGCAGAGCCGCCACTGTGTAAAAGAAACGACTCATTTTGCGGAAACTATGAAGAAGCTTTCGTGCGCTCTGATGGGTCGTATTTAGTCTTATAGGGAAGCAGCCGACGAGGCATAGGCTACTATAGGTGAAGAATAGATCCCCGACAGTAAGTGAATCCACGCACGCTGTTGCGGGATAACAAATATCTGCACTCAGTGCAAGCTGTCACAAAGAATCATCGAAGCGACGGGACGCGTTCAAATAAGAGGAACGAATAGAAGTGAAGAAAAGGGAGACTGAAGGAAGGGGTGAAAGAGGAGAGGGGGTATACAAAGCGCTGAGTTGGTGAAGATGTGTGTGATGATTTCCATGAGTAGAGTGGTTTATACAGTGTAGTTTCGAACGTGTCTTCCTCCCAGCCGTAAATTCAGGCAGCTCAACGGAGCGTGATGCGTATGTCACGAACCGAGACTCGATGGTCGACTCCGTAATTTTCGAGCTGTCTTTCAAGAATGCGCGCTTTATTTGTTTTTACTTACTTTTGTTATATTATGGGTCTGCTTCTACGTGACCAAGTCGGGGTTAATTCCTCCATCGTAACTGTCTCCCTCTTTCTCTGTCTCTCTCTTGTAATAGAATGCAGGCGCTTTAACGTCTCCCCTGCCCTGTCTAGTCTGGTCCTCTCGCCTGCGCCTCCTTTGTATCTCTTATTCGGACTCTTCTGTCGATACCTTCATCCCCCTCCCCTCCACCCACAGGACGGCAGAGGTGTCCTCCTCGACGCGAACCATTTAATATCCTGTGCTCTTCGCTTCTATTGCAGACTATCTATCTATCTATCTATCTATCTATCTATCTATCTATCTATCTATCTATCTATCTATCTATCTATCTATCTATCTATCTATCTATCTATCTCTCGCGAGGCCTCAGCTCTCCTTTGGATCACGGGAACTTTGTCGTTTTCTACGTATACACTGCTAAGCACCTCTTATTGTAGTTCGTATCTAGTAACAATATCAAACACTTATTAAATAATATTGACCTTTTTTGCCCAGTGCAAGAGGGAAAGCACTAACAAATTTGTCGTCTTAAAGACGAGACAGACGTGTTATTCCCCTCCTGTTTCAATAGTTCGAAAGAGAGATACCCTTCTTCAACGGAACGTGCTGATTTTCGTTCGTATAATCATGATTTATGTAGTTATGCGCCGTAAATTTTGCGAGTGCAAAAGTGTCTCATATATTGAAAAATAAGAAACTGTGAAATGCTTGTCCTCGCTTGTTCGACCCCCTTTGTCTCGTCTTGTGTTCTTTCCAGACGCACTCCTTTGATCTCAGTTCTGAATATTACGAAAATATAGCCCTCATCGAGTTGTCATTCATCACAAACGAGGCTTTCCCAAGCGATCTCTGTCAGCAGTGTTTATACGCTTCTTTTCTCTGTATTTTATCCCACTGTCCTGCGTATGTAATAACGCCTACATAACGACCGAACGCGTATACAGTAAACTCGCATAGAACAAAGGCTTATTGCTGTAGGGTGCTAAGATCGCCTTGCGGATGACGGTGGGACCCCGATACTATTCCCGACGTCATTTATTTATTTATTTGTTTATTTATTTATTTATTTATTTATTTATTTATTTATTTATTTATTTATTTATTTATAATGCCCACAGCGCCTGGTGGCATTACAGTGTGTGTGTGGGGGGGGGGGGTGCATACATGCACCCCCCCCCCCCCGCACACACACACAACATGAAAACATGAAAACACACACAAACATGAAAGCAGGGTACACGAAATGCTTGAGCACGGCACACGGTAGTATTACATTTCAATGCAACAAGGAAGCATACACACTCAAAGCGCCGCAGCGAAGTATCGGTAATATGCACAACAGATGAAGCTAGGCGATTCCAGTCACGGATGGTTTGGGGAAAAAATGAAGTTCTGAGTAATTCTGTTCGGCGTTTATGTTCGCGCACCTTATGCGCATGGTCCACACGGCTTGATACATAATGAGGTCGCAGAATGTAGTTATCGCGATCTATGCCAGTTCTAGAGTTATATATGTTGTGGAAAAATTTTTGTCGCAATTTTTTTCTTCTTTCGCAAAGCAGCTCCCATCCCAATGTATGCTTTGCAGCAGTCATGCTAAGCTGTCTGCAGTAGTTATTCAAAACATACCGGGCTCCAAGATTTTGCACTTTCTCAAGTTTGTCCCTGTCTATGTTTGTTGGAGGGTCCCAAACCGTGCAACCATATTCCAGTATAGACCGTACATATGTCTTGTACAGCAGATCTCGAGCTTCTTTAGGAAAGAGCTTGGTGTTCCGTCGCAAAAAGCCCAACATTGTGCAAGCTTTCCCCGTGATGCGATCGACGTCATTGTGCCAAGACATGGACCGTGTTAGGTAAATTCCTAAATATTTGAATTCCTGAACTCTACCCAAACGAGATTCGCTGAGGTAATATGTCATGCTCTGTACCGTTTTTCTTCTTGCAAAATGCATGTGAACCGTTTTTTGCGTATTTAGTAGCATGTTCCATTTCTTGCAACACTCATAAATTTGATTTAGATCACTCTGCTAATGTTTAGCATCGTCTGAACAGGTTATTTCGCGGTATACAACACAATCGTCAGCGAATAATCTCATCGTTGACAAAACATTTGAAGACACATCATTAATAATAATTAAAAATAACAAGGGACCAAGTACCGACCCCTGAGGGACGCCGGAGGTTACTTGAATGACATCCGAGCTCGCTCCATTTAATACAACGTATTGTGATCGCAGTGTGAGGTACTCCTCTATCCAAGCGATTACTTGGGGATTAATGTTGAAACAATGCAGTTTGTAAACTAATAAGTCATGATCCACAACATCAAAGGCTTTCTTGAAGTCAATGAACACAGAATCTACACAATTTCCTCGATCTTGCACTTCGCACACATCGTGAACAAATTCAATTAATTGCGTGACACAAGATACACCATGTCTAAAGACATGTTGTTTAGGGTTAATCTAGAAATTAGCGTTAATGTGCGTCATAATGCTAGTGTATAAGATGTGTTCCATGGTTTTGCATAATATACTTGTTAGTGATATGGGTCTGTAATTACATACATGTTGCCGGGGCCACGATTTATGAATCGACACAACACAAGCCTGCTTCCATTCATTTGGAAGGCAGCCTGTGAGTAGTGATTTGGAATACAGCACTCTTAAATATGGAGCGTTAAATTATTAATATCATTAATAACGTATAGTTCATCATCACCATCATCATCATCAGCAGCAGCAGCAGCAGCAGTTTGTCAACGCCCTCTGCAGGGCAAAGGCCTCTTCCGTAGATCTCCAATTTTCCCTGTCCTGTGCTAACTGGGCCCAATTTATCCCCGCAAACTCCCTGATATCATCTGCCCGCCTAACTTGCTGCCGCGCTTGACTTCTCTAGGAATCCACTCTGTTACCCTTAACGACCATCGGTTGTCTTGTCTTCGCATTACATGGCCCGTTCACGCCCATTTCTTCTTCTTAATTTCTCTTAATATGTCCCTAACACGCGTTTGTTCCCTAACCCACTCCGTTCTCTTCTTGTCCCTTAAGGTTACACCTACCTTTCTTAGTTCCATAGCTCGCTGCGTTGTCCTCAATTTAAGCTGAACCCTCTTAGTTAGGCTCCAAGTTTCTGCCCATTAGGTGAGTACCGGTAAGATGCAGCTGTTATACACTTTCCTCTTCAGAGACCTCTAGTTAACTAGGCTTAAATTTGCAGTGAAAAACCGCCCGTGTTTCACTAAAGTGTGCAACTCTAGCACGCGGTCCTCAACGATGACGCAGCCGCCACAAGACTAACCGAAGACTGTTTGTTAGAGTGCAAGCTAAACACGGGATCTGAGTAGCATTTAAGCAATCACAGACAATGCAACGCATTAGAATTATTTTAAAGGAAAACTAAAGAGCAAAACAATCTTTCTCGTAGCAGTAAATCACTTTATCGCAATGCTGAAAGCACCATCTTTGCCGCGAGAATGCCCTTGGCAAGCGAAAGAACGCTGACAAAAGACAATGCAGGTGGCGGCACTGCCTTAAGGCTTCCGCACGAACATGAATAATTAGAAGTTAGATATTTTGAATGCGCCCGCGGGGGCCCACGTTACTATTCACCGGTATCAATTGTATTGTGTCCTTTGGTAGCCAGAGACCTAACGTATGGCGAGTTTTATGAAATTCCATTTAGCCAATGTAGCCCAAATACGATAGAGACTCCGAAATCCGGGACGTCATGCCTACGTTCAGGTGCAGAGGTTTCGGCGCGAAACTTTTTTGATCTCCGCTTTTTCGCCTAATATTAATCCATAATAGGAAAATAAACCAAAATAGAGCTCTCAGAAAAGGAAAGAAGAAGCAATCTGTCAGTGTAAACTTGTTTATCCTTTCACGTTGACGTCTCTTTCAATGCCAATTCCGGCGTTTTTTTCCTTGTTTGGTTTTATTGGTTTTTTGTTTGTTTGTTTTTTGCCATGTCAAGGTAATGGCAATTCCGTGTTCCCGAGACGATCCTGTCACTCACCTGATAATAGAAATACTCATCAAAAACGAAAACAATCTTTAAACAAAAATAAACGCAGGAACAAAGCCGATATCCAACCGGCCAGTGTTGTCCTCACGTGAAGTCAAATTAGCTCTCGTTTTGCGTGGTACGATCAGGCATGCACCCCTTTCTTCGTGGTAACCTCACAAGGCACTCAGAAACTTCCATGGCCTTCGAGATTTGGCACGCCTGCATGCGGCACGCGCATATCTCGAAGGCCACGGTATGGTACCCGTGCGCTTCCGTCTCTTTGCCTGCGATGACGTCAACGTACAATGCGGGAAACGAGGTGGGACACTTGAGGGATTTGAGGTAATCGGTAAAAATTTATTTGTATGCAGCTGCGCATGCCCAAAGCCTGTGCTGGTATGGTGTGCGGTGAAAGGCACACGCTTGAACGAAAACAAAAAAAATGTATCAGTATTTTGGGTTCTGTGCACCTCTGAGAAGTCTTTATGTTCCCAGATGCCACAGTTGGTTCTTCAAATGCATTTTTCAAGTGTCAAAGGGGTCAATTGTAGCTGTCGCTGGTTAAATATCGAAAGGCGCAGCTTTAAAGGGACTGTCTACCGTCATTCATCGCTCTCCCGTTTTTTGTTTGTTGTTGTTGTTTGGCTCAATAGACAGCGTACCTTTCGAAGTGTCCCAGCGTGCAGCGGTTTCTCCGGCAACTGAGTAGAACTTACTAAAATAGAATTGTTTTTTATCTACGAAGTCACTCCTTTCCTGCGTGTACAGACGCCGTCAACAATGGTTACCGCGCACGATGCGTCGTCGTCTCCCTGGCAAACCTTTCGGGCGAGGGAGGCTTGTTATCAACATGAACCGCTTCCATGGACGACATTGCAGGGATGACGAGGAGGAGGAGAGGCGAGGTAATGTCGGCGCGCCTGGGTGCCCCTCGTACATGCAGCGCCGCATGCATGACAAGCGCAGTAATACGCGCCTGTACAGGCAGACGAATTCGAAGGCAGCACCACCTGCGCTACCCCGAAAGCAGCTTTTGCACAAACAACAAATTGTTCTTGCACGCAATAAACAGGTGTCTCAAAGGGTCAAGTACACTTGCAAGACATACTTAATCGTTTTTCAGCAGAATATGTATACCTGCGTGCGTTTGTTCTCGTACACTTGGAGACTGACAAACACGCTGTTAGGTGACGCTAGCGGCGTTTTTTGCACCACTTTCAGAGCAAAATTCAAAACACAGTTACCTTTTTTGGAGTAAAAGCATGCTCGTTCCCGTAGATGTGACGCATCCTTCTGCCCACTTTTACGACAATCTAAAAAAGACTTTTCCGAGCGGTAAACAGTCCCTCTAATATCGCACATTTCTCTCGTATTTTCTACGAAGTCACACAATATATGCATAAATTAACACAACAAAGCAGGCAGAAACAGTGTGGGAGGTACCTCACAGTGGTTTCTTCGCAATGTCAGACATCTACGCAGGGCTTTAGTCAGGCGTTTTCTAGCGACTCTAGCCCTTGCCCTTCAGGTCACGTCTAAGAAAACTGAAAAATTTGTGAATAATATGCGAACTAATTCACTTCTTCGGCGTCCACTTTAATCCGTCGTTATATCCATGCTAAAGCGCTATGGTCCGCCCTATTCTGCCTTAGTCCGCCCTAACCACACTATTGCACATGAATGCATCTTCATCCGCCCAAATCTGTCTTAATTTCTCTTTGTCCACCTCAATTCATCCTAATACACCCCTAATCTACTTTAATCCACGTTAGTCTGCCTGATCCGCCTAAATGCAGGCCTAATACGCCCTAGTCCGTCTTAAATCCACTTTATCCAAGAAATGTTTTTCTGATTCTATTAGAAAGAAGGGGACGGTTGATGCTTGCCCGAGGAAGCGTGACGATGGTGTGTGCGAACAAAGAATCGCGGCACAAATTACACTTTTGGACTATGTGTTCAGCAAATGCACACCGAACATGTTATCGTAGACCTGTCCTCCACACACTGCACACGATGCTGCCCGCGCTTCGGAAACATTTTTGTGGTGCGATTCATGTACGGCACGTCACTCATCGACTTCTGCCACTGTGGCAGTGCGCGGAGAAAATTATAACTTAAACTGCATTTTGCTGTATAAGGTACGGATACATTGAGCAACATGTTTGGGCTCCGTTTCTCAATTAAACATCTACGAATCTCGTCACATCATTCATAGCAGCACATTTGTAGGGAAGGCAGTGGCGTCGAATGGTTCCTTCGACATTCTCGTAGCCCGATGCTAGCGATTCCTCGCAATCACTTAGCCGTCTTCGTTACGATAATGCAATCCGGCCCACGCAGGTCTTAATCTTGTCTCTATCATATTCGCCGCACCTCACTTGGCGTATCGTGGCTGCCGGGTAAGCAGGAGCCGCATTCTGAGCCCATCACTTCAGACGACACTGTCTCTTTTTCGTGGCGCGTATAATCTCGCGTCTCCAATGACTGCAGCGACTGCTAGCCTCTGTTCCTCAACCAGCAAATGCGCGCGGTTTGAGAGCAATATTACGGCGGAACTTCCGACTCGATATATAGCTGGGAAAAACAACGCGCAAACACCTGGACGCCACACATTTGGCATATGTGGAGGCCTAAATTTCTACAGTGTCTTATCGAAGTAAGATATGGCGTATCAACGCCCAATCGACAAAGACGATCTCCAACTTCCCCGTTTCTACCCTTCCTCAAAGCGGTATCCCTTAAAGGCCAACTCCGGCGATTTTATTGGCATGTCGAGGTAATGGAGATTCTATGTTCCTGGGGTGCTCCTTGTCACACTCCTGATACTGTAAATGCTCAGAAAATGCGCAAATAACTTTAAATCGTACAAAAGGACCAAATCGAAGCCGAAATCCAACCCAGCAGTGACAGCAAGTCAGTCAATCCCTCTTTTGCATTGTGCGACAGCCCATACGCCGCCCCGCCACGGTGGTCTAGTGGTTATGGCACTCGGCTGCAGATCCGAAGGTCGCGGGATCGAATCCCGGCCGCAGCGGCTGCATTTCGATGGAGGCGAAATGTTGAGGCCCGTGCGCTGTGCGATGTCAGTGCGCGTTAAAGAACCCCAGGCGGTCGAAATTTCCGGAGACCTCCACTGCGGCATCTCTCACAGCTGGTTTTGGGACGTTAAACCCCACAAGTCAATCAGCCATACGCCCTTCCCCTGGCGGCAATGTCGCGAAGGTTGGCGGCACGCGCAGACGTTGAAGGCCATGGTATGGTAATAGTGCACTTATGTCGGTTTGCCGGTTATGACGTCAACACACAGTGCGGCCAATAATTGTAGGAAGCCGGGCGGGCGGTTTGAGGTAATCAGTAAAAATTGAATTGCAAGCAATCTGCGCATCTCTCCAGCCTCTAATCTTGCGCAAGGGACGGAAGTGTGCCAAGGAACGCGCTCAGCGAATTTTATTGCGATCTACTGACCTCGAAAAATCGCCAGAGTTGGCGTTTTCTTCAACGCCTGAACCACGCAGAATGTCTTGTCCATTTGAATGCCAGACACTGACTGCCGGTACCCTACCTACTGCTGCGATTTTTTCGGTCACGCCGTTACGGTTAGCCAGTGCATTTCCAGGAAACCAAGGGGGCTTGATACCGCATCGACTTCGAAAACTGCTGGTCGAACAAAAATGGTGCCGAGTTGTTGATTCGTGGAGTAATCCAACGTACAAGACAGAAGGCACCATTGTCACGACGCTATAAATAACCAGGGCGGCGCTGGGGGAAGGCAGTGCAATGATACATGATCATTCATACGTGATGCATGGTCATACATGATCATACATACATGATACATGGTCATTCTATTCAATTTATAACTATACAGAATATGTGCTCAAAGACTGCAGCGTGCATTAACAAAAACGATGGTGAAAGAAACAAACACGAAATATAATATCTGGAAATACTGTGAGAAACTATAGCAGGAGAGAACTTCAGAAAACAGCACTTGGCAACAAGGGCACACAGACCGCGTTATTCAGCGTTGCTCAGCCAGCCAGTCACAGACTCAAACAAGATCATCGTCATGCCACCTTTTCAAAGTGGCTTCAGAACGTCTGCTGTTCTTGAGTCCTTTGATAGTTAAACGCGGTGAGGTTGGCAAAATATGGACAATAATCTATGGAGTCTCATCGTTCGCCGCTTCCACGGGGCCCGGTACAATCCATTTTACTCCCGTTTATTTTAAATGCGAAGCATTTCTTAGCGAACTTCGGTGACTTTGAGCGTATCTATCTATCTATCTATCTATCTATCTATCTATCTATCTATCTATCTATCTATCTATCTATCTATCTATCTATCTATCTATCTATCTAGCCGCCTACGACTTTGTGCTCTCCTGGCCGCTTCGTGAATGGGAGGTATACGAAAATTGGCATGCCACAACATGGCTGCATGACGAACATAAATGACAGGTCATAACATCAAAATCACGACATGCATGTCATGAGCGGCATGATTTACATGTCACGGTCTCGGTGCTCTCCTGGTCGCATCGTTAACGGGACGTATATGAAAATTGGTATGCCACAACATGATTGCATGACAAACATAAGTGACAGATCATAACATGAAAAGCACGACATGCATGTCATGTGCGGCATGATTTACATGCCACGGTCTTGGTGCTCTCCTGGCCGTTTCGTTAATGGAATGTATACGAAAACTGGTATGCCACAACATGACTTCACGACGAACGTAAATGACAGGTCATAAAATGAAAATCGTGATATGCATGTCATGGGCGGCATGATTTACATGTCATGCGTTCCGTTAATGGGATGTATACCAAAATTGCTATGGCACAACACGACTGCATGACGAACGTAAATGACAGGTCATAACATTATAATCATGACATGCGTGTATGAGCGGCATGGCTTACATGCCACAGTCATGGTGCTCTTGCGGCCGTTTCGTTAACTTCATATGTACCAAACTCGGTATAGCGAGACAACAATGCAAATCCATTTTACGTTCCTTTTGCGTGCTTCGCATTTCCTTGATTCCCAATGCACATGGTATCTGCCATTTTTTTTTTCCCGGAAACTTCACTGCGAACGGAGTTGAGGAACTCTGGAAAATCTGGGAGCGTACTCGGGACGCGCCCCAAGTTTTTGCTGCGAACATTTCGTTTCAGCTCAATAAAGAATTGCGTTTTCCACATTACCCTCTGAAAAACTAATGATGACGTCTAAATTAACGCGCCCATCGTTTGTTTTTACCGCTGTCGCTTTATTTTCGTTGCATGGAAATTTCAACAGGAACTATTAGCAGCCTCGTTGAGTAACAGCGACGGGAGGCCACGAGGGCCTGGGATGGACTTCACTCGGTTATATCCGACTAAAACAAAAAAGAATTATTTCCACACACAGTGAGAAATCCGTAGAGGCAATCTGATAAATAATATAAATTGCGTTGGCCCACTTGTGTTGTGCGTGCATAATCTCCCCGAATCCGAATTACAAGATTAGTTGATGGTCGGTACACTGTCTTCTCTGGTTCAGTTCTCCTGCGCTGCTTCACCGTAAACACAACGCTCGAGCAAGCGCTGAAACTGCAGCAGGCATATCCGAATCCACGAGCTATGGGCCTCGCGAAGTTTATTGCGCACAAACAATCGCGAGTGGACACCGTCCATTAATAACGAGCCAACATACCATATATATCTGGTTCCCTGCATTGTGCCTAATTTTTCTTCCCACGTGCCCGAGTAACAGTGGCAACGGTTCTGCCGGCTGTCCCGTTGCCTATGGTGCGCGGTTTAATGGATAAGGTAGCCGAAAAGATCCACTGAGCTAACCTGAATTAACGAATCCGTGACGCCTGTCGCATTCGCTTTTCTGCTTTTTTTATTGTTATTTTTCTTCCTATCTTCGTGGGCTCAGGTCTCCTTATCAGCGGATTGTACGATGTCTTCGCAGAGCCTGTCTGAGCTTGACCAAGATATACGTTGCCCGCATGTCTGTTTACGCGGTGCTCGGGAAGGTATACATGAGTCTTCTTTAGCCTTACGTGTGTCCTCAGTAATCCTTAGCTCTACAGCTGTACCACAGGCCGCGTTGGCTCATAAAGACCGATCTCTGCCTTCATCCGCGCGTATCTAATGTAGCTAGCGTTTACTCTTATTTCCTTGCTTTTCCAACTCCTGCGCGTTACCAAATCCTGTCGCATGTGCTTGACCTACCCGTTGAGAAAGTTACCCGACCAAAAGCATGTCGGCCATTTAGAAAAATTGTCGCCTGGTGGCGCCTCGTTCTCCGGGAAAATTAGCTCCCGGGCAGTTGACGGAAAAGTGCAATCAGGCTAATCTGTAAAGGAAACGTCAAAATAGCGAACATTTAAGGAATCCGGCGGGTCCGACGCATTGTGGGAACCGGTGTCATGTAAAGCAGTCAGGGTGGAAATTACCTGTGCCGAATAGTTTGACTTTTGGCCAAGTCATCGAGTTTCATACTGTTGTGACTAGAGGACCATCTGGCGCTGTGATCGTCCAACTATTATGGGAACGATGGGAAGTACAGGCTTCGGATTGGTTCGCGTTAGCTTGCGAACTGTCTACAAGCCGTTACCTCCGCAGTTTTGGTTTTGTTTCCCGCGTACGCTACTGCGAGGTTGCTCAAGACGAGCAGCGCTCACAGGAGAAACAAAAGCTAGAGGGATAACCGCCCTCGACTACAGCCAAAGCTAGTGCAACTCCGAAAAACCAGCGTTACATTGCCACATGACATGACTCCGCCAGCCTCTTTCTCGTTATGCTCGCCACTTAATGTTGCCGCAGCTATTATGAAAATGCAGCTTCCTTGTTTACTTTCTCGTTAGTGCTCTGGTCACGGAGCAAGGTTATTCTAGGAGGTGCAATTCGGGCCTGTCGAGCAGTCGCGACAATGTCGCTCCGGAGAGCGGTGGCGGATTAGGGAGCCTACAAGGCAGGCATGTAGGCTCCCTATGGATGGATGGATGGATGCTACGAGCGTCCCCTTTGTAACGGGGCGGTGACATGTGCGGACACCGTGGCAGCGCCACCTATACGTGCAACACGTGCGCCCGCCAGCCGCAGTTTTGTCAGTGCAATAGTGGGCTGAGGTCATGTACGCAAGAGAAGAAAGAAGCGCGCGCTCGCGAGCACGTCACATTGGGCATTGCATAGAAGTGCATGCGCACTCTCAAGGACCAGAACTAATGATTATGACATATTTGTGATACACAGTCCATTTTACCGTGAGAAAGAAATGCTTCGCATTAAAATAAATATAGGAACAGCTCACTGATTTGAAGGTTATCTGCTATACTTAGCAGGCTACTCCGACGTGAGGTAGGCCCTGGCACGCTGATACCTCTTTTCCTTTCTTTTTATTTTTGAGCAATAATACGTGCTGAAAATTTAGCAAATTAAGGATTAACTTACCGAAATAATTTTTGTCTTCAGATGCAGGTCGGGTTTAATGTGGTTCGAATGAACTCAGACTATTTTTTCCTTATGTGCATTCAGAAAAACTTCTGTTGATGCGCTGCGAATCGAACTCACAGCCCCTCGCTTAGTGACGAGAGGTGCCCGGTGCGCTACCGCTGCGCTAACGGAACACATTCTGGACGCTGTGCGAACGCGCCTTCTCGCTCACTTGGCAATGTATGGCTCACTTCTTGTCTCGTCCGGCTCAGCACGCGTGCATCCAGGCGCACATTGCCTAGAACGGTGCGCCATCCAAAAGAGGCAAAGTGAATCACTGTAGCTTTGCTTCGTGTCTCCTGGATGGCGGCACCATTCCAGGCGCGTTCCAAAGTCCGCCTCGATGAACGCGTGCAGAGCCGCGCGCATAGCCTCGTTCGTACAGCTTGGAGCGTATATGCGCCGATAGCGCAGTGGTGGGAACAAGAACGAGCGTGATGGGAACAAGAAAACTGCTGCGTTGGGCGCCAGAGCACGGCACCGACTTTGACGGGTCAATGCGGCGCAAGTAAATATGACTGATTTCTTTGTCGCGCGGCATTTACTATAGAATGTGCCCAGTTATTAGGTAAACTACTTCAGTTACCACGAAGCGTTGCACCTTGATGTTACGGAGGCGACGTGTGAATGTGGGTTCATCCACGTCAAACGGTGCCGTACCAGCGAAACACCGATAGCAATGGGCAAGTTCACCTCGATATAACAGCAAACATTCAACCGCTTATGCGAAGAGACATTGAACTTTCGTGTCATGCAGATTCACATGACAGAGGGATCAGCCAACTTCTTGTATTTGTCATCGTCTTGACAAATACAACTTCTTGTATTTGACATTTTCAGCTGTTGAACCCGTGTTCTTGTACAAAAGACTCTCGGAAGCTTTCGGATCCGTATTCCTTTAATAGGAATCATGTGCATACTTGTGTCTTCAAGAATATTGACCACTGCTATAATTCACATTCGCCCTTAACTTCATTTGCGTCTGCCTCGTTCTAATATTGTGGTGTCACACAACCTCGCCGGCGGTAGTGTCACGGATGTCGCCGACGGAAAAGGTACGGCGCTTCTGCGGGAGTGCCCAGAAGAAGGATCCGACCCCGCCGGTAGCTTGGAGGGAATTTGTTTTATATTTCAGGTCATTAGTAAGTGCGCGCAAAGCCGGTGATGTTACAATCATACACGTGCTGTTTGGCGCACCTTGTCTTCGGGAAACCGCCGTACCTTCAAGATGCACAACACCACAGTCATAAGATAAGTATTTCGGGTTCTATTCCTGTCCTTACTAACCTACTCCATTTTATTTGTAATCATTTAACAGTTTTTCTCCATACAGCCTAGTTCCGGGTGCTAAATGCGGCATTGTCGGCGCAGCCAGTCCCCTTGGCTCGCCTGCTGCCCGCCGTGGCTCGCCAACGAGCATTCGCATGCTTGAAGATCGCGCAGCCTGAGCGGCGGCCACGTAGATGCTGCGAGTTGCTGAACGGGCAACGTGGATTCTCTCACAACAATTGTCCATCCCAGAACGCATGTAGGGCTCCACGTTCGGCACTATTGTGCAAGATTACCGCGTCTCAGCCCGCAAGCCTCAGTCACAGCAACTGGCTGCAGTTCAGGGCCTTCGCTCCCAGCAGCGTCCGCAGGCATCTAGCCGATGTCTGGCCAGGGCTGCCACTAGGCCGAGTCACGCGCAACACGTGCACCCTTCGTCGTCGATCATTCGTGTCGGCGCCGTACTGGCGGCGATTCCCACACAATGTATGTATGTATGTATGTATGTATGTATGTATGTATGTATGTATGTATGTATGTATGTATGTATGTATGTATGTATGTATGTATGTATGTTGTATGTATGTATGTATGTTTCTACACTGGTTCGTACGCCGAAAGGCGGTTGCCTTCGCGTTCTCTTTGTTCTCGTTCGCATTTTCTTCAATCATGTGAGCACGCTCACGTGATTGAAGAACTGCTCGCCACGGGCCCGCAACCGCTGCCGCTCCTTCAAAGCCGCTTGTTGCTTAGCCTAAGGATCGACGCGCAGTCTCCCCGTGTCACACCGAAATCCGAACTGGCTAATAATTGTGTTAGGGAAAGGACGCCAATTTCCGCAGCCCATGTATAGAGCACGGCTGAGCGTCCGTGGGAATGGGGGAAAGGGTCTGAAAGAGATAGAAAGGAGAGAAAAGCCGTAGTGGAGGGCTCCGGAAATTTAGACATCCTGGGGTTCTTTAATATGCTCTGACTACGCACAGTACACGAACCTCTGGCATTTTCGCCTCCATCGAAAATGCGACCGCAACTGGCGGGAAACGACAGGAGCGAAACGCGCTAAACACCGCCCCCCCCCCCCCCCAAGAACCCTTTCCCTTCTCGCACGAAGAGCACAGCTGAGAATAGCTCAAGGACGTTTAAAAATTTAAACCTCCGTGAAATAACCACGTGTATGGCGTCCACAGCTGCCGCCGAGCCAAATTTGTCACGTCCCGACGCCGGCGAGCACGCAAGAGAAGAAAAATAGAGCGCTGGAACTGCTTTCACGATGATGGCTGTTTTTGTGTAGACAATCCCTACGCCAAATTGTGAGGCATGACAGGTTTTGCCTAAAAAAGATATTTGCGAAGACAATGAGAAACTATTGTAAGGCTAGTAAGGAAGAAATGTAAAAAGAGCTGCAGCTGGCAACAAAGACGGCCGGACCGCGCGAGTTGGTGTTACTACGCCACCCTATCACAGAAGTAAACGAGATCATCATCGTTCATATTTTTAAAAATGGCGTCGTGTTTGATGCTTTGGTAGCTTCAGAGAGTCTGCTGTTCTAGAGTATTTCGATCGATAAACGCAGTGAGGTGGGCAAAAGATTGTGTTTTGTCTTCTTCCTACTGTCTTGCTAGTTTGCGCGCTGTAAAAATTTCATATGAAGGATTTCCATAGAAAAATGCGTCGAGTCTTTGCGTTTAGTTCTTCCAAATGCCTCGGCACAATTAATTTTGCTTCCGAGCTCTTTTTTGTGCATGAAAGTTCGCTGCGAACTGAGTTGAGAAACTCGGGCCGTGGCGCTTGTGGCGCGCAGGGTTTCCGCATTACAAGCGTCTCACCTGAGCTTAATAAACAATCTGGCTTACTACGCTCATCTGTAACAAATTAATTATAACATCTGAACTTGCGTACTAACCCTTTATTTTTCCACTGCCGTTTTATCCTTTTCACACTTGAAGTTAGAAGTAGGAACTATTTGCAGCTTCGCGAAGAAACAATGCACGGTGGTTATGAGGGCATGGGAGGGGCTTCACTGCGTATTTGAGTTGTGCCCGGCCTTAACGGAAAAGATTTTCAGGCACGTGAGAACAGCCCTGGCGGGAGGAAATCAGATAAAGAATATAAATTATGTTGTTCCACTTGTGTGTTGCCGGGCATAATTTTCCCGAATCCGATTTACAAGATTAGTTGATGGTCGGTACACTGTCTTCTCTGGTCCAGTTCTGCGCCGTTCCACCGTAAACACAACACTCGAGCAAGCGCTGAAACTGCAGCAGACTTGCTCGGATGTACGAGTTATGAGGCCGCGTGAAGTTTATTGCACACAAACAGTCGCGAGTGGACGCTGTCCATTAATATCGAGCCAACATACCATATATCTCTGGTTCCCTGCGCCGTGTCTAATTTTTCTTTCCACGAGCCCTTGGCAACAGTGGCAACGGTTCAGCCTGCTGTCTCGTTGCCGATGGTACGCCGTTCAACGGCTAAGGCAGCCGAACAGAGCCACCGAGCTAACCTGAATTAACGAATGCGTGATGCCTGTCGCATTTGTTCTGCTGCTTTTTTTTAATTGTTATCTTTCTGCCTGTCTTCCTCAGCTCACATCTCCTTATCAAGTGCTTTCACGGTGCTTTAGCACACCCTGTCCGAGCTTGGCCAAGATGTACGTCGCCAGTACGTCTGATTAGGCGGTGCCCGCAACGGCACATGAGGTTAGTCTAGCTTTACATGCGTGGTCGGTGAGTCCTAACTGTAAGACTACACCACAGGCCGCGATGGCTCATAAATACCGATGCGTGCCTCCATACGTAAGTACTTAATGGAGACAGTGTTTCTTCCTGTTTATTTATTTTTGAATCCTGCACAATACCGAATCCTGGCTCATGTAAAAGCACCCTGGAGCGTCGCTATTGAAAATGACAGAACTTCAGCGCTTAACAGCTGCCGTGATAAACGCCGTATTACGACACTTACCATACTGTTTGCCTGAGTGAACCCGCCGTGGCAGCCTAGTGGCTAAGGTGTCGGCTCGTGAAGCTCGATGTGACGAGTTTGAATCCCGGCCATGGCGGCCTCATTTCAATGGCGGCTAAATGCAAAAATTACTCCATCTCCTGCTGAAGGGGACCATGAGTCGATGCGAAGCAGCACGTGGGGTACACACCGCGTTTGCATCAGGTTGACGCTAGCAGACGCTGCCTGCGTCAGCGTTGTCTCTCGCGGGCGAGGGCGCGCTCTTGTTCCTTGCGAGCTGGTAAAGCGTTCATAGAAGATTACCACTCGATGTGCGCTCGAGCGTTGCGAGCGGTGGAGAGGGTGAAGCGCGAGAGAGGTGACACGTACGTTAGGCGCGCGTCAGGTTTCCGTCAGGCGGCAGCTGCGGGCGCTGCGGCGAGCGCGCGGCAGGCGAGGGAGAGAGTGACGTCAGCGCGCACTGCGAGGTGAGCGTGACGTCAACGCGCAGCTACGGCGTGACCTACTTGGCACCGCTCCAACACCTGCGGCGAGGGGAGCGCGTTGCGGCGCGTTCGTACGGACGGAGGGACAGCGTTACACAGGCTAGTCAAAGAGCTGCTTCGCATCTAAAAAAATGAAATATGACAGCTCCACTAATGTGAAAGCTGGGAAGGTGCCAAGCATGCGGTGATGCGCCGTTGCTTCCCACAGGAACACGTCAGTCGCTGCTGATGGGCTCGCTTTACGGTGGCCACTACGACGACGTTAGACGCCGACAGCCCGGTCGCATTAGCAGAAACTCGTTAGAATCGTTTCTGATACGACAACCCTACTGATACACTGTCTGGGTGCACTGCCTCCAGGATTGGCCCACACATGCACACACACACACACACACACACACACACACACACACACACGCACACACACACACTGTCTGACGGCACTGCCTCCAAGATGGGCCTACACAAGTTTCGCAATTGAACTTAACAAAGTTCTGTTATTAATTCAATTAAATCCTGATATTTCTTCATTTTAAATCAGTTTAAATCAAGCTATTTTATATAGACCTGGTTTTATTCGTTATACACTTGTTTTTCGACCATTGTTTGACAACTTGATTTAACGTGACTACAGGACACGACAACAGACGCCGACAGTCCGAGAGCCGAAGGTGATTCGCCCCTAAAAGACATTTGGGGTACGTTATACGGGGATCCTAGGCGTCCAAAATTACTCCGCATGCGAGCGGTTTTGGAACAGATAACCCCAACAGTTGTTGTTGTTGTTGTTGTTGTTGTTGTTGTTGTTGTTGTTGTTGTTGTTGTTGTTGTTGTTGTTGTTGTTGTTGTTGTTGTTGTGTTGTTGTTGTTGTTGTTGTTGTTGTTTGCCTGACTCAATTCCATTCCCACAGGCATCATCCTCACGTCTGAGTGTGCCAAGTGGGCTGAGAGTTTTGATAGCATTCACTTTTTTTTAAACATTTTGTCGTTCTGTTGCACCTACCAAGCTAGCCAGCGTTACTGTATGCGTGGAAGAAACTAGCTCCCCATTGTGTATGCCGTCACTGCTGGTTCTTCTGAACGCGCTCACGTTAGCTTTGTCCTTCGTATGAAAATGACGTGCGAAGCTAGAAATAAGTTCTGAAATATAAGAGCCACTTCTCGAATATTTGGCCTCATTATAATAACGATGATCATCTCCAACACCACCAGTCTATTCTATGTCCTTTACACGATGGACGCTTCTGCCACAGCTTTCCTGTTTATAAGTTGGAGACCTTGCGTGAACCGTCACGTGATTCCCACTCAATTTACGTCACCCATATTAATACCCGCTTGCTCCAAGTATTACCGGCCTCAGTTTGTCGCTTACGCGACGTTTTCTGCTGCCATGAAAAACAGCAACGCTTCGGGATGCAAACGGTCTTGTATCCGGTAACCTCGCAACATGATCAAAGGCACCGGACCTATTACCGTAATCAGGAGAAGCCTGTCAGAGTTTCAGCGGCGGTCGGGAAGAACCACGCATGCATCCTCGCTTCCCTATGTCCCAAACCTGAGCTTCCCCATTCGGAGTTCCCATCAAGCTCGTTAAGAGTGAGTATAGCGCAGCGGGGTCTTGTTTCCCGGTTCGCATTAGGTAATCACAACGGCCGTTCGATGACATCCCGTGTCAGTCCACGGTTCCCCGTACACGTCTACTACACTAATGGTCGCCGAAACACTGTACTACAAGTTCGTTAGGAGTAAGCTTGGAGTACTGAAGTTTGTTAGGCGACTTTAATTTGCGCGCAACTGTGTTCTTTTTGAGTTCCCTCGTGTGGCGGAACTGCATGCCATGTGCCGGCACTTCCTTTGTTTTCCACTGCGTCACGAAAACAGCGCATGTTCGTGCTGGGAAGCAAGGAACTTACTGCTCAAGTTCTACGTAACTATTAGCCAATGTGCTTAGTCTCGCAACATTCGTGTGGCTTCATATTGACTTGTTTATTACAGTCAGCAATGGAGGAGGGTGCGAGTAATATTCGCTTGAGAAACAAGCGGCCCGCAGTCACGTCCGCAAGCGTTCTGTGCACAAACGCGCACGCAGCCCATATATCCTCAGGATATTGAGCGCCAACGACATAACCTTGGCACTCACATTAGTCCATACATGTCTCTTTTACCGAAGAGAAATCCACACTACGGCTCACTGATGTGCGCGCCGTAAGCGTTGTTCATTGAAGTATTTATTCATCCGGAGTGGAGCAAAGTTGGACAAGCATGCCAAGTGATAGTATTAAATATGCACTGTTTATTATGTTCCTATGATAGTGGATAACACACGCCAGAAGCGTAGTTGACGCCGTAAAAGTTCGATCATTACAACTGCTAGTGCGACAGGTCTATTTACTATATATATACGTATACATGTACCGTGGAGGAAGATCAGCCGAGCGTGCTTGCTTGAAACCCTGCATTCCTGCTCTCCTACCGTTTGGTAGGTTGCCTTCGTATAATACACCGTGTTCTTCTTTGTCCTTGTTGCGTTTATATTTCATTCGCAAGGTACTACAAACGCCATGCCTTGCTTCTTTTTAAGTGTTCCAGTTATACTGTATGTTAGGTGTCTGTTTTAGTCGTACCTTCATTGACATAGGATGTATAAAATTCATACACCTGTGGCGCATACTTAGATTCCACGGGCCGGGCACTGCGAACATGGGCCACACGTGATTGTAGTAGCATTAATCGTGATGTTGCATGACAAGTATACAATGTTAGTGATGTAAAAGATCAATCATTCATACTTACAATCCAACTTTTGGGGCACACCAAGTGAATGGACAGACAGACAGACAGACAGACAGACAGACAGACAGACAGACAGACAGACAGACAGGCAGGCAGGCAGGCTGATAGATAGATAGATAGATAGATAGATAGATAGATAGATAGATAGATAGATAGATAGATAGATAGATAGATAGATAGATAGATAGATAGCGTTGTCGTCAGCGTTGTCTCTCGCGGGCGAGGGCGCGTTCTCGTTCCTTGCGAGCTGGTAAAGCGTTAATTCACGATGATGATGATCGTGGTTCGGATAGGAAAGGACGCTAATTGATTGATTGATTGTGGTTTGGTTGAGGAAAGGACGCTAATTTCTGCAGCCCATGTAGGGAGCACGGCTAAGCGTCTGTGGGGGGTGGGGGAAAGGGAGTGAAAGAGATAGGAGAGAAAAGCCGTAGTGGAGGGCTCCGGAAAATTTAGACCACCTGGGTTTCTTTAACGTGCACTGACAACGCACAGTACACGGGCCTCTGGCATTTTCGCCTCCATCGAAAATGCGACCGCACTCCATGTGGGGAGCACGGCTAAGCGTCTGTGGGGGCGGGGGAAAGGGAGTGAAAGAGGTATAGAGGAGAGATAGGCCGTAGTGGAGGGCTCCGAAAATTTAGTACACAGCTTCCTCCCCTCCGTAGTGGAGGGCTCCGGAGGGGAGGAAGGGTTGTGTTCTGCTGTCAGACCGCTGGAAGGTTTGAGCCGAATAGACCTTTTTCAAGCGCCGCAGCGCCACCCGTGGGCGCGCAAGTGCTTCTGGGAAATGTGTGTACATCCAGCCGCCCAGCAGAGCGAAGCCCAGCCTTTCCAAGCGCGTCTTTCGCTCCGAGTGAGTGACATGGGAGCGAGCTAAACGCATTTTTGTGTGTTTTCTTTTGTAAGCAGGCGCACAGCTGCACGCGACAATGAAAAAGGAGGGGAGCAAGGGGGTCATTCGCGGGGGTCGGACTGGTCGTACGGGGTGTGCGCTGGCATGTCTCGTCAATGTAGTTTCCCGGAGTCTCGGCAGTGCATTCGTGCGTTTGCGAGTGACCATGTGTGCTTGTATCTCCACTCCGCGTGTGCGGAGAACACCGAGGTGTGGACGCTGTATTCCTGTGTACGTGTTTGTGTCAGCATTGCACTGTGGTCCTACGCAGGCAACTGCAAAATAGCGATGTGTTTGCGACGACGAAGTAGACCAACGGGCAGTGTGTGCTAAACGAACGAACTGTGCGCAGTGCGTGAACGAAGTCTGTTGCGGATATCTCTTTCTAGGTACTGTAATTCATTGTTTTCTAATTAAACGGGTATGGTTTTCCATTTACCGCGTGGGTTATGCCGGCTCATTTTGGTACCCCTTCGTGCTTGGTGCGTGCACTTTTCTTCTGTCCCGCTGGGCTCTGATCCCGCTACTCGCTACTGTCGCTTGATTCCCTTTTCAATAAAACTTCACTTTAGTAAAACCACATTTTGTTGACAGTGGTCCCTGATGTATGCTAGCTCCGCCGACGTGCCATGTCCAGCTGTGTCGGTGAAATAGCGCACATGCGATCGCGTACACTTTCCTTCGATGCTCTGTAATCTTAACCGCTGCACGAAGAAGGGAAGATTTGCGAGCGCCTAGATGTTCACACGGACTGCTGTATGAACATGTGTGTGATCTCGTTTTTGTGAAATGTTACGCGTTAACTATCCTGTTGCGTGAACATTTTTATTGCAGTACTGAGACTGAGTGTGCGAATTTTAGTTTTTGTGTTTATTTGTCGAGTTTTGTGATTGTTGACATTACGATCACAGCTGTCATGTAAGTGACAAATGTCATTGCTGCAGCTCACGCGATGCAGTTGATCAGTTATTCTGAAGATGCTGCCCTGAAAATGTTCGAGAGCAAAGCAGAGTATAGCCACGTTGAGCGTGCGCCTGTTTTGCGTACGTACATCGTTTTCGGACGCGCAAATGTAAATGTTACGCACGTTTCACGATGCGGATGAACAGGCTACGTCGACAGACTGCATTCACCAAACTCGGATTCGATTATTATCGCGTCGTAGCTTCGATCTCACAGCTGCCACTGCGTCGGGCGCTTGCTTAAACCGAGCTTGCCTCCGCCGATGTACACACATTTCCCATACAGCACTACGCGCTCGCAGTGGCTTCTGGGATAGCTTGAAAAAAGGTCTATTGCGGAGTCCAAAAGGAGTCGTGAAGGCGGTGTTAAGTATGTCGCCGGGCTTGACGGGAATCTAGTGGTACGCCTTAACAAAGTCTACTTTGCTGAATATGGTGCAGCCGTCGAGGCGTGATGTAAAATCCTCGATGTGATGTAGGGGATAGCTATCGCGTACAGTCTTGGCATTCAACGCTCCATATTCTCCACAAGGACGTCAGTCACCGGGATCACGCTGTGGCACTAAATGCAGCGGAGAAGCCCAAGCGCTTGACGACGGGCGTATAATGCCGTGCTGCAGCATGTGGTCATACTCTCGTTTGGCGATAGGTAGTCGGTCCCCAAACTAGCGGCGTATATAGTCGAGCGTCCGCTGGTGGACCACGGGTGATGATGTGGTGTGTCACCGTTTGTTTAGGCGGCTGAGTGAGGCTACACGGTTTTGTTAATTCCGGGAAACTCAAGATTTTTAGGGGCGAAGCTCCTTAGGGTGTGGGTCGTTCCGTCCTCCGTATGTATGTAGCCACCTCTAGTTTAGTTTATGAATGGCTCAATAGATGGCGTTGGGTGTCCAGACTGCTACCTCTAGTTTATGAACTGCAGCATAAACTTGACTCCCCGAGTGTGAGGTACATTTAAAACTCGATTTAACGAACTAATTTGGCCCCCAAATCAGTTAATAACGAAAATCACTAGGATTGTAGTCCCCTTTCCTCCGACCGAGGACGAGGCCGAGAAGGCACATCGTCAGAAACTCAAGCAACGGTACGAAGAGATGCACGACGCTTTGGAGAGGGGATCGTTCGTCTCGTTGGAAGAGTTTCTCGTCACCCTCGACGTTTTCGACGTTTATCGCCACCTTCGATGATTTCCCCTCAGGAGCTTCGCCCACTCATCATCATTCACCCCGTGGATATGCTGTGATTTTTTTTTCTAACGGTGAGGAAGGTATGAGCATGCGGATGGCCTTAGGAGCAATGTTGGACAGGACTCCAAAGATGGAGAGACGAGTCTGACCGTTTATGAGGTGGCGTAGCCACACGCTGACGTACAAATCGAAGTATGAGAGGAAGTCCGAGCCGATGATCGGTTGAACCACGTCTGCGAGGACGAAGATCCACCCGAAGTCAAGGGTGAGAGATCGGAGTCCGAACGTCGCTATAGACGAGGCGTTGGCAGCACGAAGCGACTGCCCAGGTGACTTCGAACGATCAGCCTTAGTCGGGGGCACAACGCTAATTTCCTAAGAAACCTGGCGCCGGATAACTGGTCTGTTACTATGAAAAGGCGGCGGGGACGAGAAGGCAGATCACACGCCGCCGTCAGTGATCCCGGCGGGCGTTTCCCGGTCACGATCAAGGAGGTGGGCACTTCGTAGCTCAGTGTCGGAAACGCCGGTGGTGCCAGCAGAGAGGAGGAGGGGTGGGACTCCGAGCTTCTCGTGTGTGTGGAAGAGCTCGATTACTGGAACGAGGCGACCGAGTCTCCTGTAGGGGGCTCCGGAGTGCAGCAATTGAGGCGGCGAGTTCATCGATGCGCGCCTCAAGGCGCGAAATCATGTCTGCTGGTGCTGAGACAGCGTTGACGGATGGGCGGTCGCTTCATGAACCTTGTCGGCAAGCTCCGCCAGTCGGTCGAGGCTGACGTCGCCGGCCGCTGCGAGGACGAGGCGGATTGGCTGACGAAGGCTTTGGAGGAAGAGCTCGCGAAGGAACGGTGAGTGGTTAGAGACCTTGTGCTCCCCATGCCTGTCGCATTTGGCGCAGTAGTTGGGAGGGGCGTCTGTCGCTAAGGCCCCCTCTGCAAGGAGCTGACGTAGGCGGACGCGTTCCAATGGCATGAATCGCTCCAGCGCCTTGGTCTTAAGGTGCTGATATGGCGTAGAGTCCGAGAGGTTGGATAGGACATCGGAGAGCTCGCTGGCAACATCCGGAGGAACGACTGAGGCTGCGTGGTAGTAGCGTGTCGTTTCCGAGGCAATGCGGTACAGGAAGGATTGCGCCTCGACCTAGTGAAACCAAACTTGCGGGTTCTGGGGCCAGAAAGATGGAAGACGCAGTTGTACCGCCGAGATGCCCTACAGACGTTAGGCTTGTTCAGTTGAGGGCACGTTCCGATCATTGTCTTCGTCCTAGGTCACCACATGTAGGCTTATGCCACAGGAGCGAAGTAAAGAGACTGAACCATAATCGACGCCAGCGGGGAACGCGAGCCGTGGCTTCACGTTGGTTGGTTGGTTGGTCCTTGGGTACCTTGGCGCAACCCACTCTGGGGGATCGGCCATGAACTGGAAAAGAGATTTGTATGGAAGAGAACTACTAATAAAAAATACAAAAATTTGTAATACAAATTTGATAATCAAATTTAGGTTAAACGAATAGTTTTCTGCGATGACTGAAGCTATATATAATCATAAAAAGAAAGAAAGTGAATGCTATGGAGATTGGTTGTCACGCACTCAGATCATGATTAAAATATATAACATAAAAAACTGAGCTGATCAACACTGAATTCTTTTTGTCTCACGAAGAAAATCGCATACGGCCTTGCAAACGTTCCTGTGACTAAATCCGAGAGTAGTCGCACCAAGGGGAAGGACTACTGGAAGAGACAAATTTAAACCCATGTTTCTCAAGGGCATTTCCAGAAACCTTTTTCGTTGGACATTGAATCTTCGACATGATATGAAGAAGTGCTCCAGAGACTCATCCTCATCACAATGCATACACAACGGTGATTGAGCCAGACCAGACCTGTACATGTAAAAGTTCAGTGGGGGGACTCGGCATCGTATTTAGTGATTGAGATTTCTGCTCTTTTGGTTTCGCACCATCTATTCTTCCACGAATAGGCCAAGTGTCGGAAATCAGTTGTGGCTAGTGCAGATTTGTGAAAATTATTGCAGGTAGCATATTTTGTGAAGCGCGCAGCTGTAACAAACGCCGACGTCGGCAATACAGAAATTACCGGGCCATTTAGACCGGACACTGCGAGCGCGTCCGCATATTCATTAAGTGTTAGGCCTTTTGTGCCCTGGCACCCATATCAACCGAATGAGGCGTAAATGTCTTGGCAAAAGAGAATAGAAAGCTTCTAAAGTACTAGATGAATTAGGCGCGCTGAGAGATGAACACACGGACAAACAGTCAGTTAGAATGGCGACTGATGAAAAGGACTGAGGTAATTTTCGTGCAGCTAAGATAATTGCCAATAATTCCGCTTGAAAAATAGGCGTGAAATCCGGCAAACGAATTGAGAAGGTCCAATCCACGTGCCACAGCCAAGCGCCGTCTTTATTTTCTTCACTTGCGGCCGCGCGCTCTCCGGTTTGCGCGCCGCCCAAACGAGGGCGCTATGTGCCTTTGCATATGGACGATAAGGTTAATTCAGTTTATTACTAACAGTTTGTTTCTTCTTTCTTTTTTTACGCAGACTTCAGAAACCTGTCGGAGCAAGATAAGCAACGACGCGGAGTATTCAACATTGCATACGTACAAACTTGAAGATTATTACGGTTATCATAAATAATTTACTGCTGACCGGGGCTGACGTCTAATCACGCTCTCAGCGCCATGATGCGGCGAAAAGTCTGCGAACCACTTGATAGCAGAGTAGACCGGCACGAGCATGAGTTGCTCTTTCTCATCTTCTGCCGCGACGCCGTGCCTAAGTGCCTATACGCGTAGGGCTGCTGGCACGGCCACTACCCCACCCCCACTCCCCCCAGGACTTCTTTCTCACGTTGTTAACTGCGAGCGATCTTCTCGCCAGCATTCAAGCATCGCGTCCAGAAATACTCGGTAAAAAAATAAGAGCAACGTCGCGCAAATACACAGCGCCACAAGGAAGCCGCGTCGGGCTTAATTAACGTAGTCCGCAGTGTAAAGCTTGGGAAGGAACGCCATCCCTGAGGCAGAAACGTAAGAATAAGTGAAATTGTTCCTTGCCAGCTGCTTTCATGAAGATAACGAATGCTCCGAGGTGCGAGTGAATTGCTCGCTGTATTACATATTTAAACGGCTTCCTGACTGGGAGAACTTACTTGTCCAAGTGGGTGCGCAGTTACAGTAAGACTAGATGAAAAGGACGGCGCATATTAAGGTTTTCTAAACTGTGAAGTTGCAAGAACTCAACACAGTTTGCTCGCCTTCACTGGGCAGGGCATTGAAGGGACCCACAACTGTCCAGAACGTGTCGACGTATACCTTTCAAAGACCCTGAAATATAGTGATTGAATCGAGCACACGTTCTCGATTTCATTACGACTTGTATTTTTAAATTGTTTTTGAAAATTGCGGCAACCGCAACGTGACGTAGCCTGGTGGTGAAGCCTTCGTACGGTCACGGCCGATCCCGCGGTGGTACTGCGGTTGGGAATCCTTAAATTGCTATACATCGCCAGCTGCTGTTCATACAACCACAACACGGGCCTAGAATTACACTCGACATGTAAAAACGCAACCTTGCCGTATTATTCCCACCCTTAGCCACTCCCAATAAGTCCTATGGAGACTGCTCCAGAACAGCACATTCTCTTCCCCGCAGTTGCTATACCGCTACAGTGGCACTTTCCCTACATGTACCCCATGCGGCCAGCCTCACGCCACACTTTCCCATACCCTTTTCGGCTGCCCTGCTGATCCTACCCCGCAGGGACAGTCTGCTATCTCAAGTTGGGAGGACTGGGAGCTCCTGCTGTCGTCTACGGACCCGGCACTGCAGCTTGCTGCGGTGACTCGGGCTGCCGATGTCATTTAAAAAAGAGGCATCGCCATGTAGACGTGGCATGGGACCGCGCGGTAGTCCAGAGACCCGGGGGTCCAAAAACACTAGCGAATAAAGTTTCTCTCTCTCTCTCTCTCTCTCTCTCTCTCTCTCTCTCTCTCTCTCTCTCTCTCTCTCTCTCTCTCTCTCTCTCTCTCTCTCTCTCTCTCTCTCTCTCTCTCTTCTACGCAGTAAAAAGAGTGGACGCTGGGAACGGCGATGCCTTTACAGCAACCGAAAATCTGCTTGCGGTCTCAGCCGTTTGCCTTGCGGTCTCAGAAGTTACGCGCGTGCGCTCTTTCGCGGAAGAACCTGACGCAAACACGCCCGACGGCTGTCGGCCACCGTTCGAAACATGTGTTGCATATATGAGCTTCATAGGCGAAAAATTGTGATAAATATTTCACGGTGTTTTCCACGTTATCATGGCATGGTAGGAAAACTCTGACCGGTAAGTTTTCCGTTGAAATAAAAAAATATAGATACCTTGAAAATTGGCTGTCGGTCCCTGTAAACATCCTAAACCGTCGGCCTCACATACGACCTGTTGTGTAATTCCTGAAGGGTACTTTTTACGTCTTAGTAGACCCTGCAGTTGTCGGCGTTGTAACAGCATTCCGCGGGGTACTCATTCGTTCATTGGCTGAGCCGGTAGGTCATGTGATCTCGCTTAATGCAGCGTGACGTAGCATCTCGTGACCCTGGGCTATTCAAATCAAAGTGGTACTAGTTAGCAATGATATAGACATCTCCAAGCGTCCAAATATCTTCACGTGCAATGAAATCAAAGTATGTGGAACTTGCACTTGTAAGGTTTGAATGGCAGTACGACTTTTTCAACCAAATAAGCTCGGAAACTTGCTCAAGCATCGCCCGCTAACTGCGAGGTACAAGATGATTGATTTGTGGGGTTTAACGTGCCAAAACCAGTTCTGATTATGAGAGACGCCGTAGTGCAGGTCTCCGGAAATTTCGACCACCTGGGGTTCTTTAACGTGCACTGACATCGCACAGCACACCTCAACATTTCGCCTCCATCGAAATGCAGCCGCCGCGGCCGGGATTCGATCCCGCGACCTTCGGATCAGCAGCCGAGTACCATAGCCACTAGACCACCGTGGCGGGGCTACCGTGTTTAGAGTGTAGTATATAGATGGCTGCGCCAAGGAAGAAGTTGGATCTTTTCTCTGTTCACTACACCGAGCACTGTCTAAAAGATATAGCCGCCATCCGTCCTGCGAACGCGAATGTCAGCGAAGTTGTATCAAACACCACACATGCTGATTATGCAGTTTGCACTTCGCAGGAAAGCTGCGAAGGACGCCGCGGGCACCTTTCGAAAGCAGCTGCAACCTCATCTTTACCGAGAATGGGTGGAAGGGTGTTCCCATGGTTCACAGACGCCTTATCGTCCATCATGCGGTTCTGATGCTTGTTTTGTGGTTTTCCTCGTGTGTGTGTGTGTGTGTGTGTGTGTGTGTGTGTGTGTGTGTGTGTGTGTGTGTGTGTGTGTGTGTGTGTGTGTGTGTGTGTGTGTGTGTGTGTGTGTGTGTGTGTTAAATTTGACCCCCTGCGATCGAAAACAAACTTAAAAAATAATGTGGGGGTAGCCCGCACCACCCGAAGGTATATCGGGCTTACAGTCAATTGTAAAATAAAAAAAGAAGGGAAATATTCCCGAAAGGTGAATTTCGAGGGAGAGCCAATTATCTAACAAAAAAGGTGGGGGAGGGTGTAGGAGGCCAAGGCAGTGAGGGGTCAGTCTGCGCGTAATGAGGCGTGAAAGTTTGAGGTGATGCCAATTACGATAATGCCGGTTTGAATTTCTCGCAGAGAAGGCTCCCGGGTATAGTTTAGTGCAAATGTGCCAATGTAGATGTTTTAAATGCGTGAAATGCAACAAACATAATGCCCTGTCGTGAAAATTGAGCAACTACCAATTGTATAAACTATGGGTTAGTCCAGGTGCTTTTGTGGTGGAGAGATAAGATGCTGCTGTCGGGGGTTGTCCTTCACTGTAAAGAACGTGTCCCCTTCACGTGGTGCTGGTGCCGAAGGGCAAGGCGATGAGAAGGCGGGCGAATGGAGTCCGTCCTTGTGCAGCAGATGACTTGGGTGACCAGGGACTCCAGCATGTGAAGATGTTCAGTTGACGAAGCCGTGGTGGCAATGGGAAAATGACGGTCCAAAGAGTTGGAGACAAGGAAAAATGCTTCAGGAGGCGGGCTGTTATGAAGGGAAGGGAGAGCTCAGGCCTGCAAGTGGTTAAAGACTAGACAGGTAGCCAGGTCATCTTACAAAGCCACATAGCAGCAATGCAGTGAGCTGCAGTGAGGTGATGTATGATATAATATGGTTGATGGTTGGTGCTGACGTCATAGCCGTAGAGGTACCTTCGCCATCATTAGGCTGAAGAACGGCTATGGCGTACAGCATCCAATACGATATCTCGTGTGAGTAAGATTTGTAAGGTGATGAGAAGAAACCAGGAGGCGTCTGCGGAATGGGAAGGTGAAGGAGTGACAACGGCGGATTCGCGCATTAGGGTCACCAATTGCATTAAGAATGCGCGGGCTGGTTTTAAATGAAGGTATCGGGGGAAGTGTGCGTAGGTAATAGTTGTGTTGTGGTGACGCAGGTGTCGAACTATATGTTGTGTTCGTGGGCACTCATTGAAGTAATGTAAGTCTCCTGTACAAAGCTGGTTGCATGCGCAGCGGTCGGACATGGTAATGTTAAATTTTTTAAGGTAATACTGAAAATGCCCGTGACCAGTCGTTAAGTGCGTTAACTTTCTATTCGGGGGAAACCATTTTGGGATTTGGTAGACGCTTTTGATTCAGTGGAATAATGAAGTATTCGGTCCTTCTGTCTGCCAATGTGTATGCCAATGTGAAATCATAATATTGCGTAATTCGGACCTTGTCGCGCGGACGGAAATTTTGGCCATCCTCGCAGACCCACTGTTCATAGCTGAGGATGCTAGGGTGTCGGCAAGTTCATTCTCCAAGATACCTTTATGTCCAGGAATATGAAATAATCGGAAGGAAAATCCTTGCACCTGAAGTTGATAAAGAATGTTCTTAATATCTAACTCTTGGGTCGGTATCATTAAGAGAGGCAAGTTTACTAAGCAATGAAAGGCAGACAGTGTAAAGATAGAAGGGGGTTTGTGGGCGTGGCGTCATAATATATTGTAAACATTCACACACAGCTATGAGTTCAGTTGTATAAGCGCTATAGGCGTGGGTTATTCTGTATTTGTTAGCTTGCAAAATGCGCGTTCAGCTATCCATTATAATGTACGCAGATCCGGCCGAGTGTGGTGTGTAGGAGCCATCTGTGTAAGCATATAGAACGGGAAGGCGGAACATTTCAGCGTGGGCTAAGGGATCAATTTTAGTGAACGAATACTTATGTTTTAAGCTGGGGTGGTAGGTGCATGGAGCGGTGGTCGTGCAAAATTTGGTCAGGATGGAATGTACGAGTGCCGTAATAAGTGACGATTTTCTGGGTGAAAAGGGAAAACTCTGCTCCTAGTCGACTAAGTTCGAGATCTTGGCATAAGTCAAGATCTCGAATACGACATACGACAGTTATGTCGTATTCCCTAAATTGCTCGCATGCGTGTGGATATCCGTTTTGGCTTCCTCATCAAAATGCGCGAGAACTGGATGGTTCTGTAGACGATCTCGAATACGACATACGACAGTTATGTCGTATTCCTGCAACCGTAGGCTCCACCTTGCAAGCCGCCCTGATGGGTCCTTGAGATTAGCGAGCCAGCACAGTGTGTGTGTGTGTGTGTGTGTGTGTGTGTGTGTGTGTGTGTGTGTGTGTGTGTGTGTGTGTGTGTGTGTGTGTGTGTGTGTGTGTGTGTGTGTGTGTGTGTGTGTGTGTGTGTGTGTGTGTGTGTGTGTGTGTGTGTGTGTGTTTTCGGGCACAGAAGTGGCACTAGGTCCCTTAGGGAGATCTTATTGGTCCGGTCGCTAAGCTGAGAATATGTCTTATTCTTTCAACCCTCAATACTTGTTTCAACAACTAACACACGAGCTTTTGCCTAAGAGCCCTCGCTTGCGTGGAATCGTCATTCGTCAATACTGAGCTCTATGTTGTTTGCCTAATTACAAAGAAAGAAACGCCGTTTGCCCTTGCGGTTAACAAGGCTTTCTTTGTTTACACCACAAAATTTTCCGACCACCAAGAGATATAAAACTTCACTGCAAAAGTAAAAATTTCTGCAGATCCTACGCACTGTGAGGATCGGTATCATGCTGACTCTATCTTGTACTTCTTTCTAGTCGTCTTTCTCTCCCCAAACTCCCTCCCCACGCAGAGTAGCATGTCAGCGATATTTCAACGCCGGCTAAATTCTCTGCCTTTCAATAAAGAGCTCTCTCTCTCTCTCTCTCTCTCTGACCTGTCGACAAGGAAATTGCGTATGACGAATATAATTCTTTGGCATTCAGCGAACTGTTACGAGTAGGATCAAGGCTTTTGTGCAAAGTGCATGCACCCATCCAGGAACGTCGACACGGCCGTGGCTTCTGAATGATACCTCATGGTACAATGTAAAGTTCGAACTCGCATTAATCCAAAGCACAGACTGATAAAACGATAGAGACTGGTGGCGCCTTCGAACCAGAGCGTTTATTGAAGTGAAGACGAAGTAGCGCGCGCTCATGCGTAGGAGCCGTCCAAGGAGGATAAAAAAAATGCTTGGAGACGTCCCGTTGCTCTTCGTCTTCGAGAGTATTGGTGATGATATTAGTGCGCCGCGGTGGTGTAGTGGTTAAGGTACTCGGCTTCCACCAAGAAAAATTACAGCATATCCACGGAGTGAATGATGATGAGTGGGCGAAGCTCGGTCGGGAGGTTCATGGTAGATCGTGCCGAGTTCCGGATTAATTTAGTTAACACGCACGCTACGAATCCTCATGGTTCAACTATGCACAAGTGAAATCTCCCACCGGCACTTCATTGCAAGTCAAGATCCAGTGCATATATATATATATATATATATATATATATATATATATATATATATATATATATATATGTGTGTGTGTGTGTGTGTGTGTGTGTGTGTGTGTGTGTGTGTGTGTGTGTGTGTGTGTGTGTGTGTGTGTGTGTGTGTGTGTAATACCCATTCTAAATTAATTCTAAATTAAATGTAAGGTAATGCGCAAGCGTATATATATTACGGCCTTTCACGTTGCGAAGGTGCACGACCGGCGAAGCTATGGTATTACAACTGACAAATGGGACTGAGCGATGCACATCGTCAAGTCACCGACAGCAACAGAACTAAATTCATTACTGTTTCGACTTGCTTAGGCCGCTCTTTCAGTTACAATAACTATCATTTGATTCGCTCATTTCATATTTCAAAAAAAATCGCCCTTACTTCATCTAAAGCCCCATTGTTTCACCTCAATTGTGAATTGGTTCACCGCATTCAAATATTATAGGTATTAGCTGCTTCTTAGGTAAACTTAGGTACAACGTAACTCTCGATCTACATACGCACCTGTTATTAACGCTGTAGCCGCTGCAGTACACGACTGACCACTAAAATGCGGCTCCCGAGCTACTTGTTTCTGACAACAACAATTAACAACAACAAACACCCACACGACACGGCCCTGGCGTTGCAGCTTACACCACGAAGCATTTCTGCCCCACCGGAAGCAAATTTGAGCGCTGACCGCCGCGTTCGGGATTAGGGGAAGCACAGGCTTGACAGCACATCTGCCGGAGATCATAAATATTCATGCTAATCGCACGCGATCTCTCCTCAACCCGCTCCTTTCTTTTTTTCATCTCGTCGCCCAAGTTGGGTCCGCCTCGCCTCTACAGCAATTTATTGTACTACACTGCGTTCATTGCTCGGTGGTATGCTGTGCGTTCGGTAATATCTGTTCGGTAATATGCTATGGTAAGGCCTTCGGGATTCGACCTGAAGACCGCGGAGCGCCCGCGCGTCGCTGTTTCCACCCTTTTCGTTTATTCCGCGCTTGTTCTTTAGGCACGTGCCCGGGTCGTGATCAGCAGCTGGTCGTTTGTATTGAGATGAAAAATCGGCAGCCCTTTTCCCGCCGAGAAAAAAGTAAGGGAAAGCGAAGCTTGGCGTGCGCTTGCTTCACCTACTATACGCTGTTTCAATAGTTCTGTGCAGCAGAGCCAAGGCTAAGACGTCGTTCAAACACACGCCTGCGAGCCGCTACTGCCAATATTGACATCGCTTCATCCTCCTCCTTCCAGGACTGCAGATGCCACTGCAGCGCCCGCCATTGGCAGATGGCAAGCCGCGGAAGGACACGTTTAACATGTGTTCGCCCTCCGGATTGGCCGAAGAGGGCTGTATGTTCCACAGCGCTGCACGGAACTTCTGAAACAGAGAGGTGCGTTTGTTGGAAACGGATTTATTGCCGCGGATTTGAGCTGCGCGCACAGAGTCTCGAAGAGTAGTAGTGGTACGGTGCCTGTATATACACCAAATGCCCCAAAACCTTGAACGCGTGGTCTTTGCGGTTGCTCCCGCGTTTCTCGCGAACTGACAAATTGCCAACGTGCCACGTTGAGTGAGAGCACAACATTGCCGCATACATCGCCTAACTAAAGCAGACATAAAACACCATGCCTCCGCTTCGCGTAGGAAAGGAATTTCGTAAGAATACGTCCGCCGCATAATTTGAGCATCTGTAACACCACGGCTGGCGCAGGAAACGGGCTCAGCCAAATTTCGCATACATCCGATATGAGCAAACGCGCTTGTCCAAACTAAAGTACATATGTGCAGTTTGAGAAGCCTCATCATCAGCCTGTCTATGCCCACTAGTTTTAATAAATGTTCTATTAATGTTAGTCTGTTAGTTTTAATAAATGTTCGTTTTAAAATATATGTTAGTTTTAATGAATGTTCTATTAGAAGGAGAACTTTAAGAGTTCTCTGACTCATTTTTTATAGAACTGACGTACACCTCTCGTCTGTCTGCACACCCATCCGACATGTACGTAAACAGACCAGACAATGTTCGGTTACCTATACTCCCGCTCCTTGTCTCCTTCTCGGTCACCGCAGGTAGTCATTTACCGTCACTTTACGGCGTCGGCGGCTTGTACAGCACGTAAGACCCGTCTTCCGTGTGTACTATGTGGGTAACGTTTCAGTGCGCAAAAAATAAGCGTCACGTGATATTAAAGTTGGGTACTCTATAAGGCACAATATCGTATTTTTTTTTCTCCCTAGGTGTAAAACAAATCATTTGCCCTCCCATCGACATCGCTCTGTTGCTGTCACCGTCGTATAGGCGCTAGTCATCATAACAGAAGTGAACGAACACATTTTAGAAAAAAAGTGCGTATAGAAAATTTCAAGTATAGCTCCATGACCTTTCTTTACATCGCCCTGTTCTCTCGGTAGCTTCCAGCGCACTCGTCTGGCTCTCAGAGAGTTCAACTCCGCCTACGCATGACGCTGAAACTGTGCTCGTTTGAAGTTTGAAGTTCGAGGTTTATTCAGTGTTGATGGCATATACAGAAATAGACAACTTTGATACAGAAAAAGGTCCCATAGTGTAGACACTGTAGGGGGCCTTATTATAATGGTAAAAAAAAAGCATTACTTAACAGCAAACAGCAAATATTTAGAGTACAAGGTAAGAAATGGAACAATGAAAGAAAAACAGCGAATGAGCTATTTATTTAGGCAAACAGTAATAGAATGGGAAGCATAAGAGAGTAAGGATAAGCAAATTTAACAGAATATAAAGCAAACACTAATCAAAACGACAGAATTAAACTTGTGTTTGAAGAACATTCAATAAATGGTGCTATTCGTTAGATATGAATTTGCGAAGCTGATGTTTGAATGACGATACGGAAAAAGCACACTTTATGTTGTACAGCAAATAATTCTAAAGTTTGATTAAAACAAAAGCTAGTCTTTGAGAACCATAGTTAGTTCGGATCTTGGGAAGCAAAATGTTATTTGAGGAAAAGTGGGTATTGTTCGAATTTGTGAGGTTTGGGATGAGAACCAATTGCAGAAGGCTGTGGTCTTTAACTGCTCGATAAGCAAATATGTACACATTAAATCTATTCAGGCTGTCAATATTTAGTATGTTAAGTTGACGGTACAGATCAGAAACATAAGAACGTCGGCTGCTCCAGGTGATAACGCGAATGGCTTGATTTTGTACATGTTGGAGAGGAGAAAGATGGTAATGATACGTTCGTCGCCATGAAGCAATGCAACAGTTAAGATGATTGTGTATGAATGTATAGTATAAGGTGATCAAAGCAGTCAACTCAAAATAACATCTAGCAACATCTAGCTTTTAGTAGTGCCCTAATACTTTACAGATTCGAAAATTTTCTCACCAAGCAGTTTGTTACACAATAAGCTCCTATAGTGGGGTCATTTGAGGATTACTCAGGAATAATTTTGCAGGGCCCAACCTGCAACTCTTCTTTGAACGTACGTTGAGGCAACTGTGCCAATCTGTCGTAAAGGCTCATGTGACTACGCGAGCCAATTATTGTTGCGCTGCACCCGCCAGCTCGCAATTCGGTTTCGAACACAGCTGCAAAGCGTCCGCTCTTATTTCAACAAATGACGTCACTGGGTGCGCCTACTACGTCGCTTGACCTTTTTCGTTGCCCCTTTGAGAGACATGGGTTTATTGTCTTTACTTGGTCGAATTCAAAATGAACAAAATAAAGAATAGTAGATTATCCTTCCGCATTACCGAAATCATCCGAATGCTGTTTCTGCCTCAAACGACTTAATCGGTGGCTGCTGCGACGTGATTTGTTCAGCTAATATATCAGGTGGCTTCTTATTTTGAAGACAACTTGCAAATTGCCTTGTGCTTGCAGTGTAATAATATTTCGCTTGTATGTTCCCAGAATTCTCCTCCACGACTGGCAGGCACCGTTTGCGGACTTCAAAAACTGTTACAGCCGCCTTACAGCGCTGCAGCGCCCCTACAGTGTTGCAATGGCCTTACAGTGCGTTGCGCCCATACGTGTGTCCGCGCGACATGTTCAGAATGGGGGCGGGGGGGGGGGGGGGGGAAGGGGGAGGGTGAATTTTCAGCGACTACATACCCTCGTTCTACTCACTTTATATTCACTGATAAGTGAACTGTTAATAAAATGTCACCTGAACGTATATCTGCTACGCTTATCCGCGCCAAAGTTTACTGATGCATGAGCCCGAACGAAGGCGCACGTGAACACCAACACTTGAAACCTTCATTCGAACACTTGCAGCAAAGTCCACTTGCGTCGTTCTGTGAAAAAAAAAAGATCACCAGTGTGCATTCGAAGCAGATTTTACTGCGCGTCGCCGTGGTTGCGCGCGGAGAGAGACTTGCTACCGTGGAGTCACGCAAACTCAACCACTTAATGCCACCCCCACCCTCAGCCATTTCTTTTTTCGGTACTGTCCAAGCTGCGAACGTTAAAGCGCAATACATCTTAGCTTAAACGAGCATTGCAGCAGCGGAGCAGCGGTGGGACCGCAGTCACCTTCTCGTGTCGCAACCACCACCATGCACTGCGTGTCGGGCCCTGATTTACGGGCTCGCTTCGCCGCAAGGCACGGGATTCGGCAAATCAGCGGAAAAACGCTAGGCACGTTCCAGTCATTGCGTCATTAAGGCTGTGCGTAGCGGGAAACCTCAACGAGCTGCTACTTCTTGGCACGCTTAAAATCTGCAGTTCCACTGAAATAATTACTTGTACCCCCAAATAGCGCTTACTTCACTTGCGCAAACTTTCTGCACAAACTTCGTCCTCCACACAAGTGCATTGTTTCGCTGACTGTTCCAACCTTCTACAGAACTCGTGGCATCCAGCAACACATAAGTAATATCGTCATCGCTGTGTGCCCTTATCTATTATTAGCCGCAAATATGGCGCACCCATTGGTACTCTAGCGTCTAACCAGTGCTCATTAGTCATTGCTCGTTACCTCTTACGTGCGATAGCAACACCTTTAAAAAACAGAGCCATGGTTATATAAGTAATGTTTAAGCAACCACTCTATGTAGCCAACGTCATATGTAAAGCACGCTGCCCTTTGCACTGCAGAGAATAACCTTTGTTTGTTTGTTTGTTTGTTTGTTTGTTTGTTTGTTTGTTTGTTTGTTTGTTTGTTTGTTTGTTTGTTTGTTTGTTTACCCGGTGCAGTTGCAGCTTCGCGCTTCTTCCTATTCGATTTTCCGTATATCGTTTTTAACGCATAAAAGAGCAGGAACAGGACTTTCGCGCCACGTACCCCGAAGGCGCTAAACACATGTCTCGGTGTTGTTCATTCTAGTTACGCACTCTCCGTTTAAGGCGGTCTGAGCGTCCGTAAGTTTTATCACGTCTAAGCCCTTAACTTAATGTACAAGGCGTCTTCTTTCACGACAACATATCAAGCGCCAAATGATGGATATATTGCGTCGCGTGCATAAAGTTCGAAGCAGTGCGGCGGGGTTTGTCATATAGCGAACCATCAGCGTAGTCCCAATGTTACGCACGTCCCTTGGGAGTTAATCGCATCTGACACGGCTTCCGGGAACAGAGAAGTAATTTTTACTCAATACGTCTATCTCATTAGGCGCACAATATGCGAGCGCGCAGTTCTGTAACCGTTGTTCCAACAAATGCGCTGCCAAATCGCGTCGACTACCCCATCTCCTTTTTTGTTGTTGTTGTTGTTGTTGTTGTTGTTGTTGTTGTTGTTGTTGTTGTTGTTGTTGTTGTTGTTGTTGTTGTTGTTGTTGTTGTTATTGTTGTTGATGTCGTTTCGCTTCTTTTTAAACCTGCATATACTACCATCTACCGCCTCCGTCTTCGTGCCGCCATTTCCCTAAACAATGCCTGCGCAAATTACCATCTCGTTCCCTCTCTTTGGTCCTAGTGTGTAATATGCCTCAGAATTTGCAAGAATTCCACGTCAGCATAGACCATTGCGCGCTTTACTGCGAAATGCGGGACACGAAGCAAATAAATTAAGTACAAACCGTCAGCACTGTCTGTCGTTGTGAAAACAATTAGGCGGCTTAATTTCGATCTTACACACACTGAGAATATTGAAGCGGGGAGTATGTTATAGCTGCCACTTTTGTTTCATCAAAATATTGTGTAAAAACATTTCCACGTGGGATCTCATCCGGAAACCGCCTAACCTCGCAGTCATACGGGCAAACTCCGAGTGCAATCACGGGCGCAGTGTCCACTTTGGCGGCGTGCCGCTTCAAGAGAAAAAGTGCACATTGGATATGATTATAATACCTCCGGGCCAGTCAATATATCAGAAATGCATTTTAGGCATGTACCTGCAAGTTCATGGCGTATTTCTTTTTAACAAACACAAGGTATCTGCGAGTAGCAGGCATATGAGCAACGGAGGTATAAGTTCGAAATTTCGTGCTCTTTGGAAACCCGCGAACATAACTTAATTGTTGAAGGTGTCCCGCAATACTTTCTGAACACTGTCAGAAAACGGTGCCCATCAGTCGTGGAGGACAAGCCGTTTGAGGCATAAGTAACGTTCGTTGCTTTCGCGATCGCGGAAAGATGATCTGCTACGCTTTCGTTGTTCGTTTTAAAGTCAAGAAATAAATAAAATGGGCGTATCTCTGTTAAAAAGCAGCGAAAGAGGTCAAGCGGCGTGGTCGGTATACCCCCCGTTGACGTCATTCGTAGAAAGAAGAAGCTCGCACGTTTTAGCTGTATTTGAAACCAAACTGTTAATTCCATGAAGCGCGTTGTGCAGTAATTTACCTAGGTGTAGAGCTTCCACAAGTGATCAGCAGTGTTTTCGTTCTGAGTTCAAAAAGTGTCGCAGGGCCCATTTAAGGTGAAAGCCTTAGATCCCTCACTTGAATACGACCCTGAAAGAAAGCCATGGCATAATGATATAGTTCGAGAAATGCCAATGTCGCATCTTGGTATATGCCAAAATTTCCGTGGGTGGGTATGAATGTATATTCTAACATGGCTGTTCGGTCACATCGTTAACTTGACATGCGTGCAATTTCATCGTCATCAGCAGCAGCAGCGTCAGGACCATCATCATGATCAGCCTGACTGCGCCCTCTGCAGCGCGAAGTCATTTCCACAGATCTCCCATTATCCCGGTCCTGTGCTAACTGTGACCACTTTATCTCCGCAAACTTCCCGATCACATCTGCCAACCTAACTTTCTGTCGCCTCCTGCCGCGCTTGCCTATTCACTCTGTTACCCTCAATGACCAACGGTTGTCTTGCCTTCGCGTTACATGCCCTGCCCACGTCTATTCCTTCTTCTTAAATTCTATCAATATGTCCCTAACACGCGTTTGTACCCTGAGCCACCCCGTTTTCCATTGCATAGCACGCTGCTTGGTCCTCAAATTAAGTAGAACCATTTTAGTGAATATCTGAGAATGGCTTCCGAATGCACTCCGTCCCATTCTTATCCTCCTAATTATCTCAGCCTCATGGTTCAGATAACGGGTCCTTACCTGGCTTAAGTAAATATATGCGCTTACCACTTCCAGTGCTTCGCCACCCATCTCAAACCTCCGTGCTCTTCTAAAGCCATTTAACATTACTCTGTTTTCCTGCATATTAATTTTCACACCGTGTCATTTAAGTCAGGAACGACTATAAAACCACGTGCCGCTCATGCCTACGTTGACACGCTGGTCTGTACCACACGTGACTGAATACTCTACATGTCTATAATATGTCTACACCATGTCTATACCATGTCTATACCTCTACATGTCTATACTAGATTACGCTCAAGCGATGTACGATTGCCGAAGGTTCCGAGTTCGAACCCCTAGTTGCCGCTTTCGACTACCAAGTGTCATGTCTTTCTCCTGTACATTTCTTATGAGATAGCTCTGTAGTACCAGAATGTTTTAAGTTTCTTTCTTAGGGCGATTCATCTTAAGTTACGAACACATTTCTCGTTGAAACGGCATACGAGTGAAAGCCTGATTGGAGCTACATGTCCATCTGTAAGAATGCAACTTAGGTCTCCTTGAAGAAGAAAATAATTTCGTACCTACGCGCATAACCGCGCTTACATTTTTTTCTTCCTGTAACTCACGTTACTACTGTAGGGGAGTAAGATCGAACTGATGCTGACGCTAAGTGAAGTTCGTTTAAGGCGACATTTTGCGACACGAATAAACGCAACACATACAGAGGCGACAAAGAATCTTCACGAAATAAACGTTCGTAACAATCATGGTCAAACCCGCGGGCCAGATGCTGCGTTGTGCACCAGGTCGCCACATCTTGATACCCATTTACGCTAAAACTTATCTCACTGCTGATGCAGTTTAATAGTAATAACTTCTGAGGTTTCATTCGCCAAAATCACAATTAGGGATATAAAGCACATCGTTTAAATGCGAACCTAAGTCCAAGTGTAAGGTGCTGTGACGCTTCGCCTCCACCGAAATTCGAGCGCCGCAGCCATGATCGAACCGGCGTCTTTCGGGTCGCATGTTGCCACGCACCGCATGTGTCACGCACCGAACCAACTCTTTCAGGTGAGCAGCTCTTTTGCGGTATAAGATGGCACAGTGGCGGTTGACACGCACTGAAAAAAAAAATTTGTATACATAGCGGTGTCTGCGGGGACATGATCCCGCTTTCTCACTGCACTACATAGTCCAGGAGCAGTACAAAGAGATCGCACAAGCGCTCTTGTTTCTTCTTTTCCTAAACCACTATAAGTGTCTTAGGAGTTGCGCTTTTTCGGAGAAAAATAACACAGCGCGGCCCAACTTCCAAAGGTGCAACGAGCCGTCGTTCTATAATACTGCATTCACTGATAAAAACCCCTCGCGGAACTTTAGTACGGACACGCGTCGTTTCTCGAAGCGTGCACTTAATCTAGGGAGTTTCTCTTCGGGCCCTCGATTCCCTGCACGCAGATGGCGCGTTCTCATCACATTCTGGCTTCTACTGAAACCGCGAAATAGCTTCGGTAATTACCGTTCGCGGCGAAGGCCGTAACGAATGGCCGCGTACGAGTGACAAATGTTGGCGCGCTCCTGAGCACGTTTCCGCTGCTTTAATGGCCGCGCACGTGCTGCAGATTTCGGCGGGAAAGGTGTGCTCACTAATTTTTGACGGCTTATTTGCCGTTCTTCCTTTTTATCTTATTTCTCTCTTTTTTTTCTTTTACGGCTCAAACGGAGATAGACTGCGAAACTTCCCTTACAAAAATGCCATATATGGCGATATCAGGAATTGGGCAAATGTGGCTATATATAGCACGTGCCTGTATGTGGCCGTATTTGCCCAAATCGTGATAGAAACATATGTGGCAATGAAAGATACACACGAGCAATGCCATGTAAAACTCTGATGCTTATTAGGCAAATACTCTCAAACACGGACACGTGCCTATATAGCCAGATAGGCATATATGGCCATGTATGCATATCTGGCTGTGTGTGTGTGTGTGTGTGTGTGTGTGTGTGTGTGTGTGTGTGTGTGTGTGTGTGTGTGTGTGCGTGCGTGCGTGCGTGCGTGCGCTTAGAGCTCTCGCAAATTATTTTCTCGTAAAAAGTTGAATGTTTATGTCATTGCGCAATGGCCTGTGATGTAATTGAACTTTATCACCAGATGCCCAAATGCAGACGTCATCTGCATAAATTGAAAACTTTAACTGAGATGGTAGTCTTCCTACTAAGTCAGCCATGAGACAGGGATGTGGACACGGAGTCTTCTTGACATCGTCTGTGTAAATACTTAGCAATCTGATAAAAACTCAGAGATCCATCTTCGGGTTCAGCCGAACACTCCAACTTCTAACATACTTAGCAGAACATGAACGTGACTAACGGTGTCACATGCCGTCAAGGTGTCTAAGAATACCGATTTGGTCAAGTTACCACAGGCACGTTCATGTTCCACACATGTTGCTATATCTAGTATGGCGCCCGTTGCACATATCTCTTTCCCAAAACAGTAAGCTGTTGGACAGCACATCTGTCTCGCAACGAATGTCCCCATTCCGAAAATATTTTGGAATGGGGACATTCGTTGTACATATCTGAACGTTGTCCTGCGGGCATTCAGGAATATCTTCCAACAGTTGTGCGTTCATTAATTTGCTTCCCTAGGCGGTACCTAAAAGCTTTCCAGTTCGTTAGTCTGCTGTAACCCAATATGTCTTCATTACATACAGGAAAGACTGCTTTACAAGGATAGGGGGATGATCACTTCCGCGTGTTTCCACATTTGTAGTTGAGCCCACACTATTCGTTATAGCTGGAGAACATAGTAGCGCCTATGCAGCTCGAGTTGTCACATCCAGGAAGAAATGTAGGGGGTACATTATTTAAAACAGTCAAGCTGCGCTTGTCAATGGAGCACTCAACAATGCTACCACGAGCGTCATAGCGAACACTGCCCCAGATCATGTTGTGTACATTCAAGTTTCCAAATATGAACACGTCAGAACCAGGTATTTTGAAAATATCTGCTAGTCCTTCCACTATAATACGGCCTGAAACTTGAAGACAGACGTTAACTACTGCTATGCACAGCTTGCCAAAGGAAACCTTACAGATGATGGACACCGTAAAGTCTGAATCATTTGACTGGGCTTGTCAAAAGGGTAAGTTCTATGTGACGCATGGGAGCACTTTGTCATGACTATCTTGACGGGAAGACCTGTATATGACGTAATTCGAGAGGCAGAAATCGCCACTGGCTCCCGCCCCTTGAATGCACAGTATCGGAAGGTGGTGCTCTGCAAATAGTTTCCGAAAGTCAGCACACGTGTTACGAAGACTGTTCGCATTCCACTGAAAAATAGAGACTTTTTTTTAACACGGAAGTGTTTTATGCCGGGGTTCACCAAGAAATATGTGATGTACTTCGGTAACGGAAGTGCATGTCTGAAAAAATGAACATTCATTAGCAGTAAAAAAAATTTCACCCCCTCGGACTCGAACCCACATTCACCAAGCAATCGAGAAAAGGAGCTGGAAGCTCTACCGATACGCCACCGAAACATGACTCATTCAGGGAACAGACAGGTCTTATATCTTCACTACAGCGCTTTACATGTTGCATATAGTGTCGTCTTATATCTTCACCACAGCTCTTTACATGTTGCATATAAATGTCGTCTGGTTAAAATAAAGGTGTTTAACAAGCAAAATTATCTTAAATTAACATTGCCTCCTTTCCACTACACTCTTGATTCGCTTAGGCTCCCCGCGGCGGTACGCAATCTAGGAACGATAGAGCGAAGCTCACTGTCATTCTGATGCGCGCCGGCAGTCAACGCTTCCGTAGTCTTCGCGCCTCAATCACCGCGGAAGTTAGGGGCGTGGCCACTGATCCCGTGGCAGCGTCGTGAGGCGCGTTCCGGGGGCAAAGTACGAACGCGGCCGCTACAAAATTTGTCTTGCGTGGCCACGCGTGCTGAGTTGCGACGTGCACTGCTCCAAGAACGCAAATACGACCATCTACAGTCAAATTAGACGCCTTTCTCTGCAATGGGCTGTGTGTTCACAAAACGATCCGCTGACAACCCGGTTTCGGTTTCGCTTCCAAGATCTCGCCGTTTGCGGACGCTCCTTGTTTAAGGCAGGTTTGCGCAGGGCTTTGGCGCGTGCAATTCAGTGTCTCCGGAGTAATGTGAGTCGTTCGAGAACTTTCCCTTGTGTACAATTGTCGACCATTCCTGTGCCGTGTCGAGGTGTTGCGGATGTCTATATGCAACTCGTTAACATGTCCACAGTATCCAACCCATCTCCCGCCCCTCGATTCGCCAGATTGCCGCTTATGCATTCCACAACTCCGCGAAGACAGGTCTCACTTTCGTGTGATACCGATTCCTATGACGGAGGGGTCAACTAGATTTTTTTGTATCGGTTATTCATGGGCTGAATGTCGTGGGCTGGGTTTGTGAGGATTCGTGACAAAATAGCGCTTCCATGGGCAACAGGGCTTGAACTTGCGGTAAGGTGTTTGCTTCTGGCGAACCGGACAGGATTGCTCTAAGTACTGCGAAAAGCATTGGCAAGCTCAGCTGTGTCCCTGCTGCAGTAACGTGGTCGCCGTTAGCTGCTGTTACTTCTGGATGAAGCAGCTGAGGTCGCCGACACTGTCGTGGAGTTTCTTCTGCTTGTTATCGCTTGGGTATGTGTAGTTGTGACGCCTAAGTCCGTGTTCGAAAATTCCTGCAGGGCCCCTTTAAAGTGCCGGTGCTGCGCACACTGGTACTGGTGTTAAAAATCTAAGGTATTCCTTCGTAATAGGAGGAAACGGCTTGCTGCAGTGTCAAAGATTAACTTCAAATATAAAAAAGATGATTGCGTCAAAGCTCGAAATCCGCGTGGAAAGTTCATTTCTGATGTCGAGATGAAATAGGCGCGCCAGGCGTCCCAGCCTGAAATATCTCTTTCTTGTAATTTGCTTTTCTCTTTCTCTCTCTCTCTCTCTTTCTCGGAAACATGTACTTATTGTTTCTTACCCAGTTCTGTGGTTGAGCGTGTCAGTGCCGTCTTAGATCATCATTGCGATTTCTTTGTTTACTTTTCTGGATCATCGAAAAATTGTTCAGTCTAGCTATCCTCGAAACTTTAAAAAAAGGTGTGTCGCACCACTGCTTTGGAATTGTAAAAAACACAGGAACAGTTCTTCCAATTTTTTCAAACCTTATCATTGTGCTCCGCTCCACTGACACAAGAAGAAGGAAAAATGATGTCCCACGGGTCGTGTCGCGGCTGTGTTGTAGAGAAAAATAAATGGCAGGACGCAACGACTTCTCAAGATGTGGTTTTCGTTTCTTAAGCTTCCCACGAAAAAGCTCTCGCGAAGCTTAAAGTGAAACGATGTTGTGCAAAGAGATCTACGAAACATAGTACCGTTCCCTGCACTTCGTTTGTCTTCTCTTCATCCTGCGGTGTTCACCTTTTAGTTTTTGTTTATTTTTTCTCCCGAACAGCAACGACGGTATAGAACGTTCTGAGCTCGCCTTGTAGCTTCACGATGACAATTTTATTTTGAAGACGAGGGTATACTCTTAGCTTTGTTGCTTCGGGCAGCCTCAGTTATCGGAGTCCATGCTGTAGTTCCGGCAGCAATGTTGCAGTTGATTTTCCCTGGGAACAATTATGGCATTATTAAAGGATGATGCAATATGAAGTTCGAGATCACTACTACGATTTAATCCCCTTTTTATAAACACGCGTGCAAAGTCATTTGAATATGTTACCCGAATTGGCGATTAAGTCGAAGATGTGGAACAAAAAGAAAAAGGACTTGTTCTTTCTACTTTTGATACCGAAGTGCTGGCTCACACGCGCTGTCCGCGAATGCAACGTCCTTATGGTGCAAACGCCACTAAGAATGTGAGTGAGAATTGTGAGTGTGATGTTTTCTACGTTTGCGCGTATGCACCTGCGTGAAACATATTCACTTTTGAACAGTTCCAGATCATTGCGTAATTCCAGAGCGTAAGCCACTGGCAGCACTTGCCGAGATGAGCCTTAAATGAGTGGGCTAGAGCCCCGCTACATTCCATCACGTGATAACCACGTAGATCAGTCCTTGATAGGAACGTTCGAATTGAACTTTATTTACTCCAAAGTGTTTCCGACAAGGACAAGTGATGACCTCTGCAGCCTTTCATAAGTCTTCGTGATGACCTCTTTCATAAGTCTTCGATAATGTCACTCAACTTTTGTGGAACAGTGTTGCTCCAAGAGCACTTAGTAAATCTGACGAATTTTGATGACGAAGACAAAAGATAGCTTTTGTACGATATAATTAACGATGGCTTGAAATAACATATAGATCTTTTGTTATTGGTATGGCCTTCACCTAAGGCTTATGTTTTGCCCCGTATTTTCCTGTTGTAGTTGTTGTAGAAACAACATATACCATTGTGCTTGACCGCCGCTAGGCATTATTATAGAAATGCACGTATCACGTGCTTGCCATACAAAACGCAACGCCCTCCATCTTCTTTCCGGGACTCCTGGCAAACTCTGAAATCCCCTACTGCCATGGACAACACTTCTTAGGCCTGTGAACGAAAAAACCTTATTTCAGCCAACAGCAATTAAGTTTCCATCTCATATCCTAGACGGCGGCCAAGAGCCCTTGGGTACCAGCTGCGTCTTCGGCTTGTAACTATTCTCTTGGATCTGCTCTGAAGAGCGGGGTCTCGCACTCCTCTTTGTCTCCATATTCGTTTAGTTCCATTTGGGCAAGCCCGTGTAATGTACCAGTCTGCTCTGCTTGGCATAATTTATTTTTTATGTGTAGTGACGCTGCTGGAAACTGCTGGAAACCATTGCGATCCTATCCCCCAATCTTGAATGATGTATCTTCCATGAAGCGACGTGCGCGGTTTGCCAGCAGTACGATTCAGTCGACAGGTGGTAAAGCGACGCGTTTAAGTGACACGTGCACGTTTGCGCTATTGTTGAGGTACCCCCCAACTTCAATATAAATTCCCCCACTCGGCATGCACCACCTTAGAGAGAAATTACCGTTAGGACTAAGTCATTCTACAGCTACTTTTGTGCATGCCTGCACTACTGAGCTCCTATTTCCAGGCACATACACATTCGTCAGTCGGGTATATGCGGGTATCAGCCACACGCGAATGAATCTTGAGCTTTACAGCCTACGTCGAATTACGTTCACGTGATGTTCGGCTACCGATGATTCCAGGTTCGAACCCCTGCGCCCCGTGTTCAATTGTCAGAGGTCAAGGCTTTCGCTTTTCCATCTCCTAAGTGCATCTCCAGGACTCCTAAGAGTATTTTCACAGCCAGTGCTTTCAAATTTCAGCATAGTTCGTGGGCAGCTATGCTCGCAACATATCCAAAGAGCCCCGTACGCAAAAGAGAAAAGCGCACCCGCTTTCCCCCCTGACCTACTACCCACACTGCTACTGGATAGTGGTTGTGCGAAGGACAATACTAGAAAGAAAGAAAGAAAGAAAGAAAGAAAGAACGTAGCCAATTCCGGAAAGGGCAAGTGCATAGTGAGAGGGAAAGACCTCCTCAAGAGGAGAGTGTAAGGGGGAAGAGAGAACTGAGTGGAGGAGGACCGGCGGCACGAGTGGCATGGAAGATTTTCATTGATTTCTGGGATGTAAGGTCCTAAAACCATGATTTCGTTATGGGAGACGCCGTAGTGGAGGTCTCCGGAAATTCCAACCACCTGGGGTTCTTTAACTGCGCTGACAACGCACATTTCATGGGCCCTGACATTTCGCCTCCATCTAAATGCAGCCGCCGCGGCCGGGATTCGGTCCCGCAACCTACGGATCAACAGTCGAGTACCATAGCCACTAGACCACCGTGGCGGAGCGACAGGGCGGATTCAGTGGTAGCGGAGCCAACGCGCAGCCGCGCCGAGCTCATGTGATAAGGCATTATCAATGACGTAAGCGCTCTCAAGTAAAAGGTGCGCTCTCACATCGGCAGGGCTCTTTCTCAACCTGGACTATCTCGACGCAGTGCAATAGCGAAGACGACTGCTTGAACTCCCGAGGAAGAAGCCACTCGATGGCAACGTTGTAAAGCAGCGGCTCGGGAGCGTGCTAGGAAACGAAGTGGCGGTCCCAAGCAATGGTGAAGGGAAGGTGATGCCAGTCGTCGCCTAAGAGACGATGCAGTTGTTCGAGCAAGAGAAGCGGAAATCAAGCGTCGGCGAAGAAATGGATGTCTTCGGTGATAGACAAGCAATGTTTGACTCAATTAAACCATTCCAAGGCTTCGATCCTTCTGTGCTAAACAACGCTGTTATTCATCTAGCTTCACACAACTTTGCTGAGTCTTCCTCTCAGCTCCGCTGGCCAGTGACGTTTGCGATTGCAAATCCACCCCCCACCCCCCTTTTTTCTTTCTTCATTTTTTTTGAGTTCTACGGAGGGAAGCCGAAATGCCTTTATTGCGTTTCACGTCACCTTACGCCGTGACTGTCCCAAAGATGACGCGAATAACTCCTAAGCACTAAGACCAAATTCAACCCACACATTTCCTGCACTTACAGGCTTCTGCACGCACAAGAAATCAATATTCCGAACCACACACTTTATCGTTCACCACGAAGCCGCCACCAGACTCAGGTTCATTTGAATTCTTCCCTAACGAAAGAGTGCTCTCGCACGAAATGTCTGCGGACACGCAGTATTTCTCACCGCCCCTTATCTGTACTCTCAGATGCGCGCCGAACTTGCACGCCAGGATCCCCGGGCAAACGTTCGCGCATACGTTTAAACACAGGCAGGCATTTTCTGGATTAGTTCCATTCATTGCGCCACGAAGTTGCGCCGCACTTCCTTCTCTTTCATGGAACATTCTTTCGTGCGCCATGTTACGACTGGGCTCAGAACTTTCGCACAACTCGTTGCATTATACCGCAGCGCAGGTACCGCCGCCACGTGCGTCCGTCGTTATCATTATGAGGGGTGCGCTGGCGTTTTTCCAACGAGCGCTGACCGTTGACGGCCATAAGCGTGCTTCGATTAAGAAAGCCGCTGTGGGCGTTTGAGGAATTATCGCTACGCTGAGCTCTCTGCCGTACGCTGTTCTTTGTCGCTGTGTTCCACAGCGAGTTTTCTTTCTTTTTTTCTAGCTGTGGAAAAGCATGGGAAGGTAGGCTACGTCAGAGCCGGCTGTCCCAACACCATGAAATGGATATGGAAAAACAGAAGGCAGAGAGAAAAAAAGAGAAAGAAATACGGAGAAATAAAAAAGGAAAAAACAAAAAATTCGGAGAGCTACGCACTACTGATACGAAGACCTGAGGATGCAGCGTATTGGTGGCGTTCCTCTCCTCCTCTCTCTCCTCCTCACCCTCTCCTCCAAGTCCCACTCGTTGTTGCACTATATTGTACAAAACTATGCCATGCTTCACTCTCTCCTATTTCCCTTTCCCTCATCACCCGGACATCATTCCCCCTTCCACCCTCGAAATACTATACTGTACACAGCTAGGTTATGCTTCACCATCTCCCTTTTTAGGGGCGAAGCTCCTCTTAGTCTAACCTTGTCACGCGTCAGGCGTCAGGCGTAACCCGCGTGCTGGGGGGCACGCGCTCGCCCTCGGCGTTCGCCTCGGCGCGTGCCTCTCTCTCTCTCCCGGCGCGTGCCTCTGCTGTCTTGTGAGAGAGAGAGAGACAGAGAGAGAGCGAAAGGCGCGCGTTGGCTATGGAAACGCTCTTTCCTAGAGGAACGCTGTACCAGCTCGCAAAGAAGGAGAACGCGCTCTCACCCGCGAGAGACAACATTGGCGCAGGCAGCGTCTCCTGAGTTTCTTGATTGAGAAATACCGACTGCTTGCGTTGGAGCAGCGTTCACCGGCAACCCATATATATATATATATATATATATATATATATATATATATATATATATATATATATATATATATATAAATATATATATATATATATATATATATATATATATATATATATATATAAATATATATATATATATATATATATATATATATATATATAATATATATATATATCGGCACTGGATCTTGACTTGCAATGAAGTTCCGTGGGAGATTTCACTTGTGCATAGTTGAACCATGAGGATTCGTAGCGTGCGCGTTAACTAAATTAATCCGGAACTCGGCACGATCTACGATGAATATCCCGAGCTTCGCCCACTCATCATCATTCACTCCGTGGATATGCTGTAATTTTTTCCTTTCCCTCCTCCTCTGCCTTCTCCTCATCCTCACCTCCATTTTTCACCCCCTTTTTACACAGTTCTATGCAAGGCTAGGCTGTGGTTTACCCTCACTCCTCCTCCAACTGCTGGTCCACGTATGTGGGCATGCGCTCGGATACCGCTTCTGACACAATGTTTGGACTTCATGACAGAGAGTGAGAGGCTTACACGGCAAGATTGACGTCTTTTATCGCGTGCTCCTTTTTTTATGCTCAACATTCTGGCCAGAGTTGCCAGACCATATCACGATACACTGCCCGCCCTGAAATCCCTTTCCCACTCCTTCCTGCACTGTACTACGCAAGACGTGTGTTATGCTTTACTGTGTCCCCTCCTTCTCAGGCTCACTTTCTTTTCCCTACCTCTTTGCTATACCGCACCAATCTATGCTATGTTACGAAACGCATCCGCATTTATGCAGTAGTGGGCTGAGGGCACGAGCGCGGAGAAAGAAAAGTGCGCGCGCACATATTTCACATATTTTATGATGGTTATTATTTTTGTGCAGACCGGACGGATTAACCTGGGCATGAAGAGCTCCGCTCTCAGAAAAAACATTCGTCGAAATAATCTTCCAAATGTCCCCATTTGCGTGGTGACCGCGTTGATGAATGTTCGAGGGCCCGAAGCGTCGCACTGCGGGCTAGAAAACTTCGCTGACACTGATGCTTACGCGAGTCGGTGCATAGTTACGAAATAAAACGAAGCGCGAAAACTAACGGGACTCGAAAAAGTGCGTCTTCTTCCTCGTGTGCCATATTTCTTTACGCCGTTTTTTTTTTTTTTGTTGGTGCTATTATTTTGGCGAAAGCTTTGCAACGCGTCGTGTCCGCCTATCTCCAACCCGAGCCAAGCGACGGAAGACTTTCGCAGAATGCTGTACAGGAACACACCTGCGGGAACACGCTCTGACGGCCACGACGCGTCGTGATTAATGGGAAAACGAGGTTGACAAGTTTGTATGTCCCCACCATCGCTATACAAGCGCTTGCACCTCCACCTCCAAGATCATATGCCTCTTCTTTTCTTTTTCTTCTTCCTTCTAGGAAGTGTGACAAATTCTTCAAGGCTGTGTAAGGAAAGGCAGTCGCGCGCGTGCTACGCTGCTTAAGACAACGAACGCTCAATTCTGATAGCAACAGCCTTTCACAGCATCTTTCAGCGGCGGCTACAGTAGCGTGTGTAAACCATTAATCTTAATACTTGCCATGAGCATGGCTGGACTCGTCTTTGCGGATATCTTACAGCGATACACTACACATCGCCAACGATAGCTTTGTTCACCGACCTGTTACTCCATTGATGAGCGCTTCGTCGTTGTTGTTGTTGTTGTTGTTGTTGTTGTTGTTGTTGTTGTTGTTGTTGTTGTTGTTGTTGTTGTTGTTGTTGTTGTTGTTGTTGTTGTTGTTGTTGTTGTTGTTGCGAGATCCAAGGACAGCTGTGTGCTTAGGTTTAGTGCACGTTGAAGAAATCCCGATGGTCAAAACTGACCCAGAGCCCACCACTATGGCTTGCCTCATGATATCGTGGTTTTGGCTCATAAAACGGAGTGTCTACCTTCCTTCGATTTCATTTTTTTTATCACAATAGAAAGCGCACCATACGAAGAGTACAAGCTTACAGTGGTTTTGCCGTGAAGTCAGCAGAAATTTTTGAAAAAGGAATTTTTCTCTCTTCGTGGTCACCTCTTCTGTACGTGAAATGACGCCGACAACGCTAGTTACACGTGTATTTGCAATATTAATTTAAAAAGGAGTTACCTTCCGTCGTGAAGCAACGTTACTAGATGTGTGTCAAATACAATTGTAAGCAATAAATGTCTGCTTTTTAAGCAAGATAATTGAACCAGCGTGGGTATTTCTTGGTTTTTCGCTACACTTGGAGATGACACTCACCACCGAGGGTGGCGCCACCGGTAATTTTTTCTTTTCACGACCTTTAGAAGCAAGGTAGAAATATTATTTCTTTTTTTATGGAGTAAATCACTGTCAGTGTAAGGAACGATTTTTTCATTCTCCCCATAACCGAAAAAACAATTTCAGCGCGGTAGACAGTCCCCTTAATAGTGCGACGGAGGTCATTATACATTAATGACCTCCCACAAACTTTGGACACTAGTGAAGTTATTATGTACGCCGATGACACTTGCATTGTTATAACAGCCGAGAACATTTGTGATCTAGAAACTAAAGCAAACAAAGAGTTGAAAAAAGCATGTGAATGGTTTGTGAAGAACAAACTTACTATAAACATCAAAAAACTAAATATGTAGTGTTTCGAACGCGTAACAATATCATGCCTCATAAATCACTAGATTTGCGAATAAATCAATTTCCACTTGGCGAAGCCAGCTCATTTAAATATCTTGGCGTGGTATTTGATAAAAATCTGCACTGGCAAGAGCAAATAAACGCAGTTTGTACAAAGCTCTCCTCGGGATGCTACGCGCTCTCACGAGCACGTCATCATCTCGATACTAATACTCTGCGTATTTTATATTTTTCGCTCATCCACAGCCATATCTCATATTGTAATGAATCATGGGGTGCGGCATACAAAACTTATCTTGAACCTGTTCGCAAACTTCAGAATCGAGCCCTGAGAATAATCACCCAATCATCCTACAACGAGCCGAGTCTGCCTCTGTTTATGAAAATGAATATCTTGCCCTATGATAAGATACACGAATTAAAAATTGCCACGTGTGTTTTCAATATTGTTAAAAACAACCTACCTTTTCATGTTTCTTTATTTTGCACATCCTCTCGTGTAACCAGGAATCAAGCATATGGAAACTTTAATCTTCCTCCAACTAAGAATACTTACGGACAACGTTTGCTGCAGTTTTCAGGGCGAAAAACTTGGAATAAACTACCAGCAGAAGTAAAACAATCGAAAAATTTTCCATCGGTGCTTAAGAAATACTTGCTTACTATGAACAGTGTTTGTCAATGTGAACAATTATGATGTCTTTTTCGTGTGTGTTTGTGTCAGTAATTTGTGATACCGTTAAAAATACCATTCTCAACCAGTGATTTGTTTTTGTTTTCGAGATCAGCTATGTATATTTTAACCTTTTATAATAATGCAACAATATGCCTTGTTTACCCCTGTTTCGTGCACTTACCGATACTTTCGTTTTCCCTTTGTTTTCGCTTGCACAAATTAATGATGTACGACAGCTATCTGTATATGTGTCATATATATATCTTTTTGTTTCATGGAACTCCTATTTATTTAGTTTTTGGACCCGCAACTAGCCTTTGGCTATGGGTCCAAACAGTTTTGGCATTTCTGTATGTCTCGCGTCTGCAAATAAAGAATTGAATTGAATTGAAAAAAAAAAAGCACTGTTCGTTCATTTTAGGAGGAAATTGCACAAGAAAATTTGGAAGGCACCGAGTACGTCAATGACACTTGACTATTTTTATTTGAAAACGCGATACGTTGTTTCTTATTAGCATTTATGTCATTCAGTAATGAAATAGCGTGCATTTGTACATATTTATTAATATTCAGATATTTTAATAAATCACTTGCGAGTGTGGTGCCTCCGCTGCCCTGTCATTTGGGCAAGAAGAAGAAAATATGGAACGGAGAACTTTCCACAAAGGCTCCTTTTAGGAGAGTGCTGCAGTATACGACGAAATTTCTTTAAAATGATGCACAGAGCAGTTTGGGTTCTTACACAAACATGCTCAGACGTGTTGTTTTGTTCTTTGTTTTGACACACCATGATAGTTTGGCGACTAAAACAGTGAGCTGCTCATCCCGAAAGCAAGGTTCTGATACAGATCCATGGCGGCCACGTTTTGATAAAAAATGAATGTAAAAGAAGGAAAAATGAAAAATATCATCGATATTCTACAATTTAAGCGCACTTCAAAAAAAATTTAAAAACGCCAGCTGGTCTCTGTCAGTGCGTAGTTCCCATGCCGAACCGTGCCACTTTCCAGACTCCCCATATTTGCCACGTATACATAAGCTTCAGAAACAAATTCAACACTAATGGTACGCATTAACACTTGAATATACGTAGGGCCAATGTCAAAATTTAGTGATTTGTAGGGTTTAACGTCCCAAAACCAGATCTGATTGTGAGAGACGCCGTAATGGAGATCTCCAGAAATTTGGATCACCTGGGGTTCTTTAACCTGCACTGACGGCCAATGTCAAAAAGAACACCGTCTCTGGAGAGGAATATTCCCTAAGCCTACCCCCTCTCAGCTATCGCATCCTACGCCGTCACGTCGTACGCTCCGCGGGTGTTATTCCAGCGAGCAAGAAAAGCGCCATCAGGAAACTAATGACGCTTAGTACTGTTACGCAATCAGGTCATCTCCTATGACGACATACACATTCGAAAGAAGAACACGTTGGCCAGAGTTCTCCCCTCGTCTGCCGAGCAGGAAAGCCGTGTTGCTCAATTTCACGCGTAATGTGACTCATGATAGCACCCGCCGTTGGGCTTACGCAATAAGCGCACACTGTCTTCGCGGTGCCAATGGAGCGGCCTGCCAAATTCCAAGTTCCAGTGCCGGCATAACGCTTTTCTCTTAGAATAAAAGCGATCTTCGTATTTCTTCCTTTATTACGACAGCAAACTCTTGAAAAGAAAACATCCCCCCCATCGTTGAGAAATCTCTTTCATTCAGTGTAGACATCACCCTTTCCTGGTGAAGGCTCTCTCAACGATCGACGTGCTGTTTCACGACATAGAGTGGCAGCGCAATAGCTTTTTCTCTGCACAGTGAATCGTTGGTGTCATAGCCGTTCTCCTTTCACTGTCGCTGTTGTGACGCTTCACACTTATCAAAGTCATTATGTCTATCAGGCATGGCAAGTGCTACACTACAATTAGGCATCTGAAAACTGGAGCTAATTGTAACCACTACGCGGTTCTGATGGTGGTGGTGGTGGTGGTGTGATAATGAATGTGATGATTACGAATTGTAACAGAGTGGGTCAAGATCGAGAACGTCACCTTTTTCCCCTATTCTCCCGCAACATTTCTTTATTGTAGCAAATAAAATGAATGAATGAATGAATGAATGAATGAATGAATGAATGAATGAATGAATGAATGAATGAATGAATGAATGAATGAATTGAGACATCTTTCAGCGCGCACGTTCTTCGCGTTCACTTTCAGTGTTGTTGCGATTTTCCATTACCGTGGCTTCTGCAATGCACTTTCTAGCTCTGTACGCCCGCAGGCACCGTCATCTAGCTGTGCGCCGTACGGCGACGCTGAAACATTGCAGCAGCGCAAGACAATGTCGCAACAGCACGGAACGAACATTCGTCACTATTTGAGAAGAAATTGCGGCGCCTCGCGCTTGTGCAGGAATGAATAGGCACGATCCAGCAGCGCGCTTTCGTCACGGTCGTTCATATCGTTCACCCGTGACCCTGTATATAGAATGTGTGGAGATGTTGCTCAAGATCCTTTCTGCAAACCTGTCCATTGTAAGCCGCTTATAAGCTTCACATTTTTCGTTATTGAGCCCTGCCTTCACAAACGTCCGCCAGCGGATTTCCGTGCGAAAATCAGTGTAGTGTAGCAACCATAAACGCCCTCGAAAAAAAAAAGTAAGACGCATATATGATTCAGCCCCGTTCATTCTGCTTGGTACGTCTACACGGGGCTTCCTCATCAAAGTATCGTGGCTGAGAGAAATATCTCGAGATACCCACATGTGATTACTCCTTGCGTAAAATGTTGAAGATCTACTCGTGGAGCGTTTTGCAGCATGCAGATATATAATAGCTTTTCACTCCGCCGCAACACAGCTGGTAGGCATGGTTAATCATTTACCACTCACTCACTCACTCACTCACTCACTCACTCACTCACTCACTCACTCACTCACTCACTCACTCACTCATTCACTCACTCACTCACTCACTCACTCACTCACTTACTTACTGTCTTCTTTTGAAAAATTATTGCAATAGTCATTTGGTACTATTAATTCTTTTTACGCATGTAGTTTTTTGTATAACTTGTATCATTTGTTCGACGGAATTTTCTTTTGAAACATGTACTCCCCCGTTTTTCTATTTTCTTTTGTTCTGGATTGCTATCTTTCATTTCGCATTTCGTATGTGCTTTTCGCCTTTTTGTCGTTCCGTATCTTTAGATTGATTGATTTCACCATCTTCCTGTGTACTCATGATTGTGCCTTTCTTATCTTGTTAATATTATTTCTACAGAACACACCTGCTATAATCTCTCCATGATACTGCAGCAAAAATAATTAAATAAATAAATAAATAAACCTTACATTCCCCAACGAGATAAGCAGCAGTGACGGAAGGAAAGGCGCATAACTGCATAACTGCAACTTGACAGGGCTCCCGTCGCCTGCAAAGTCAAGCAGCAAAATAAGCCGCGGTACAAGGGTAATCATTGCGCAGGAGTGAGTCAGTGAGAGAAACAACTTTATTCAGTCCACAGTAAACGCGAGCAAACTCAACATCACCCGTCTTATATGCGCTCGGGGCTCGGGGACCTGTCAGTACTGACGGCCCTCTCGCGGGCCCTCGGGACGTCCAGGGTTTGACAGGTCTGGTCCTGGAACTTAATTGGAACTTAATTAGCTTCATCGTTTCTTCTTACGTAGGAAATAAAAGAAGCAAATGCAACTGCGTGTACTTGAAGGGAACGCGAAACAATTTATAGAAGTTGGCAAAGACCAACGGCCGACAGACATAGATTCGGGTGTGTGTGGCTCCCCTCTCCCCTTTTTAGGGGCGAAGCTCCTCTTAGTCTAACTTTGTCCCGCGTCAGGCGTTGTTGTTTGTTGTTGTTTGTGGTTCGGTTAGGAAAGGACGCTAATTTCTGCAGCCCATGTAGGGAGCACGGCTAAGCGTCCGTAGGGAAGGGGAAAGGGAGTGAAAGAGAGGAGAGAAAGGCCGTAGTGGAGGGCTCCGGAAATTTAGACCACCTGGGGTTCTTTAACGTGCACTGACATCGCACAGTACACGGGCCCCTGGCATTTTCGCCTCCATCGAAAATGCGACCGCCGCGGCCGGGATCGAACCCGCGTTTTTTGGGTGGCAGCCGAGTACCGTAACCACTACACCACCGCGGCGGACCCCGCGTCAGGCGTCAGGTGTCAGGCGTAACCAGCGTGCCGGGAGGCACGCGCTCGCCCTCGGCGCGTGCCTCCCGGCGCGCGCCTCTGCTGTCTTGTGAGAGAGAGAGAGAGACAGAGAGAGAGCGAAAGGCGCGCGTTGGCTATGGAAACGTTCTTTCTTAGATGAACGCTCTACCAGCTCGCAAAGGAGGAGAACGCGCCCTCACCCGCGAGAGACAACGTTGGCGCAGGCAGCGTCTCCTAGCGAGTTTCTTGATTGAGGAATACCGACTGCTCGCGTTGGAGAAGCGTTCACCGGCAACCCATATATATATATATATATATATGCACTGGATCTTGACTTGCAATGAAGTGCCGGTGGGAGATTTCACTTGTGCATAGTTGAACCATGAGGATTCGTAGCGTGCGCGTTAACTAAATTAATCCGGAACTCGGCACGATCTACGATGAAACTTCCCAGCTTCGCCCACTCATCATCATTAACTCCGTGGATATGCTGTAAATTTTTGTTTTCTTTTCTTTCTCTCTCTCTCTCTATTTTTTTGTGAGGCAGGCTTGCCTTTAAGCGTAAAGCTACGTTTCGTATGTCTTAATGTGTGCGGCGAGAAGAGTGCTGCACGTGTATATGAATTGACAGCATAAATTCTCGATTAAGCGTCTAACCATCACCATACAATATAGTGAAAGAGGCAGGGATCAATGGCTCGTTTCTTTGTTAGACACAAACCAATAAGTTCAGTAGAAATTGAGGCCAGGGAAGGCACAGGGGATATTAATCGTAGTTTTAAAAGCTGTATTGTAGTTATTATGGCGTAATCACAACACTGCCATTTAAGAACTAAATGTAGCATCTCCTTGTCTTCATTGTCAGTTGGAATCGTCATACAGAACTACAAAGCGTTTTCACGGTGTCGAAAGGGCGCATACGCGTACCGTCGAAAAAAAATCTAGTGTTGGCGAAAATGAGTTTTTGCACCTATTCTAAATGAAATGTGTTCTTTTGCGTATCCTGTGGTCATGACAGCAGATTCCACAGTACACATATTCAATTACACCACAATTACACTATAGTAATGTGCAGTCACTTCTAAGCTGTGACGTATAGACAGCAGGGACGGATTCACACCGTAATGTTTCAAACTTTGCCTGTTGTTGTACTGCGCGGCGTATCCGAAGCTCTCATATAGGTAAGCATATCCGTTTGCAACAAACCAGCCATATCATTTAAACATTACGCGCGATGTCTTCACGCCCACCTAACAGCGTGGTTAACATTTCGTTTATTTATTCCGCCAGCACCACAAAACACCGGCTCCTTCTTGGTGTCGAGAAAGAGAGAGAGAGAGAGAGAGGGGGGGGTACTTGCACCACCAGCTACTCCGTTTTTATTTTTCTGGAAGCGTTTCACACACTTCTGTCACCTGTAGCTTTTTGATGAAATATTATCGTTTAATTAGTCAGCGAAGTATATTCTTGAGCAATATGAAAGAGAACGTCAAGTTCGTGTTTAAGCGATGATTGCCAATGGTCTGCTGTTAGAGATAAGCTGTACCGATTTTCAGGAGGTACATCTACGCTTGAACATTTAGTGTCCCTAACATTTTTTTCTACTACGCGACTGCGTTTAGCGACTGTGGCATATAGTCAACGTAACTCCACTGTTCCCGTTCATATTGTTCGGGATTGTACATTAGATGGGCAAAATTTATAAAAGCACCACACCCGCCGATGTCACAAGCACTACACGTTCGCAATTTCGAGCTCTCTCAAATTTATAGCGCCGGTATATCATACGGCGCTGTCGTAAGGCAATACGTCGTAATGCGAGTTGTAGCGCGCAATTATCTCTATATTTTTATTTCTTGTCTGCTACGTTCATTTTAGTGTAGCGAAATCAGTGACAAGACAAATGTGCGGCTGTGACAGCTCGTTTAACCACTTACAAGACCATAAATAATATTTTTTTCGGCTGCCTCACGCTATTGCGCTGCCGCCTTGTCCTTTGCGCAGAGGTGAGCAAAATATAACAACTTGTGCCGGGGTACTGTGTGTTTTAATTTGCGCGCATGTCGGACCAGCACGACTACAGGCAAAAACGATTTTCATTTGCGATTGCTCGACACTTTATCGTGTGGTTTTCTGTGACAGGATGTCATGAATTAAAATGTGTACTGTATCACTGAATGGAACGGCAAGGAATTGGGTGTGTCTCTTACTTTACTCCTTATCGGTGAAAACAATGAGTCATGTGAACATATTCGCAGCCATGCCTCCGTGGTCCTTCATGTTCTTTCTTTAAATTTTGGTACATTCGGCGACGTAGACAAGTGACAAATTCTTCACAACTGTCAAATTTTGCGAAATCGCAACGAGCGAGCACGGATCCTTGGCTAGATTCGAATAGCCTTCAATTTTATTCTTAAGCGCCGAGGCGGTACGGTGGTAAGGGCGCTGGTCTGCTGGCCTCAGAGACTCGGGTTCAATCTCGGCCGCTGCGTTCGTACCTTTGACGGAGGCGAAAAATATTACAGACCCGTGTACGATGGGTTGTCAGTGCGCATTAAAGAACCCTAGGTGGTCTAAATTTCCGGAGCCTTCCCCTAACGTATGCCCCAAAATCATATCGTTGTTGCTACACAAAAGTGCTCTGTAATTACTTATTAGTTACAACTTAATTCTTGTTAACATAGATCACCGTTTGTTGTTGTCGATTATTATTGAATTCCTTTCCGTTTCACGCGCACGCCCCGTCATTTTCTCCACCATGGGCGCCTATAGCGGTCTTGTTACTGTACTTTATGTATTTACCCAGCAGTGAGATGGCCCCAAAAACCAACCGACAGGAACATTTTCTTTTTGCCTTGCCTGAGTCATTGTCAAGTGGCAAACTTTGCCACGCTGCTAACCAGCCTAGCGCTTCGCTGTCCGCAAGCGGGATAAATATATTTCCAATTTCTGGAATACGTAACTGTGGCTAACCAGATAGATCGGGTGGGGTGAGGCGTGACTATATGAAACGTAATATCCCGCTGTGATGCTTTACAGACAACCAGCCAACTCCCTCTTAAACACTGAAGCGGCTCTTCACCTAACTGCCTTCTCCGAACAATCAGTGTGCTCGGCGAGGCGTCACAGGTGTATAAATCCCTGTGACACTCTTCTTAAAACGTTTTGCTGCTGATCTACCATATGGAGGATCATGCCGCCAACGGCTATTTCCCACCTATTAACAGCACGGCTGTTTAAGCTTGAGTTTAAGCAGAGCGCCGGCGACCGCTCAAAGCTGGGCGGAGAGAGAGCGAAATAAGCACAGGAAGTGCAGAGAAAGTAAGAGAGGCCGAGAGTAACAAATAAATAAGTAAAAATAAATAAATTTTCTTGGAGAGGCGGGATTCGAACCTGGGTATCCACGGTTCAAAGGCGAGCGTCAGATGCACTGCATGCATTTATGGGAACCATATGATTGCGTTGTACGGAAGATTGTAGCACTACTTGCTATGGGCAACAGAAGGAAAAACACACACAGACAGAAAGAAAGAGATACACACACAGAGAAGAAGAGACATAGCCTACCTTCCCATGTCTTCACATTTAAACTTTAAAAGAGAGAGAGAGAGAGATACAGAGGATGGCGCTAGGACGATTGCAAGAATTGCTATGGGCGACAGAAGGAGAAACAGAAAGAAAGAGAGAGATACACAGAGAAAGCGAGATAGTATAACATTCCATCGGCGACGGAAAGAAAGAAAGAAATACACACAGAGAGCGAATGACAAGATGACACAATCTGCTATGGGCGATAGAAAAAGGAACAGAGACAGAGAGAGATGGAGACTACAATGAGGACCTTAGAAGAAGAAGCTGCTTTGCTATTCCCCCACAGCTCCGCTGGTCATCGGTGTTTGCGATAGCAGAGCGACGCCTAATCTTTCTTTATTTCTGTCGGCTCCCTTTAAACGTAAAAAAGTTTAACGCTGAAGGGGCCCTGCGAAACTTTCCCAAGTAATCTTCGAATAACATCACTTAAGGAACTCGCCGCCTCACGAATCGCCTGGCGCAAACATTTTTCAAATTCGTTGGGTATTAGCGGAGTCGCAGCGCAAAGTTTGAGGGGGAATTCTACCGTGCGAGCGCGTTGACTCTCCAATCGATAATGATGATTGTGGTTCGGCTAACTAAGGAAAGGACCCTAATTTCCGCAGACCATGTCGGCAGCAGCGCTACGCGTCCGTGGGGGTAAGGGGCGAGAGCCGTATAAACCACACGAGTGGGGGTGAAAGGGGAAGAATACACGCTAGCGCAAGTCGTGACCTTGAACATTTTCTCTTCTCTTTTTCTTGCTTCTACAGTGAAGACAAGCTTGGGGTTAGCGTCACTATGGGGACGTGACACCACCCAACGGCATCCACGGTATCCACGGCAACTGCGCATGAGGATCTGCCAATGGTAGTTCTCAGATCAAGTCATGGTCAGTGCAAATTCTTTCGTGTTTTGTTGAAAGAAGAGCTGGCACTTTCCAGATATATCTTGAAACCAAATTTCAGATTATCTGCTGCATCTAGTGCAATCATATTCATCCGTGTGGAAATTTGGGCTTGTTGGTACGTCATAACCAAATATTGTTGTAGCGCAATTGGCACGAAGACGTAGAAAAACGAAACACACACACACACACACACACACACAGCGCTAGCTTCCAGCAGCAAATTTTATTCTCGGGTAATGCGCCACTCTTATAAACGCATTTCTGTGCAGCCCGTGTCTCCCGAGAGAGCAAAAAGGGACACATGGATGGCAGATATAACCGGAGCATGCACCAGGCAAACATTCATGTGCGGCGCAAGCTCAAAAATAACAATCCTTTATTTGACAGCATCAGAGAGCACTTGTTGACACATGGGTCACCGAACTCTTCTATGTGGGCACTTTCAACAATAACACCAATTAATTCGGATTTACTGCTTGCGATTATCACAGTGTCTTGAACACAAGGAACACATCCACACTCACGACAATGAAGTCCTGAGAAACGCACCGGCTCAGGTTTACTTACCTTATTACGTTGCTCATAGGGCATCTCATTAATACACCTGTTGGTATGGCCTATGTAACTCTTACCACAGGACGAGCAAATTCTGCAAACGACACAAGTTGTGCAATTGACACCGTTACTTTTGCTGTGCTTTTTTCTGCACGCCCTTAAGTTTTATCATTAAGTCTTTGCCTTAGCACATATGCTCACGATCTCGTTTGGGGCTGAAAAGAACACGTCAACATTACCGCCCTTGCTCATCTTCTTCGAACTTATCTGAGAGACGATGAATATATGAAATTGAAGCGAAATTTATTTTTCTAACTGACACTGCCGTAGTTATTGTCGAGAGACCACACTCTCCCAACTGCGTCTTCCGGAGCAAGGTTTCCGCAAATGACACAACCAAACTGATAGGATACCCGGCGCCTCCTAAACGCGTCAACTGTTGTTTAGGACTGGTCGACATTAAGACAAGGCATGATTTCTTTAGTACATTGCCCAAACACATTTTGGCTACGCCCCTTTTTGATCAGCCTTGAGTGAGAAGAACGGTATGATAAAAGGGGGCTATTAGCGCCATAATGCCAGGAGATATATGGTCGTCGTAAAACACCATCGTAGATTCATAAAACTTATATAGCTGTTAGTTGGCATTAGAATGTCATGTCGAGAGAACAGACGTAAACACAAATTACCTTTTAAGAATTTCACTCTTATTCTCCTTTTACGTCTTTGTGCTAATTGCGCTAGAACAATAATTAGCCTCCTCAGTTGATCGGCGGTGTTTTTCTTTTTTTTTTTCGATGTTCAAGAAGTGTCTCTTTAAGCACAAACAACAGGCATTCAGGTTTTCTGTGCTTCAATTTCTAGACGACCGTCTGTGACCTAGGGCTCCAAGCAGACCCTTCATTGTCCTCTCTTTGCGTTAAGTAGAAAGTATGGAAGCACCTTTCATGGCCATTTAGAATTGCTGGTCCTTAAGTAGACGACCACGCCTACGATAGCTGTTAATGAGCCTTTTATTTGATTCCCTGCGATGTTGAAGCGTTCAACATTCAGTACCGTCAATGGGCACTCTAACTTAACAGCGTTTCCATATCTAGACCACTGTGTATGACCGAAGCCTGCAAGAAAACCCTTGGTTGTCTTCTCTTTTTTTTTTTGTAATTCAGAAGTAATTACAAAGTGTTTAACTATTTTCATGGTTATCTAAAGCTTCTGGGTGCTACACAGGCGACCGTGCCTCCAATGGCTGTTAACAACTCATTTCTTGGTTTCATTTCAGTCTTTCCTTGTTAGAGGTGAAGTATCCTTTACAGGCATGTTATGTTTTCGGTGGTTCCATTTTTAGGCAACTGTGTTCAACATATGGCACCAAGTAAGCCCGCGGTTTGCTTTTGTTTATCTCAACTGGAAAGTGTGGAAGTACTCTTTTCCTGTAATATATGAGATTCCATTGTTATATAGACAACCGTGCCATGAACGACTCCTAGCGACCCTGTCGTTGGCTTTTCTGCAATGTGGAAAAATTAAAGACGAATTGCCGTCTACAAGGCATTCTAACACGACAATATTAAAGCGACAGCGTTAAAGAGCTCGTTTCGCAGAACGTTCGGTGTCGGCGCCGTCTTCGTTCGTTGTGAGAGGAAAATTACCGTTATCCGTGAGCGAAAATTCGAGGTAGATATATGCGAAGAAAAGGAATCTTGGGACCGAGTGGTAATCGAACGTGCGACTCCTCGCTCCGTAGCGCGATGCGGTACGCGCTAGGCCACGCCGAAAGCATTTTGATACCTTCTAACGGCGAGCTTTTTATGCGCACTACTTCCCGTTGGTGATATGCACATCTCAGAGGTGCGTCTCAGAGGTGCTTCAGTGTGGCAGACGCTTAACTTTCACCCGCGAGATGGCGCAGAGGGTCCACGGCGCCTAGGGTGCCTCGATACACGCGCTACTCCATAAAGGGTAGTGACAAAGCCCCCGCCATATCGAATCACACGAGTCCTGGGACCCAGCTTCACTGTCTTTGATAGACAGATTGCAGCGTGCGTCTGGGTCTCGAACGAAGCACGGGCACCAAACAGACGCGCAACCACTCGGTGCGGTTCAAAATGACGTTGCAGCGGTCATTGGTTGCCACCGCCGTGTACAGAACAGAGCGTACCGAGGCACCCTAACGGCGCCTAGTTAGGAGCATGTACAGGGACACCGACGGCGCCGTGTCTCGCCGTCCCGCATGCATGGAGCGCGCAGGAGGACGCTCGCACTGTTTGCTTAAGGGCGTTGTCGCCTGTTCTTGAGCCTGTGCTCGCGAGCGTGTAAACGTTCATTCATCCCATGTTGACACGTTTTTGATGGATTCTGTGCTGTGTACAAGCGCCAGGCTAACGGCGGCGCATTCTTCATCGGCGACTTTTTTTTGATAGCGCATCACAACAATGTACTTTGCCCATTACATTGCAGTGATCCACAATCTCAACTCCACGAGTAAGAACATACAGTAACAGGTGTGGTGTCATGACAATTACTTGGCTAATGACTCGAGAGCATGGCAATCAAAAGAGCGCGATGACAATGGGGACACGCATCTCGATCGCGTTGAACGCTTAAGGCGAAGCTTAGGGGTCCCGCAACTTTTCTTTTTCTATATCTAGACAAACGCGTGCGACCTAGGGCCGCAAGAAAGTCCTTGGTTGTCTTCTATTTTCGCAATTCACAAAGCACCAGAAAGTGTGTAACTATTTTTGTGGATATCTAGAACTTCTGGGAGCTACGCATACGACCATGCCTTCCAGTGGCCGTTTGTTGGCTTCCTTTCAGTCACGACTAGTTAAAGGTGAAGTACCCTCTACAGGCATGTTATGTCTTCAACGGTTCGATTTTTAGGCAACCGTGTTCGACGATATGGCACCAAGTAAGCCTTTAATTTGCTTTTGCTGATCTCAACCAGAAAATGTGGAAGTACTCTACGAGTATGTTCCTGTCATATACAACGTTCCACTGCTTATACAGACAACCGTGCTATGAATTATCTTTAGCTATGCTATCGCTGGCTTCCCTGTAATGTTGAGAAGTTAAAGGTCGAGTACCCTCTACAAGGCATTATAACTTATCAGGATTTCCATATCTAGACGACCGTGTACGACCTAGGGCTGCGATAAAACCCTTGGTTGGCTTGTTTTTATGTCAGGTAGAAAGTATGGAAGTATGTTTCTTGGTATCTAGAAATTCTGAGTGTTATGTAGACACCAATGGCTGGTAATAACCATTTTCTCGCCTTCTTTTTAATGTTAACATGTTAGAAGTAAATTGGGCATGTTATTTATCCGTAATAGCCGTTTATCAGTCATTTATCCGTTATACAAGCATAGCGCAAAATACAAGCAAGGGACAAGATCAAAATAGGGCACGACAGCAGTTGTCCTGCCTTGAATGTTGCCTTGTTAGTATTTCGCGCTGTTTTCTGCAATACTATGAACTACTCTCTACAGGTGTTCAATATTTTTTGGTTCGATGGCTAGATGACCGTATGACACAAATTTGCAGGAAAGTTTTTAGTTCTCTTCTTTTTTCATGACAACCACTTCGAGGAAAAGTACACTTTTAGACTTTTGGTTATGTAAGTGGGAGCAGAGAAAAAGGACGGCGGACGAAGAACAATCACACAACACCAGCGCTAATTAAAAACTGGTTTTAGGTTGTGTTCACAAAATTGCTTCGCCAAGTAACCCTCCTGTCCATTCTTAGCAATGTGCCTTCTACATACTAAAAGCTTTTTGCACTACTGTGCACAGAGTAGTAGCTAAGGGCACAATCGAGCCTTCTGTTGGCTTCCTTTTGATGTTTACTAGCTAGAGGTGAAGTATCTCTCACTGACGCACCAGACTTGCGGGCGTACGGGAAACTAGACGACGATTTGAGCCACGATTGTTCTCTTGACTTTAGTCGTTGCAGGGTAGACATTTGGGCGAGCCGGTATGATTTCATTTCTGATGCTTGTGGTTTAAATAGTAAAAATCTGTTCGCTGCTTCTTAATTCTGGCATTTGAGTAGTTAATTGGCCTGTATTTTCTACACATGTGCTCTTCCTTTTCCATAACATTTCAGCTGCCAGTATGCGCTTGTGTTTGTCAGTTCTTCCTTCTGATTTTGTTTGTGTTGCGCTACCACTGCGTCGACGATGAAATACATTAGTTAAATCGACCAGTTTAAAAACTAAGTATATTTTGGTGTGCTGCGTATTCAATAACTGCTTTTCTTTTACCATAAAATAGCTCAATACTTCTAGAAACGACTGTAAGAACGAGAAAGCATTCGTTCGTTTCTATTTCCTGAATCTATGGAAAGGCCAATTGAATATTCTGGATTTGCGCGACTGGGCCCACTAAGAAGACATTTCGCATACATTTTAGCAATGTCGTTCGTTCGTACCATGGCACACCACAACATTTCCGATCACCAAAAGCCCTCGACTACCCTCCAAAAGATCGCTTTCCATCAATGAGCAGAATTATCCGTGTGTGTGTGTGTGTGTGTGTGTGTGTGTGTGTGTGTGTGTGTGTGTGTGTGTGTGTGTGTGTGTGTGTGTGTGTGTGTGTGTGTGTGTGTGTGTGTGTGTGTGTGTGTGTGTGTGTGTGTGTGTGTGTGTGTGTGTGTGTGTGTCAACATCAGCATCAACAAACCCCTTATTAAAACGTTTTGCTTCACTGGCTTTACTCAACAATAAAAAATATAACAGAACATAGACGTTTCGCCACCTATGCGGGTGTCATCGTCAGTACACAAATGGCATCCCATGAATAAATACATCAACTTATATCTTGCCGTAAACATCCGGCAAAGGACCACGATTACTATTGCATGCAGATTGATTGCGACGGATAAACCATGATTCGATAAATTTCCTTGGGCCCCATCGTTGTTCACGTGCCAGCGTCGTCACATTATCGCAATCGAACACGTATCCTTTCGTCAGGCAGTGGTCAACTAATTCCGTCTTAGCACGTGTTGAATGTGTAGCTTTGATGACGTCCCTGGCGTGTTCCTTGAGGCGAGTACGACGTTGACGCCTGGTCTCACCGTTGTAACAGGCATCACAGTCCATACAGTCCACCTTATACGCAACTTCGCTTTGTTCGTCGGAGGGGGTGCGGTCCTTTGGTTTCGGGAACACGTTTGCTAGTGTGCGCATGGGTTTAAACACAGTTCTAACGCCCAAAGGTCGCAAAGTCCTACGCACTGCTTCTGACACGCCGCCGACATAAGGGATGCACACAAAAGAATTTTCATTGTTAGCCCTGCTCTAGCGAGGTCTTTGCATGCGCCGCCGCGTGTCATCGACAAACCGCTGAGGGTAGCTCTGTTTGTTCAAGACAGTGGCAATATTATTTTCTTCATGCTTCCTCAGGGTCTGTGTCGACGACAGCGCGTCGCAACGTGACAGACGTGTACGAGCAACGGCATATTTGTGTTCCGCAGGGTGGTGCGAGTCAAATCTCAGCACATTGCCACTGTCGCAAGGTTTGCGGTATACGGATGTCGCCAATGAACCACCCTCGCTCCGACGCAGCAGCACACCTAGAAATGCTAAAGTGTTTTTTTTCACAAACCCCTTATATTTATATCGTTTCTTCGCACCGCACTGGAAGTGACTCGACACTTCAACGAAACTTCTCTGTTGCGTGATTACTGCACCTATGCTCATCTATTCTCTTGTTCCACACGTTCGTTTTTCAATATCTCTTTATTTCTCATTCGATCCGTTCCCTGCGCCAAGAAGTAGGATACAAGCCACCTTCACCCTAAGAAATTACGTCCTTGCTTCGGCTGGCGTTTACACAACATACTAGCTCAGGCCGACATCTATGGCCTTCCTCTTATAAATTCCGCCCCTTTCTTTCTCTCGCGCAAACACTACCGCAACTGCGACTTCACGCAGCACAATTCAACACTGTCCAGATAGCAAGAATAGTGAAATATTCTGACAGCGACGTCACACGGACGGCCCATTGTTCCGTCCGAATAGCGTGCCGTCGCGACAATGTGTGCGTGATAAAACGCCACCGTTTGCCTACGGCGCTGTTTTGACGACAAAGAAACATACGCATATCATCAATCACAAGTTATACCCTTCGCTATTTTCTGTCTGTTGTTTTGTTAACAGCGTAAGGAGTTCTGTTATGGGCTCGTTACAGTGACCGAAATTGGTGGTGATGGTGTCCGCCGCCGTCCGTGAGGAGCAGCAATAAATTGAGACTGAAAAAAAAAAAAAGAAGAATGAGAGAGCACACAACAAAATCTTGCTAACGCAGCCACTGAGCTTCGCCCTCGGCGCAGGCCTGCTATATTTCTATTTCTCAGTCCTACTCTCCTAAAAGGGTAAAGTATGATAGCAAAATATTACCTTTTTCTGGACTGAAACATTACTCTCTGCTTGTGTCCGTCAGTCATACACGGGACACAATTTCTTCAGTGTTTCTATAGTAGAGGAGTCCTTCCCCACTTGAAGGCACTGCGATACAAATTCATTCCAACTGACTCAACTAACGATATTTCTTCGAGCGTGATTGTTACGGAAGTCCGTGCACCAAGGCGAATTAATTTCTTCGGCGCTCCACCTTTCACTCGCTCAAAATTTCGGCATATTGACAACGTGACGAGCTACGAAAGGAATAAATGTGTATGTTATTTTGTTCTATTTTCTCTGGGCGCGTTATCTGTCCTTGCTTGCTTGTTTAAAAAGCAGTAGAATAATCCATACACGTTTATTGGTTGATTTGTGGGGTTTAACGTCCCAAAACCAGCTCTGATTATGAGAGACGCAGTATAGTGGAGGTCTCCGGAAATTTCGACCATGCACCTGGGGTTCTTTAACGTGCACTGCCATCGCACAGCACACGGGCCTCAACATTTCGCCTCCATCGAAATGCAGCCGCAGTGGCCGGGATCCTATCCCGCGACCTTCGGATAATCCATATACGTAGCGGTGCTAAGGAATGCCAGAAAGCGTCGGTAACGGTAACAAGCCTTTTCTTCGGCGTCGCCTGTCTCGCCAATGCTAAACGTGTACGAAAATCATAGTGCACGTTAACTGCGCCGCGCGTGCGTATGTTTGCCTGTCTGCGATAGGTACAAAGACGTGAATGGCTCAGTAGCAATGAAGCACCATCCGTCCGCGCCCTTCTCGACAATGCTCCCGTTCATTTTCTTTCCTTTATCTCATCCCATCTGCATGTCTCGGCCCCGTGTCAAATTGCGCACGCTGCGTGTGTGGATTAACGGCGCTTTGCTGCTGAGATCGACTGATCCTTCGTAATCAGCGCACAGTTCAGGCACTGTTGACATTAGTACCCTCTCATCGAACTGCGAGCTATCTCTCCCTTTCCACACGCTTTCTTTCTCGTCTACGTATCTTATGCGGCCGGCGTACACGTCTCGCTGCACAGCGGAATGAATATCAGATTTTCCGCCCTACAGTGTGCATCGATCTATAAGCTTGATAAGGTGCGTGCCTGGTAGTATAAGGAATGTTTTTTTTTTGTAAGGTACAATACTTGTGGCCGTGGAACGCCCATTTGTGCAAACCCAGCGAGATAGGCATTTTCTGCTACCCTGGTGCATGTGAACCCCCGTTGTCTTGCATTGCTAAGAGGGGCATGTTCTATAACCCAACAACACATACATACATACATACATACATACATACATACATACATACATACATACATACATACATACATACATACATACATACATACATACATACATACTGTTAGCGAGGAAATTACGCTCCGGCGCCGGGAAAGGGGGTTGGAGTTGTAGAAAGGCAATGAAAGAAGAGAAAGCTATAGTGAATGAATCCGAAAATTTTGGCCTGGAGCTAAACGTGAAATGCTATCGCACATTACGCGCTCCTCTAGCATTTCAACCAACTTTATTAGATACGCCGGCGGGTTCGAACCAGCGCCTTTCGGGTCCGCAGTCGGGAACCATAACCACTTGAATACCACGGCGTACTGACCTAGGTCCCCAAGCGAACAGGGCTATCCGAGCGAACTGTCGTCGCTCAGCATGACCGCGGTGGGAGGGAAGACGCGACGTGCGTTTGTGCATCGCGTCTCTCCTCTAATCTTGTACCTCGGCCGGGCTTGAGGGAGACGCTCAGCGCAGCGCAAGCGTCTCCATCTAGCCCGGCTCGAGTCCGACCATGGCACAGGCTGCGCGTTCGAGGCACGTGCGAGTGCTCGAGCCAACCGGTAAGTGACACACATGAGCGACAGCCAACTCCGCTCCTCTTCGGTGTCTCGCGCTGCAGTTCAGATTCTTCTGGTCAACGTTTTACCGTTCTCCGGACGCAACTGACCTTCACTGTCGCAAGGTAAGTTATCTGTCTCGCTCGTTGCCATATAACGCACTGAAATGCACATGAAATGTTACCTTTGCCACGCTCATCAATGAAGCAGGCCGGTTCATTCGTAACTTACTACGAACAGATTAGGCTTAGGGTCCCCTCCAGCACAGCGCCATCCCTGCCACGTCTCGTCTATCGTACATACATACACGCGCAGATGGTTTGTGCGAACTTCTGTGTCCTGGCTTGCGGTATCTGGGGGCCTTAGCTTGCGGACTGTTAAGCCCTCTCGACCAGGATACGGACGCCAGATGCGGCGTTGGCTGAGCGACCGTTGTTTTGAAAGGCTGCCGCGTTTATACGTGTGTTCTGTGTAATGGTGTGTCTGCGTATTGTGTATGCGCGACCATGCTTGCTGGAATACGTTGGTGCCTCTTTCTTTCTTTCTTTCTTTCTTTCTTTCTTTCTTTCTTTCTTTCTTTTTCGCTCGTTGCTCAGCGTACAGTGCAGCTCGAACTGTATGGCGAGCAAGACGCTTTTCGCCCCTCGCAAGGCACCTCGAGCTGTCCGAAATGTTTGTAGAAGTGCATGTCACGTGAAACCCTGCTTCTTGCTATTATTCCTCTCTCAATAACTTGCAAAACAAAGTGAGAATTCCTGCGTTGCGCCTGTGACACGATTGCGCATCGGTGCACTTTGTTGTGGCGGGGCTAGTCGTCGTGCTAAACTGTATGCACGTTGTCACTTGAGGTATCTCGCTTAACGTTTTCAACAAACGCTGTCGTGACTCAGCATCGTTTCCTGCACCTGCACTGTATAGTGTCGTGTTTTCCGCTAACTGAAGGCATCCCAGACGTCCCATAACGTCACGGACGTCTCCGAAAGGAATAACCTAGGATACTGTTGTTTAATTGCCCTGCGCCCACGTCGATGCTTGCGTATAATCTCTAATGCGAACGAACGATTGTTCCGTGTCGCTGTGGACCATTATGTTTCCCGTCAAAGTCTACACTGGCTACTTCAACTGGTAGGCGTGCTGTTCTGCGTCCCGCATATGCGAAACGCACTCGTAGCAGAACGCGGTACGTAAAGACAGTTGTCGAGTATGGCTCCCACAAAAATTTATATAGCGAGTGTACGTGAGAGTAGTGCCAGAGCTTGAGTGCACTTTTTCTAAACCATGAGCGCTCACAAGTGGATCCACTTGAATAATGGCCATGGTGAAATGACGTTGGCGGATACATAGTGTTTGTGCGCAGCGTCCGTAAGCGCTCTTCCGCTGCTATATCATCAGAACGGTGTCAACGGGAGGGATACGATATTACGGGAACGATATTTCCTGGGACTCGCACCACGATGTCCCGAGTTTCACTTAGTAGTGTTACGCAGTGTACGTCGTGCTCTATTCCTTTTATGTTTTCCAAAAAGTTATGATCTTTACAAGAGCTACGAAGTGTCCAGCCAGCCTTATAATGACGCGTAAATTACACTGATATTCCTGGACTTCCGTCTTCTTGGAATTAGAGGACTTGCGACGCTGGTGATACCGTTTTCATCCAGATAGAGTGCTACGGGTGCGTCAGTTTGTAATGATTGCTCAACTTTGGAGACACTAATTGAATTCCTGCTTTGAGAAAATTGTGTATTGTCTAGTTATCAATACCAGATAAGGAAAAATGTCATGAATAACTTCGCAAGGAACGTTTACAGCCAGTCACAAAGAGTGGACACTTGCACGTACTGATTGCTGACCATCATTAAAGTGGAAGCTGAACGAGGGCATCATCTCATTCCTTCTTTCTACTAATTTGTAAAGGAAACTTCGTTGCTAAGGAAATGTATTGCACTCCGTCACAATCGATTATATCACCAAGAGTGCCATCTTACTGGATTTAAGGAAATTCCGAAGGTTTTCCTCGTGTACGAACTGAGAAGATTGATGTCCTTCACAAATAACGGAATTTGACACCTTCAGGAATGGCACCCTTCTTCAGCTCACATCCACGTCATGCATTTCATAGCTCGATTGTTATTCAACCACCAATTGTCCTTATTTCTTTAGTTTTTCTTAATCTTAAGGTATGTAGTTTTAAATGAACTTTGTTTCCTGTTCATGACGAGCCCACGACTACAATTCTCAGATTAGATGGAAAGCAGTGTAACGCAAATTCTACCCCTGTCATGTCTTGCGAACTCTGTTTTATAATACTATGTTTACGCATCTCTAGGAAACTAGGGCAAACAAAACCATCTCCCGCGCGACTGACGCAGGTTTTCATTGCTCGAAGAATAATGGCAACGCGGTGCGGACCGCGCCTCAGCTACTACTACCGCTTGCTGCAGCGCACCATTCTGGAATACCAGGACCCCGTGACGGGACTGATACCGTCGCAGAAGTACGACAACCACGCCTGGGTGCGCGACAACGTCTACTGCGCGCTCGCCATCTGGTCCATGTCGCTCGCCTACCGCAAGAACACCGAACTGGACGAAGACCGGGCGCGCACCTACGAGCTGGAGCGGCGTTGCGTCAAGGTCATGCGCGGTCTGCTCATGGCCATGATGCAGCAGATGGACAAAGTGGAGCGCTTCAAGGAGACGCACAGTCCCACCGACTGCCTGCACGCCAAGTACAACTCGACCTCGGGGCAGACCTGCGTCGGCGACGACCAGTGGGGACACCTGCAACTGGACGCGACGTCGCTGTTCCTGCTAGCCCTGGCCCAGATCACCGCATCCGGCCTGCACGTCGTGTTCAACCTCGACGAAGTGGCCTTCGTGCAGAACCTGGTCTTCTACATCGAGGACGCCTACTGTACGCCGGACTACGGCATCTGGGAGCGAGGGGACAAGACGAACCGCGGCATACGCGAGCTCAACTCGAGCTCGGTCGGTCTGGCCAAGGCAGCGCTCGAGGCGCTCAACGAGCTCGACCTGTTCGGCGGCCGCGGCGGTCACTCGTCGGTGGTGCACGTCCTCTCGGACGAAGCCCAGGAGTGCGACGCCGTGCTCGCGTCCATGCTGCCACGCGAGTCCAGCTCGAAGGAGGTGGACGCGTCGCTCATCTCGATCATCAGCTTCCCGGCGTTCGCCGTCACTGACACCGAGCTCATTCAGCTAACGCGCAACGCGATCGTCGACAAGCTGCACGGCCAGTACGGCATGAAGAGGTTCCTCCGCGACGGTTACAGGACGGCGCGAGAGGACAAGAGCCGGCTCTACTACGAGCCGTGGGAGCTGCAGGGCTTCGAGAGGATCGAGTGCGAGTGGCCGCTCTTCTTCTGTTACATGATGATCGACGCCTCGTACCGGGGCGACCGCAACGCGATGGACGAGTACAGCGAACTGCTGGAGCGGATCTGCATCCGCACCGACGAAGGCCTGCGCCTGGTGCCCGAAATGTACGCCGTGCAGCCCGACAAGATCAGCAAGGAGGTGAAAGAGCCGCACAGCCAGCCTCGTCTGCCGATCGGGGAGATCCCGTTCCTGTGGGCACAGTCGCTGTACATTCTGGCGCACCTGCTGCACGACGAGTTCATCAGTCCCGGGGAGCTGGACCCACTCAACCGACGCCTGGGCTTGATCAAGAGTCCCGATGTTGTCGTTCAGGTGAGTGTTTTCTATACATATCCAGGCATGCTCACCAGTTAAGAGACGAGGCACTATTGATGATCAATGATCTTGCATTTGATGGAAATCGCAAAGGGTGAGGCGGGGCATCAATGGACGTAAATTTGAGGAGCAAGTGACAAGATGCAAAAATTAACATAGAGATCGAGCCAGTGTTTGTATGCATTTTTTACTTGTCGCAAATCTGTCACGCTGCGAGAGGGCTGCCAAATGGGATCGCGTGGTGGCGCCGCCGGTTTAGAAAAGAAACATTGCTGGTGCGTATGACAGCGTTAATCGGGCCATGGAAGTACTGGTAGAAGTTGTCATATGTGACTACTGTATACAGGTGTACTGTAAGCATTCAGTCAGCGTATGATTTTATGTGGTGACTATAAAAGAGGAAGTCGTCATAAGGAAAGGGTCAACGCTAGGATATTCTTACTCTTCTTTCATCATGTGCGAAGTGATGAGAGAACGCTAGGAAGGCGCAACGTTGGTTTTAAGCTGTCAGACAAGCAGGCCGTCAGGGTAATGGAGCTTACTCCATTACCCTGACGGCCTGTTTGTCTGACAGCTTAAAACCAACGTTGCGCCTTTCTAGCGTTCTCTCGCACGTACGCTTCATGCCAAAGATATGCGTTTGCGCCGACAAGCAAAGGAACCTATATGTTGTGAGGTTAATGTATGTGGGCAAGAAGTTGACGCTCTATACAGACTTTGTGCGGCATATAATGCACCTTTACAGCATTCAGTATTATTATTCAGCATCAATGCAGGACCAGAAGTAAGAGAATGCGGGTGTGTGAAGAGCATGGGTAAGCGAGGAAATATATAAGCTAAGGAAAAGGGGGATGCCACAGTAACGAAACGCGGTCCCTTACTTGATTGATTGATTGATTGTGGTTTGGTTGAGGAAAGGACGCTAATTTCTGCGGCCCATGTAGGGAGCACGGCTAAGCGTCCGTGGGGGGTGGGGGAAAGGGAGTGAAAGAGATAGGAGAGAAAAGCCGTAGTGGAGGGCTCCGGAAAATTTAGACCACCTGGGGTTCTTTAACGTGCACTGACAACGCACAGTACACGGGCCTCTGGCATTTTCGCCTCCATCGAAAATGCGACCGCCGCGGCCGGGATCGAACCCGCGTAAGTCACGATAGGTACTAGGTTCTTCGATGTCCGTGAAGGTTTTCACGGCTGCAGGTCCTACGCTTATAAAGTGTTCGGTGTTTACGAAGTCCCAGGCGCTGTCGCGGCTGGGCATGAAGGAGTGGGGGATGGCTCGCACTGCACACTCCCGGAAAGACTACGAATGAGGCTGTTAGAGGCGACTTGGGATGGACGGGACCTAACGTTAGATTAACCCGGAGCAAAATTAAGTTCGAAGAGAGGCTAAGTATGGAAGCAACTGTATGGACGGAAGGTATTCAAGTATAGGAGGACCATTGAATCGCCATGGCGAAAAATAACTGGGGGACTCGCCAGTGATTATGCGGTACAGGCCGAGTAAGACTGTATGCGAAAGAGCGTCAGGTCGATAGGCGGTGAAGTTACGGCAGATAGCGGCAACGGAATCAAAACTGGCTCTGAGTGACTGCCGTAGGAGTATGAAGACGAAATCAGGAAAAATAACATTTTGGGATAATTACGAATAGAAAAAGCGCTTTTGTTTTCGAAACAACGTCGAGCTACCTTCGAAAGACTGCGGCTTAAAGTGAGGTTCAGGAAAGCAAGGGACGCATATATGCTTACTGTGGGAAAGCTAGGGAACCGACGTAGCCCGTAATTCATGAATATGACGATATCCTCCCCGATTTGTGTTTGGGCACATGGATCGGCTACACGAAGTTCTGGGTTTTAGGGATAGCACGGGAATAGGGAACGTATCCGCGATAGAGATCATTGAACATCCGTCCTCCTCTCCTTATTTGCCTCCATCCATCCATCCAGTGACTACTTCATCCGTCAGTCCACCCATCCGTCCATCGATAGGTGTCCTGGATAAATTCACCGAATGGTTGTGATTGACACGGTGCCTTTGCCTAAAATACGCACCCACAGACGAGGTATGGAGACGCAGCGCACTCGCATATATTTGCGTGAGCATCACGCCTCCTTCCAGCCCGGCCGTGGTGCCCCGTGTTTCTTGCTTTTTACTATCAAGTCCACTTCATTTTCCAACTCGCGTGTTGGGGGTCCCCCAGGCAGAAAGATGTGAGAGAACAGCTTGACGGGACCTCGGAGCCTACAGGGGGCAACATGCTGTGGACTCCACAAAAAAGCAAAGATTTACATTCAAGAAGAAACAGTAGAAGGAAAAATTGGTACAAATCCGGGAAATCTAATATATGCTTTCTAATACAGTACACATACAGCCAGGTTTCAATGTAACAGACATTTAAAGCACTTAAGATATTACAGAGAGGCGTTAGTAAAAGAAGGAAAAGGCTTACATTTCCATCAAGTAGCAACGCACTTCTGATATAAAGGAGCTTATCGGGGCACTGAAGTTGACATGGGTTTTTAATGCGTTGTAAAGTGTGGGTATGCGATACTCTAGCGTAGCTCTGCCGTAGTTTGTGCGTGTACCTGGTACTGGTATTTGCCTGTTTCGTATGCTATATTCGTGGTGGATGTTTTTTTTTTTTTTTTTCATCTTTGGGAAGGTTGTTCTTATACATATGAAGTTCTTATACATATGAAGTTCTTATACATATGATGGTCCCCTTTAGCGGGAGATGGTGTATTTCATTAGGTATACCTCTGAATATGCCTGCATGACTCATCTGTTCGTGATAGAAAAAATTCTTAGGATCCTAGCTATCGCCTGAGGGGTGTAAATGCGCAAGCCTTATCGCTTGACCATGTGGTTCGAATGTCGAAGGTCCTGCCAAAATCGCAAGGATGGCGTTGACAGGATAGCGAGAGCCCACTATATCCCCTTGCTGCAGCGACTGCGCTCTCCTGCTACCTTTAGCAACAACACAATGTCGCACTTTGGCATGTCACAAACCAAGAGAGTCGTAGCCCGCAACTCGGCAAGGAAAAGTTGTGGCGTTAGAAAAGGAAAATGTTGAGGTCAGCACAGGTCGCGCAGCTCACGTCGACATGCGGCACGCTGTAACAGGCAGATGACGTTCGCTCTCCGCCGGAAGTTGTGCGGTAGCAAGTTGTGATAACGTACTCTGTTTTTGTTGCTGTTTTCTGGTAAACAAAACAAATCATAGTGTTATTAACTGCTGCGAATGACATTCAGTCACAATTCATGTGGGAAGACTACTCATGACGCCAGTGGACTAACTAGTCAAATCGGTCGTCTGGGTTTCGTTGCTTGACTGAGGCACATATCTGGGTAAGCAGCGCAACATGTGCAGTAAATCAGACAACGCAGATCACTGGTATTTGTCCTGGTTACGATCAGGACTTGCGTCACTTACCAGCTCACTGAGTTTGTACAAAAGCGTCAAAACCACCTCAGGGTCTTTTTAAGCTCTGGGAGGTGGTATGATTGCATGAAGAAACCTGCGCACAGAAGGACACGAAAACAAATGAAAGGGACGAAACCTTGTTGGGCTGTCAAATAACTTCCTGAGAGTCCTGGCAGAGTAAAATGAACTTTTCTTACTCAGACAAGATAAATCAGTGTTCGTATATATCGGACGCGTTATCCGAAGGTCGTGGGTTCGGTTTCCATCGAAGCCAGGTTTGTCTTTTCGTCCACTTTGATTCCTTTCTACCTACCCCAAAATTATACCATAATGAAGAAATATTCAACTTCCCCTGTGCTTTTCTAGGCTTCAATGTTTGTTGATATATATATATATATATATAGAGAGAGAGAGAGAGAGAGATTGAGCTGGCGCACCACTGATCAGAAATAGCGCACATTCGGCAAATTATGTAGCTCTTTTCTTCCCTCTTATCAAGTCCACGTTATATCGTATGAAGACAAGATAATGATGGTAACTATTGTAATGTTAAAAAATATACGTTTCTGCGCACAGATTGTACTTCTGGCCGAGAACTTTGCCATGTGGGAGACGTTATCCAACATATGCCCCGGCATACAAGTGCTGAACGAGGTCAACTTTCTCGAAATACACCCGGCCAGGGTGTTGGGCAAGCTCTACACGTACCTGGGCCGCAATCGCAAGCTGGGCCTAACCGGACGGCTGTGCAGCGACGTGGGTCTGCTGGCCACGAGCAAGCTGTACAGCCTCCAAGGCCAGCTGTTCCTCTTCACGCCCCAGAACCTGGACAGCGAGGAGTTTCACCTCGTCAACGACGTCGACCTGTTCGTCAGCACGCTACGTTCGAACATCGCCGTGCTTCGCTCGCACTGGCACATTCTGGGTCGACCCACCATGGTCGTCATCCTCAGGCAGCGGCAATTGATCCACAACCAGCCGCCGCTCTCGCTACGGCAGACAATCAAGAAGCTGCACAGCGGCTACATCAACGGCACGCGCGTCTGCTTAGGAAGGCTCGACGACTTCCTCAGCACATCGTGCATCGCCAGCCTCGACTTCCTGGGCAATGCCGAGGACGGCGAACCGGACGTTCTGCCGGCCCAGGTTCAGGAGTACCTGGACCACGATGCCCGCCAACCGGCGACCTCGCGGGCTGCTTACGTGAAAAGTCACATATTCTCTCCAACCACGGGCGGCACGCCGCGTCGCAGATCCGTGGTGACGGGTATCATTCGGCGCAGCCGTTCCATTGGCGGGCCGGACTACTTGATACCCGAAGGTGACGACACCGGCGCGACGCAGACGCCGAACGAGATGAACGCGCCAACTCCCCTGATGTCTCGGCGCAGCTCCATCGAAGAGTCACTGGCGCCGCTACCAGCGCACAAGATCAGCTCCGAGCTGCACTTGGACCAGGTGGCGGAGCAGGAGCTCCTGGTCACGCTGCGACAGACCGACTCGCTCGAGGAACAGGGTGACATCCTCCACTACCTGGCCATGCGAAAGGGTCTGTCCTGGGACACGGGCCTTGGCCAGCCGTACTCGACGATCACCGTCCGCGACTTGTTCCAAGAGTTCTACGAACACGCGGTCGATGAGCGCAAGTGGGCGCTGGTACGCCACTTTGCAAGCGCGCTGGGCAAGAGGGTCGAAGACCTAGCCAAGTCCGTTACAGATCTACTCGTGCGCCAGAAGCAAGTCACAGTCGGCATGCCTCCGCACAACGAAGAGGTGATCACGCGGCCCCTGACCACCAAGGAGTTGCGCAAGATCATTGCGCTCGCACACAAGGGCGACCAGAGCACCGCCATGCTCACGCAGGAGCTGCTCGCCTACCTGGCCATGTTCATCCGCGCGAGCCCGCACCTGTTCCACGGGATGCAACGCATACGTGTGGGCCTCATCATACAGGTACGTGCAGCTTTCTTGGATTGCGCGTGAAGCTTCAGCTACGGCCTTTGATAAGTAATGTGGCCGCGGTCGTGTGAGGCGTAGTTGAAGGCATACAGTGCAAGCTTCATAATGGCACCCTCGAACGTTATTACGCTGGGTAACGTCGAGAAATATCAGAACCAATATTAGTGTAACAATAATGTTTCGATTATTTTTTTTTGTTTCGCGATTCATCAGATGTCTGAGATACGTAGCATGCGGTGAGTTCAAAGCAGGGAAGTTGTTGGCACTGAATGACGAGTCAACCAACGGCACTATTTAGGTTGCACAGGAGCATTTTTGCTAAATAGTTACCATGCCCGGCCCACGAATTTTTCAACGACCATTGCCTTTGTGTGAACTTTATTAACAACGCAGAGCATCTACGAAACGGTAGGCACCAGCGTGATGACGATGATGATACGCAGGTGATGGTGGGTGAGATAGCGCGCACTTCCCGTTGCCACGTGGACGACGCAGCCGACACCCTGCTAGGCCTGAGCCCGTTCGATATGCAGTCGCTTCTCATGGACGTCATCAGCGGCAAGGAGCGCGAGGAAGGTCAGAGCATGCGCCTGACCTCCGGCGGCACCCCGAGCCTGCTCTCGCCCAGGCGCTCCGAGGCCGACGCGTTTGTGCACAGCGAGGTGGAGGAGTCGTCATTCATTTCCGAGACGCAGGTGCGTTGCGAAAGGCAGCAGTTTTGCCTGGCAAAGTCGAACGTGCGAATGCGGTATAGATAAATGCAAACCGTTGTGCTTAGAGAACCTTGCGGTGGGGGTTTCTTTGTCGAAAGGCTTCATGGTGATTTCCCGCCGCTGTAAATTTCCTTGATGTGGTTGAATGTTGAGGTGGCGGATCGTTGGCAAACGACTTCGTGGAGACTATGGATTTATACAGCACACCCTACACCAAATCCATCCCCCCCCCACCAACCAGGTGAGTCACCACACGTTCCCAAAAGTGTTCCAGCTAACCTATAACTCCGTATCCGCACCACTTCGAGTTCTGGTAGCACCATGGCTAACACCGAACCCCCCCCCCCCCCCACCCACACACACAAAAAAAGAAGCCGAGAAATGTGTAATGTTTAATAGTAGCGTAAGCATGAGCACATTCTCAAGAAGGCAGGAAAGGAAATACCCGACCGCCGTTAACGAACGCTTCTTCGTCTGGAGACAGTCGTTTTCACACCGTTCGACAATAATGAACAGTGTGTTCTCAAGAGAAAAAAAAATTATAGCATATCCACGTAGTGAATGATGATGAGTGGGCGAAGCTCGGGAGGTTCATCGTAGACCGTGCCGAGTTCCGGATTAATTTAGTTAACGCGCACGCTACGAATCCTCATGGTTCAACTATGCACAAGTGAAATCTCCCACCGGCACTTCATTGCAAGTCAAGGTGCAGTGCCTATATATATATATATATATATATATATATATATATATATATATATATATATATATATATATATATATATATATATATATGGGTTGCCGGTGAACGCTTCTCCAACGCGAGCAGTCGGTATTTCTCAATCAAGAAACTCGCTAGGAGACGCTGCCTGCGCCAACGTTGTCTCTCGCGGGTGAGGGCGCGTTCTCCTTTGCGAGCTGGTAGCGCGTTCCCCTAAGAAAGAGCGTTTCCATAGCCAACGCGCGCCTTTCGCTCTCTCTCTGTCTCTCTCTCTCTCACACACAAGACAGCAGAGGCACGCGCCGGGAGAGAGAGAAGCACGCGCCGAGGGCGAGCGCGTGCCGGGAGGCGCGCGGGTTATGCCTGACGACTGACGCGTTACAAGGTTAGACTAAGAGGAGCTTCGCCCCTAAAAAAAACTTGGAGCCGTTGCGCTCTGTCAGCGTGCATGACTATCTAAGCGTAGGGGCAGGTTTCTTGAAGGTGTCTGTGCCTGACAAGATCTTGCACAACTTCCGAGATCATCCGAGCTTCCTTTTCGCTTATACGGGTGACACACGCGCGCACGCACACCACAGTGCGCGGGAGTCTATATGTCCATGGTCCGAAGTCTGCCCCATATGCATTGGCACTCCACTTAATTTTGACCGTAGGGTCCGCTGTGGGTAAGTGTTGGGGAGGGGGGGAGGGGGGGGGGGAATGCACCCCTTAAGGTAACACGTGCGTGCCCCTATGGGACATTTACACATAAATGCCCCGTAGGTATCGGGCGTTAATGTACGTGCTACATGTAATGAGAGGGACATAGAAATGGCGAAGAAGCGAGCTAACCGTTGGCGCCTGTCGGTCTCGTTCCTATGCACGTAGGGCCTGTGGATTCGTCGTCGTAAGCTGGACGGCGCCCTGAACCGCGTGCCCGTGGGATTCTACACGCACGTGTGGTGCATCCTGGAGCGCTGCCCAGGCGTCTGGGTGCGCGGATACTGCCTGTCCCAGGCCCTCACCAAGGAGATGACCACCGGAGAGCTCAAGTTCGCAGTGCGCGTCGAGGAGATGCTAAACATGGTCAGTTGAGTGTATGCAGTTCACGAAACGAAGTCACGACTGCCCACCACAGGCCGCGTTTACATGAATGCGGCAGTACTCATCGCACGGAAAAGCGATGCGATTCATTTTACAGGAGACGCACTAACTACACCCCACCCCCCGCGCTAAAGGGAGAAATGCAGGTGCAACGTTGTCACCAGTGCACCGACTTCGCCGGGATCGCTCAATCCACGAACTGCCACGGTGGTCTAGTGGCTATGGCACTAGGCTGTCGATCCGAAGGTCGCGGGATCGAATCCCGGCCGCAGCGGCTGCATTTCGATATAGAGGTGAAATGTTGAGGCCCGTGTGCTGTGCGATGTCAGCGCATGTTAAAGAACCCCAGGTGGTCGAAATTTTAGGAGACCTCCACTACGGCGTCTCGCATAATCAGAGCTGGTTTTTGGACGTTAAAACCCACAAATCAATCGTCATCAATCAATCCGCAATGGCCTCCATGATTCAGAGCGCCAATAAACTGCCGCGCTCAATCTTAGAGGCCGTGGATAAGCACAGAAGCTCGCTCCTACGCACCACTGTTTGCACGCTCCCCTCGAGCCGACTGTGGCGAATTGATGCGACACGCTTCCCTAGCGCAAACGGGGTTAATGCCCCGTTTGCATAAAGACGCGGCGCGGTAGAACATTGGTGTAATGCGCCAGTCGTCGCAGTGACGTAAGCGCCGCTACGCTCGTACACAGGGTTTAATTGCAGTGTACACCTTAGATAAGGCATCATCGGGAAGGTATGCTGGGCATGCTGGTATGCCGTACTGAAATTTACAGTGCAGTTATGCATATACCATGCACAGTAATCCTGATTATAATCATAAATGGCAGGAATCTGTTCTTGTTTTGTTTTTGCCATTTTTCCGCAGTGGCTCGAGTGCTGCGTTTGCAGACCGTGCTATCCAGTGGTGTTGGCAGGACAGCTAATTGGCTTTCATAAATTTGCCCAGAGCTGTCACTTACTATAGCTAGCGACGGAAGCCTCCTTCCGTGAAGAACAAGATGAAAGCGGGAGGGGGTGTTGTTTACATGCGTGTTTGTGACACTTGGAATGAACCTTGCATGAACAAACTTGCTTATTTTAATCTCAACACCTTACCCTTGATGCTAGACCAGCTTGACTTCCCAACTACCACTTCCCTCGTCCGTGCTCCCCCGCCTACACCGGCTGCGTCGGGCAAATGGGAAGCAAACCCACGCCTCGTATTTCATCGCGCGCCTTTTCAGGTTTCCGAGCCAGAGTACCGGCAGCTGCTCGTCGAGGCCCTCATGGTCATCAGCCTGGCGGTCGAGCACGACACGGTGACCAACTTCAACATGCCCATCGACGTCGAGTCGATCGTGCAGCGCGCGAACGCCCTCTTTCTGGAGGACCAGCGCGCCTGCCAGGGCAATGCGACGCTCTGCTGCACGGCAGACACCCGAAGCAGGGTGCCCTGCCAGAGCTCGGTGGGCATCTGCGAGCAGTTCTACGACTCGGCGCCCAGCGGCATGTTCGGCACCATGACGTACCTGATGCGATCGGTCGCCTACACGCTGCCCGACATCAACATCTCTCTGGACTGCACGCCCGTAGTGTGATTTTGTATACATGCTCACGTTGGCCTTGCTAAATGCAACCGAAGACGTCGGCGCCGAAGGATGTAGATGTGGTCCACCGCCATAGTGGCACCAAGGACCACGTCCTCGCTCGCATGAATACTGCTCAATCAGGTTTAATTTAAAATGGAGACATCGACGTATAACGTGAATCTATAACGACTGCGTGGCCGGTTTTAGAATAACGTTTTGTTAGCTTGAAGCGGGCGCTCTGTGTATGTTTTTTCTTGTGATGTCATTATCGCTGACTTAATAAACAGTTGTTTCTGCAACATCCTTCATTTGCCCATTCGTCGGCCGAACTGCCATGGGCTTAAAATTATTTGCAGAGTGTATTTACAAAACTCGGAGATGGTTGACAGAGACAGGGAAGAGCCGACCCAGGCTGCTGGGTCATCGCTTTCTCGGTCATTAGCGAGTTTTAGCATATCGGAAAGCAGGATACGTAAAGGTTTAGCGTTAGCGTTACGTAGAACTGGGTGTACCTCGTGGCCCAACTAGCCTTTAGTATGGCGGAAGATAGCGAAACTCTAACGCAAAGGCATACGGCGCAAGCTACGCCTTAAAACAACTATTATTGAATCCTTAGTGCGCCACGAAGTCGAGCTTATCCAAAGTCACTGGGCTCGTGCATGTGTGTTGTTAGTGTTGTGTCGACAGACCCGAAAAACGTCGATTTGTTTCAGAACGCCGCCATCTAGACTCCTTTCTTACCCGTACTGCCTGTCATGTCTAAGTTGGGATGACATAGCAGCGCTTATGCTTCGGAAACCTGAGCAGCAATTCAGGCAATATGTGTCCTCGAGGGGAGGCCTCCTTAAAGGGACTGTCTACCGCTCAGAAAATGTTTTAGGAATGTGGTAAAAATTGGCAGATTATGTGTCACATTTACGGGAAAGAGTGTGCTTTCATCCCAGAAAAAAGAATTATGTTTTTAATTTTGCTCTGAAAGCGGTGCGAAAAACGCCGCTAGCGACACCCAACAGTACGTGTGTTTGTCAATTTCCAAGTGTACGAGAACCAGCCCACGCAGGCGTACGTACTCTGCTGAAAAACAGTTATGTGTGTCTTACAAGCGTACTTCACCCTATGAGAAACCTCTTTTATGGCACGCAAGATCACTTGGCTTTTTTTTTTTTTTTTTTTTGCTGCTTTCGGAGTGGCATGGGTGGCGCTGCCTTTGAATTCGTCTGCCGTGCAGTACTGCGCTTGTCATGCATGTTGTGCTGCATGTCCGAGGCGCACCCCGGCGCGCCGACTTTCCCTCGCCTCTCCTCTTCGTCACCTCTGGAATGTCGACCTTGGAACCGGTTCCTGTTGAGAAGAAGTACAGTGTTCCAATTCTAGAACACTGTAGAAGAAGCCTCCCGCGCCCGAAAGGGTTGCCAGGGAGACGACGACGCATTGTGCGCGGTAACCATTGTTGCCCGCGTCTGTACACGTAAAAAAGGGGCGGCTTCGTAGATAAAAAATTGTGTTTTAATAATTTCTACTCAGTTTCTAAAGAAACCACTGTGCACCGGGACACTCCGAAAGGTGCGCTTTGTATTGAGCCAAAAAAAAAAAAAAAAACGGGAGAGCGACGAAGGACGGTAGACAGTCCCTTTAAGCGAGCTGCCTCACTTCGACTGACGCCGCAATCTTGCCAAACGTATGGGATCCCTTTGCGAGCGTCAGCTTTGAACGCTATATTCCGAAAATAGCGCAGGCAAGGGTATCGTATACGTTTCCGTTCTGCGCATGCGCGCTCTGTTCCCTGGTAACGTTAACGCCAAACCTTTGCGTTTGCAGCTTTCCGATATACTAAAACTCGATATTGGCATCATCTTGACTTCGCCCTAACAATAACATCATTCGCAACAAAAAGCTCTTGTCAAGGAGCTCATGCCATGTCAAAGGGTTCAAAAAATCACGTCAGCGTCGGTCATGACCTTGACATTTTTGTTCTATCACTTGTTTCAACGCGGTCAGGCGATTGCGTTATGATCAGCAAACCGCCAGCGTCACGAGCGTAGCGGTGGTTTTGGAAGCGGCGGTAGGCATCCGTGTAAGTACTTTCGCAGTAAACACAGTACGAGAGGTGTGGCCGACTCAAGTGGGCGGATGCGTCTTGCAAGTCCCAGGCGGCGCCGGACTCCTGCTGCGCATTCGTTTTACACGGGGACTTCCCAGAAGCCCCGCCCACTGGCAGCCCAGATGACTGGACTCACGTAATAGTGGCGTCACTATTACGTGAGTCCAGTCATCGTGGCGTCACTATTACGTCACTAGGCGTCCGCGGACCACACGGGACTGGCCCGGGACTTGGTAAATCGAAAACGCTCACGTGTGCTTCAAAAAAATTTCAGCCAGTTCCGCGCCGTGAAAACTGCCGAAACAGCGAAGCTGCAGTTTTATCGTTCGTCGTGACGTATAACTGGCAAGCGTGTGGAGCTGTTGATGTCTCGTTCACCATGCAATCATGCATTGCTTCATTTATTTCTTTGCATTTCGTGCTATGAAAATGCAGCTGCGGGGATCGAACCGACAACTTCGAGCTAACTCTTTCCTGTACACTTCATCGCTGATTGGGCTTCGCGTGATCATCATCATGTAGTCTAGGAACAGGTTTTTTAGAACTGTACTTGAACCAAATTGACAATACTCTGTGGCGCGTGCTGTAATATTGGGCTCGCATTCACGCAGGAGCCGTTGCGGCTGACCCGCGCCTAGTCTTTTTTTTTTTACTAACACCTTGCGAAGGTCGAGGTCACGGCATCTAATCCTGGTCACGGCGGCCGCATTTCGACGGAGGCGAAATGCGGAAAAAAAATAACACCCGAGCACATAGATATAGGTGAACGTCAAAGGGCCCTTAAACCACCCGTTTATAATGTTTAAATATTTCATGTAAACATGCGCATTGATGTAAGAACGCCGTCACAATCAGCGATGCCCAACGCGGCAGCGCTACGCGCCGCGGGAGAGCCACAAAACGAAGAAAACGGCCCCGTTAGCCGCTCCGGGCATTTCCTATGCTCCCCAGCGCCTCCTGACGTCAGCAGGCTGTCTTGATGATGTAACCTGTTTATGATGCTCTCACTGGTGGAAGGAGGACTGCTGGCAATATCTGCAAGAAATTACGCACGCTCCCTCTTGTCGTCGATCGTGTTGACTCCGTGCCATTGAAGACAGCCAGTGGGGGCAGAGAACAGAAACGCCGACAGAGGGGCTTCCCTGTAAGGCTCTTTATCCCATGTAACCAGTCGCCATGCATACGGTTCCATTGTATTGGCGAGGTCCTAGCTGCACCCTTCCACGACATCCACGTGGCATAAGCCAACCATGGCATGGTTCTTCCATACGTGCATGTCTGTGACCATGACAATAAAGCACTTCCAAAAAAAAAAAAAAACTGTGGGTTCAGTGTCGTGGCTTCTGAGCCTCTGACCAGCTGAGGTTCCCAGAGATTGGCACAAAAGCCATTGCGTCAACGTCCTCTACTGTCCGAAGCCCGACGCCGACTGCCCCACAGAACACTGACTGCCCGGATGCCGCTCCACGCGTTCAGCCCGAAGCCGGTGGCGCGTGCCACGAGCTAGCGTCGATGATGAAATACCGCGGAGGTACGTCCAAATCTACCCTCCAAAGAACCCACACGGCCACACTCTCCTCATCCCTGGATAAACTCGCCACCAAACACCTTGAACCCTAGGGAACCTCCGGGTGGTGCGGACACCCCACATATCTTTTAATTTTTGTTTCTTCACTTGGGGGTGGGGAGCACACTTAGCATTTAGCACCGTCCACCACAACGGCCCTCATATTATCGTGGTTTTGGGACGTAAAACCCCACAAATAAATTAGTTCGTTTGTGCTATGGCGTGGAAAATGTAGCTGTGATCCTCGCGATATAAACGTACGCAAAAGACATGGCCCAACATGTGCCGCTAGAACTTTGCTTGAATCTAGGGGAACTCCCCTACTTGAATCGTGACAGGTGCTGGGCAGTGCGGATATGCGGAGAAGCGTGCTTAGGTTCTGTCGTCACACAAAACGGTTCGGGTGGTTGTGAGTTTGAACTTCTGTTCCGAACTCTATGCTCCTTCTTAAATGTTGAGGTAGCGCAAAATTTTGACACAGGACAAGAGGAGGGTATCGGACGACGCGCCAACTTTCTATCATGGAGGAAAGAAAAGGTTTTTCTTTCCTCCATGCTTTCTATAAACTATAAAATCCAAAGCCAGTGGGGCACGGAGCCAAGCCTAGCCCGGCCACTCAAGTCAGCTGGTCTGCCGGCTGAGCGGCCGAGCCGATCCGCTTTGTTTGTCCGCGCGTGTCATGGAAGGGATTAGGGTGGACGTGACAATGAAGTTTGACATGTTTGCTTCTGCTGCGCGCTGCACGATACGTGACACCTTCTCATGCTACATTGCATACCGAGCGCATAACGTGCCCTGTTGCTCCAAGTAGTCAGAGGTAAGCTGGCTTTACGCAGTGAGGCGAGCGCTTTCGGTTAACTATGGCCATCGCAGGCCGCGTTCTGTTCAAACATCTCATCGGAGAATACCAAGGAAGTAGCTCCGTATAAATAAGCCGCATTGTCAGTGTGTGGTGCTACGCCAGACCGCCACAAGGAAATGCGTCGATTTGTGCGCGGCACTTCGGGTCGCAGCCGAGACCCTAGATTATGCGTCGCCAGCTTGCTCTTGATTGGGCAATCAGACTGGCTATTTCCGCAGATAGCTGTGCGTGAAGGGAGCGTTGACACGCGCTTTGTGCATGTAATCTTGCGCTACCAAGGCCTTTATTTTCGCCTCTGTTTTCTTTTTGTTACTAGCGCCTTTGTTGAACTATTGGATGGAAATGCCTGCAATGCATTCCACTCTGTTTCACGCGAATGTGGCCCTTAATAATACTGCGCCGAGGCGCGCGCCGGGAACGTGTTTCTTTTATTTTCTCTCTCTCTCTCTTGCCCCCTGTAAATGCCCCTTTATTTCCGTCGTAAAGAAGGCCCGATGACTTTGTACCAGGTGTTCGTTTCACAGGTCAAAGCACCTATTAGCCTGGCTGCTTCTCCGGAGAGTGTAGTGCCACTTGGGCGAGTTCTAAAAAGGTGGATGCGCTTGAGCGATAGTAACTATTATTTCACAGCACGTTGTTTTAGTTGTCGCCTAACATCCTGGGGAAGTATTTAGGATGTGTGCAACCAGGACTTCAGAATAATAATAAGAAACGCCAATAACGCTAGTTAATGATAAGAAACGCTAAGTACGTGGGACATTTAAAGCACCTACTGAGAAATTATAATAATTTGCACTGGCTTATTTTATGTGCCTTATTTGAAGTGGCTAGTAATGTGAATTTTCTGTGAATAGAATAAAGAGAAAGTTGTGTAATGTAGAAATAGAAACAGAAGGAAGCACACATTGAAATATAACAACAGATTATGCAATATGTGTGTGCTTGATAAGGTGCAGTTACTGTGTGGCTTGCCACTGCTGGGCTAGAGTGACATGCATGTGCACCTGTGCTTTGTGACCACTGCATCTGCGTTTCATGATGCACAGATATGACTTATAAACAAACCCATGTCATAAGATATGCTCCATTCAGCAGGGATCTTCAAACTGATTGATTGCTTTCTTGGGGTTCTACGTCCCAAAAAGATATGGTTATCAGAGACGACGTATTGGAGGGCTCCGGAAATTTTGACCACCTGGGGTTCTTGAACACGCACTGACATTGCACAGCACATGGGCCTCAACGTCTCGCCTCCATCGAAATGCAGCCGCCGTGGCTGGGATTCGATCCCGATACCTTCGGATCAGCAGCAGAGTGCCATAGCCAATATACCACCCTGGCGGGACAATCTTCAAATGGTCACCTCAATTCAGAGTATACATGATTATCTTTTTGTCGTTCGAGGACTTCTAGCATGACGCTATAGACATGTAGTTGACAACAGCTACCTGATATAGGCCTTTTCGCAGGAGGCATGGAGCACCGCCACATTGGGCTGTGCATGGCAGTAAAAATGCTCGTGTCATCTGTTTTGTTCCCTTTGTTTTCACGTGTGTGCGCTGTTTCATTGTGTAGACCTACCAACTTGCCGAAATTGCTCCTGAAAACCCTCGGCAGTGCCTTTTTGCAGGTCACACATATTGTCACGAGCCTTCAAAGGTAGTTCGGGCTTTATTGAGAGATGAGGGGGGCTGGCCCTGGCAAAGCGCGTCCGTCGAGGTTGGCTATCGAGCGCAGAAGAAAACGCACGATCTTCTTCCTCGTTTTTGGGGCTGCAGCTTCTCTTGCCCACGATCCACTACATGCAGGTGGCATTATCCCCCTTCCGAAAAAAAAAACAGCATCGCCTCGATGCTACAGCACAAACACGAGGGGAGGAAAAAAAACAGTGCAGGTAAACGTGGAGAAGAAAAGTAACTGTGACACTGGGACAACTAGAGAGCAAAGCAAGCTAACGGAGATAAGAAAACACAAAGAACAATAAATGCTAGAAAGTTAAGAAAGTTACAAGCGCGCAATATACGGCTTCATGCGCATAACGTGAACAATGTCCGAGCTCGGTGGCCTTCGTGTCCTGGCCTGCATCTGTGATGGGTCCGGAATAACCTCATAGTTCACGTCACTGACGTGACGAAGCACTTTATACGGGCCGAAGTAGCGGCTCAGTAACTTTTCGGAGAGCCCACGGCGGCGAACTGGTGTCCACACCCAAACTTTGTCTCCGGGGCTGTAGAACACTTCTCTATGACGAATGTTATAGCGTCGTGCGCCTGCCTGTTGCAGCTGACCGATGTGCAGCCGCGCTAGCTGCCGAGCTTCCTCAGCACGCTCTGCGAATTCTGTGGCGTCAGGTGTGAACCGGTCAGCGTCGTGACACGGCAGCATAGCGTCTAGCATCGTCTGAACTTCCCGGCCGTAGAGAAAGCGAAATGGGGTGAACCACGTTGTCTCCTGCACAGCCGTATTATAAGCGAATGTCGCATAACGCAAGATCCGGTCCCATGTTTTGTGGTGGACGTCGATGTACTTTTGATGAACTGGCGAAGCAGGCCCTGAATTCAAACAACAGCTTGCACAGTGCGGTCTGGTTGCCGTTGGACAGATCAGGATTTACGTCGATATGGTCCAGAGACGTGTCTGCAGTCTCCAGTGCTTCCGACGTAAAACAGTTCTTGATGTCGGCTACTTGGTCTGCAAATGCAATTGAAGTGCCGCGGAAAAGGTGCCGATGCTCATTGCTGAAGTTGGTGACGAGCAATCGTGACTGGCCGGTGCGAAGGTTTATGACACTTCTAGCCACACAAACACCGTGCTTAAGCAGGTGTTCCAAGTTTGTTTCGGCCACTGCTTCGCCATCGCGCAAGCCGCAACAAGCGACGTTGACCAGGACACTGGCTCGGGGAGGAAGCGTTACACTGTCTGCAGAAACGCGAAGTACGTCGGCACGTCGTTGGTCGTCCGGCACGTCGATTGCCCGTGCTGCTGAGGATGTGATTCGGCCCTCCTTGAGGTCGATGATAGCACCACACTCCTGTAGAAAGTCAACGCCTAGGATGAGGTCGCGGGAGCATTCGCGCAACGCAAGGCAGCCAGCCCAGTGGGGATCATGGCTGCGCCCAGGGAGCCTTCTCTGAAAAGGTGTATAGAACAGGGGGAAAAAAAATTATAATAAAGAAATGTGGGATACACCACTTTTACACTAGTAACAAGATAAACTGCCAGTATGAACATGAGCAATCATTGACATCTTCTCTTGGAAAAACAAAAACACATTTTGCTGTGTTCACTTTCGGTTGTTGTCTAATCATTGTTGTGGCAGTATTTGCAGATGCTTTGGTGGAATAATGGTGTGTTGGTGTTCACGTACATTCTATTATGTTCGGAAAGAATTCCTTCAATGTTCAGCACATATAGTGAGGTTCTTTTTTTTTAAGTTCTTGTTTTATTAGGTCCCACCATAAGCATCAACCTGTCTACCTCCACTGCTGGACAAAGGCCACTCCCATAAATCTCCACTTATTACCCCTGTCTCGTTTTACTTACTTCAACCATATTGTTCCCACAAACTTTTTGATCTCGGCTGCCCACCTAACTTTTGACCGACCCCGCCCACTTGCCTTGCCTATTTGGCATTCAGATGAAATGTTGCATTAAGATTGAATTGAATTGAATTGAAATTTATTCCGCAACAGGACATGTTACGAGGAGGGCAGGTAAAAAGCTGTAAGAACAGCTTGAGGATCCCTGACCCCCAGGTACACAGGGTAGCACAGAGGACGTGCGGCTAAGTACAACCAAATAAAAAGAGTGTTTCACAATGTACATTAAAAAGCAAAAAAAAAAAAACATAAAAGGGAAGATTACAATACAGGCATAAAAAAACAAAATGAAAGATTACAATGCAGGCATAAAAAAAGGTAGTCACGAGATTCACATCATCATACAAACACAGATTGCAGCTGTTTTGGTGATATGCTGGATATGTCAATGTGATGTTCCCTAGTTATGCGGTTAAGAAGTGCAGGCAGTAGAAACTTTAACATTTGATTTCCACATTTTGTTCTACATTTCGATATGTACCACTCTTCAGGATGACGCACATTATAAGCAGGAAAATTTTTCTCTAGCCTAGCTATTCTTGCAATCGTATCATTATTTTTCAATAAACCGAACTTATATAAACGACTTAGTTTGTAATCATGTATTGATGGAACCTGAATGATGCGGTGTTTTTTAAATAACTCTGCTGTGTGGTAGCGATATGGGACTTTACAGGCTAGACGCAAGGCTTTCTTTTGCAAGATGGTAAGTTTGCTAATGTTTCCAGTTGTCGTTGTGGACCATACAAGAAAGGCATAATTCAATGAATAAGAAAACGAGTTATATATGAGCATGTTAACAGAAACAGGAAAGTAGTAGCAATGGCGGCGCATAACGCCGATTATCCGAGATAGCTTAGTAATAATATGGTTTACGTGATCATCCCATGCCATGTTCTGTGAAAAATACACGCCTAATGATTTAAAACTTTTGACAACTTCAATTTCTGAGTTGTTTAACGAAATGATAGGAAACTGAACTTGTGTGTGGCGGGGGTGAAATAAAACGGCTTTTGTTTTACTTATGTTTAGTTTTAGGGAGTTTACTTGGGCCCAGGAGTTAATTTCAGACAGTGCAATATTCGCTCGACTACCCAGATCGCTGCTGCATCTGCCCGAAAAAAACAAACTGGTATCATCAGCATATATAATGTAATGGGCTGATTCATCAATACGAACTATCTCATTAATATAAAGTATAAATAGAAATGGTCCAAGGATGCTTCCCTGCGGGACGCCTGTTTTAATGGGTTTTGTTGCAGAATGTTTGCCTTCAATTACGACAAATTGAGTGCGGTGTTGCAAGTATGACGTGATTAATTTGTGCGCAACGCCTCTTATACCATAATGATCCAACTTTTGCAGGAGAACTTTGTGATTAATGAGGTCGAAGGCCTTAGAAAAGTCCAGAAAAAGACCGAGTACCATATTACGGGTTTCAAAATTTTCTAGAATGTATTCTTTTTGTGCCAGTAGCGCGAGCTCGGTAGATTTGTTTTTTCGGAAGCCATACTGTGCTGAAGTGATCAAGTTGAACTTGTCAGTAAAAGAGGTCAAGCGTTTCAAAATTATTTTCTCCAAACCTTTCGAGAACACAGGCAAAATCGATATAGGATGGTAGTTAGACATGTCATTTCTAGGACCCTTTTTATAGATAACTGACACTTTTGCTATCTGCATGTTTCGCGGGAATTGTCCTGTGGACAAACATATGTTGAAAATGTGGGTAAGGCAGGGGGCTAGTATGTCAATAACATATTTAACAGGTTTCATTTGAATATTGCCCGCGTCAGTGGCTTTGCTATTACTGAGTGTCAAAAATGTCGCTACTAATTCACTCTCTGAAACTGGCTCTAAAAATATTGTTTGGCTGCTTCTATTATTCATATATCGTAGAGCAGTACTACTGGTTGTAGTACCACCAACTGATAAAAAGAAGTCGTTAAATGCATCAGCTAATTGAGGCCCTTGAATTTCTATCCCATCTTTCACAATTTTTGTTAATGCCTCCGGTGGATTACTAAGCATACTGTTGAGTGCCTTCCAAACGTTTTCTGTACGCCCTTGTGTTGAGTTAAACAGGTTTGAATAATATAGTTTTTTTTTATCACGAACGCATTTGGTGACAAAGTTTCGGTACTTTTTAAATACTTTGAGGGCTTCAGGGGACTTACTCACTATAAATGCCTTGAACAATTGGTCCCGCTTTCTTATGAGCTTAAGACATTCTTTATTTATCCAAGGCCTTCGACTTTTTTTAGTTGTTTTAAATGTCTTTAGGGGAAAACATTGAAGATATATTTCGGAGAACTTGTTCATAAATAAATCGTATGCTAAGTTGGGAGCGCTTGCAGCGAACACATCGCTCCAGTCGGTTCTGCTTAAGCGATCTCTAAAAAGGGTCAGTGTTTCGGCATTTATAAGTCTGTAGGAAAATTCTGCGCGCACTTGCTTGGGAACGTTAATGAGTTGACTTACAAACATGAATATAGGCATGTGGTCACTAATATTGTGAATCAAAGTGCCTGCCGTAACGAGCGAAGGATCAAAGTTGGTTATAAAAAGATCTAAGAGTGTTGATGATTGTGAAGTGATTCGCGTGGGAGCCGCTATGACATTCTGAGAATAATGCGAGCTTAACATTGATTCAAGCTCTAATTTAACACTGCTGTCAGCTAACATGTTGATGTTGAGATCGCCACCTAATATGAAGGCATACTTTTTTTTTCATTCACAAATTCTAACAGAGAGTCTAAAAAAGAAAAAAACAAACGGACATTATTTGAGGGAGGGCGGTAACATACATAAAACACTGATGTACCACATCTAACAGTAAGTATTTCATATAAAGGAGAAATGCAGCAGAATTCGGACACCAACTCACAGTCTATTGAACTTGAGATTAGCATAGCTACGCCACCACCCCTTTTGCCTGTGCGGTTCAAGATGTTGCCTGCCCTCTTGGTCTGTACACTGAAGGTCATGATCTTGCTAAATGAGGTGATTGACAATAATATGTATGATGGCTGAACAGACATCATGCCACCTGATTACAATAATATGTATGATGGCTGAACAGACATCATGCCACCTGATTACAGTTAGATTTACCTGACACCTAAAAGCAAAATTTGTTTCTCTGTTTTGTGTGCCACTAAATCCATCATCGGAGATGTGTTGCTAATTTTGTATATATGATAAAGAATGTTGCACAGCTAATGTCTAAGCCTGTACTGTTTCGAGCAAGTCTTACTTTACTCGCATCCCAACTGTCTGGTATAGACAGTGAGATTCTCAATATATTTGGTTCTTTTTTTTTTTTTTGTAATGTTCTGTTAACTGGATGAATACGTGAGAGGCCATAGCCCTTCAATGGGCATAGATTGGCTGATGATGGCAGTCATAGTGGTGGTGGTGATATGTTTGATGATGGGATTTAAACCTGCGTCTTCAAGTACAACAGCCTTAGAGAGTGAACACATACTCATATATAAATGCATGAATAGACAAAATGACCCTTTTACCAGTTTCACAGTGCAGTCTAGTGCATTTGGACAGTTGGCACGGGCTACACCACATAGCAGTGTGCCAACGGTAAAAGATATTGTGCTAACATGTGGAAGTTTTTATGCTTGAAAAAGAAACTCATGCAGTCATGACATTGTTCACCCCTAAACATTTTCACTGTACCTAATTTCTGTGGTGACACAAAACTGGCTGCAATTGGAATGCTGCGATTGCATGAAAGCTTTCATAGTAGTGCTAAACAGTCTATATTGTATGTTTGTTGGAAGGGCTGCAGCGTGCTTCAGCAGCTACAACCAAATGATGCTTACGGGACATGTTTGTTGCCGAAGTCATTTTGTTGACGTGTTGAAAATTTCACTTACGTCATTCCCACAATGCTTAGAATCTACATAATCTTTTAATTAGACTTATCAAAATGGATGAAGTAGCACTGAATATTTGGGTGCAACCTTTTCTACAGTACTGAAATTTCTTGCCATCTACTAGAGTACAGTTAAGTAATGAAGTATGTTGCCAGTACAAGTGCACTTACTTGCATACTCCATCCTCAGTGACACCTCCGATCTCATAAAAGAATGGAAACACTTTTGTTTTCCTAGGCTGCTACACCCTCCCCCCATGCCTGACCAGTAAATATGGCATAACGTACAATTTACAAAGTCATTGTTTAAAGCAAGCCATTAGAAGCTCTCTGTTTCCTACAGATATTAAAGCTTGTAAAATAATACACATCACTGGCATTCTCGAAAGCGGAGCACAGGCACAGTGAAGACACAAGAAGCTGGTATTGGATGCATCTCCGTCACCTGCAAGGAAGTAACAGAAAGGAGAAAGAGAGAAAAGATGAAATAACAGATAGGATGTTGGTTCTGTCATCCTTCTTTCATTTCTTGCTCTATTTTCCTTCGTGCACTAGAAATGCATGAGCTACTGAGGTTCTAACAAGCTAAGTTTTCAACTAGAAGCTGACATTGATGCATGTTGTGCAATTGTGACCTGTTCTTCTATGTCATGTCTGCGCGGGAGTAGTAGTGGCTCACCATGTCAACCTACGGATAGGAGCCTCACAGTTTGCAAGCACAGATGGTTTCCTCAGAATTATATGTAGGCTTGCACTTGTAGGAATTGACGCAAGTTGTCTTGGTATTTCAACGCCTGGTCACTACTAATGTTCTTTGCATTTCCGCTAAACAGGAAACATGAGGAGCAGGAGCAACTCTGGTGTCCGGCTGGACCACTACCAGCACATGCTGTACCACACCATCCTAAACCATCAGGATCCCGTCACTGGGCTGATCCCATCGCAAAAGTACGAGAACCATGCTTGGGTGCGTGACAACGTCTACTGTGTGCTCTCGGTTTGGGGACTGTCCATGGCCTACAAGAAGAACGCGGAGCTTGACGAAGATCGTGCAAAAACGTACGAGCTGGAGCAAAGCTGCGTCAAGCTTATGCGCGGTATCCTCATGGCCATGATGAAGCAAAAGGACAAGGTTGAGCGCTTCAAGGAGAGCCAGAGCCCCGCTGACAGCCTTCATGCCAAGTACAGCTCTGTGACGGGAAGCACCTGTGTTAATGATAGTGAGTGGGGTCATCTCCAGTTGGACGCTACTTCTGTTTACCTTTTGGTGCTGGCACAAATGACTGCATCAGGACTGCAGATTGTGTTTAGCCTCGACGAGGTGGCATTTGTGCAGAACCTTGTGTTTTACATAGAGAACGCTTACTGCATTCCGGACTATGGCATATGGGAACGAGGTGATAAGACCAACCACGGACTTCCAGAGCTCAATGCCAGCTCTGTGGGAGCTGCCAAAGCAGCCTTGGAGGCTTTGAATGAATTGGACTTGTTTGGTGGCAGAGGCGGACCACCTTCGGTCATCCACGTGCTGCCAGATGAAGCCCAGAAGTGTGACGCAGTGCTTAACTCCATGTTGCCACGAGAGTCAAGTTCGAAGGAAGTGGGCGCAGCATTGCTAACTGTGATTGGCTTCCCAGCATTCTCTGTTACCGACCCCGAACTGATTGAAACGACACGCATGGCCATCATTGAAAAACTGCAGGGCCACTATGGCTGTAAGAGGTTTCTAAGGGACGGCTACAAGACTGCAAGAGAGGACTCTCGAAGGTTGCACTATGAACCCTGGGAACTGAAAGCATTTGACAACATTGAATGTGAATGGCCGCTGTTTTTCTGCTACATGATCATAGATGCCTGCTTTCGGGGTGACAGAGCCATGGCGGATGAGTATTCTGCAAAATTGGAACAAGTCATGGTAAAGGCAGTCAACGGTCTTTCGTACATACCCGAGATGTATGGTGTCCCAGCGGACAAAGTACACCTAGAATCTGAAACACCCCACAGTCAGGCCAGGGTGCCAGTTGGGCAGGTCCCGTACATGTGGTCTCAGTCCCTGTACATATTGGGCCGTCTTTTGCTGGACGGGTTTCTTGCGCCTGGCGAGTTGGACCCATTGAATCGTCGCCTGTGCTCGTTGAAACGACCTGAAGTGGTAGTCCAAGTGGTTTTGCTGGCTGAAGACGCATGCCTTCAGGAAAAGCTCTCGGCCATCTGTGAAGACATTCAAACAGTCAGTGACGTGTGTCCATTTGAAGTGCAGCCTGCTCGGGTGTTGGGGGAGCTTTATTCCTACTTAGGCCGAAACCGCAAGCTTGGGCTTAAGGGTCGTCCAACCAAAGATGTGGGCCTTTTGGCTACTAGCAAGCTCTACCTTCTCCAGGACCGGCTATTTGTCTTCTCACCACAAAACTTAGCCAGTGAGGAATTTCACTTGGTGAATGACCTAGACCTGTTTGCGGACACAATGTGTTCGAACATTTCTGTGCTACGGTCACACTGGAACATCCTCGGGCGACCAACGATGGTTGTGACACTGCAGCAAAGGCAGCTAGTGAATGGTAAAGTTCCGCTTAGCCTGCGCCAGACAATAAAGAAGTTGTCTAGTGGCTATCTCAACGGCACAAGAGTCTGCTTAGGCAAGCTTAGCGATTTCATCAGCACTTCCTGCATCACCAGTCTAGACTTCTTGAGGGATTATGAAGATGGGAACCCAGAGAGCCTGCCAACACAAGTGCGGGACTACCTGGACCGTGAAATGCGGCGCACCTGGCTGAATCGTCCTGGTGCCATCATGTACGACCCTTTGCGAAGGGGCATTCCAGGTGCTCGCTCCCGAAAGTCTGGTGTTGCGGGCCTTGTGAAGCGCTCGCGCTCAATCACCAGTCTGGACGGTTTTGACCCTGAGTTCAACACGTTCATGCCGTCATACCCCACCACAACTTCCATCACACCTCACCGCACGTCTCTCGAAGAGCAAGTCCCACTCCGAGCAATGTCAGAGTTGCACCTTGACCAGGTTGCCGAGTGGGAGTTACTGGCAACCCTACGCGAGACTGATTCACTCGAGGAGCAAGGGGACATCCTTCACTACCTCTCTGTTCACAAGGGCCTCAACTGGGACACGGGACTCGGTCAGCCACATTCGGTGGTCACTGTTAAGGACCTCTTCCAAGACTTCTACGAACGGTCCTGTCGAGAACACAAGTGGGGTCTGGTACGGCACTTCGCAAGCTGCCTGGGAAAACGAGTTGAGGATCTGGCCAAGTCTGTCACGGATCTTCTGGTACGGCAGAAGCAGGTGACTGTTGGCATGCCTCCACACAATGAGGAGGTCATAACTCGTCCATTGTCTACGAAAGAGCTGCGAGCCATCATTGGACGTGCTCACAGGAATGACCAGAGCACGGCTATGCTGACACAGGAACTGCTTGCCTACCTGGCCATGTTCACACGGACCGACCCTCACCTATTCAGCGAGATGCTGAGCTTGCGCGTCGGCCTCATTATTCAAGTCATGGCTGCCGAACTGGCGCGGGCCACAAAGTGTTTGCCACATGACACAGCCGACCTCCTCCTCAACCTCAGTCCCTTTGAGATGAAGTCACTCCTGCAGAACATCCTGAGCGGCCGAGAGCTGGCTGCTGTCAAGAGCATATCGGCAGTTAGTCCAGGAAGTTTTGCCGCCAAGTGCAGTGCCGTGGATACCTTCGTCCATGGAGATGCTGAAGATGATCCACGGGTAAGGATAAACCCAAGTAGTTTTGTAGTAACCTGTTGTGTCTTTGAGGTAAGTACACTAATAAAAGGAGCTTATGTTACTGGCATGTAAAAGAAAACAAAGCTAACCATGCAACATAGCCTTAGAAGTAAGAGCCACATTTGTTACACCTGAATTTTGTGACACTCTTAGAGCCAGCAATGACCAACAGGCTCCAGCCAAGCGTAGAGCATTACCAACTTTGTACATTGCCACAGTGCCACTGTTTCCCTCTCCCCCCTCTTCGAAACTAGTGCTGAACGAAATGTTGAGGCCCATGTACAGTGTGATGTCAGTGCATGTTAAAGAACCCCAGGGGGGGGGGAATTTCCGGAGCCTTCCACTATGGCGTCTCTCATAATCAATTTGTGGTTTTGGGACAAAAGAACTCCAGAAATCATCAAAGCTTGTGTTGAGTCATAATGACATTGGTGGGCAAGATGCACAAACCAAAACAAATCAACTGCAACCACATTTCAGTGTGGTGCCATAGCAGATAGCTATTCCATCTGAAGCTTAACATCAGAATAAGAAACATTGCATAGTGGCATATTTCATCATGCTTGGGATCATGTTACACTTTCAGCATTTTCACTGATCCTGAACTGTGAGGCATGAGACACAATCGCCGGAAATACTAATTCCAAGAACCATTGGTGTCACTTCCCCGAAAAAGATCCCATGAAAGCTTAGACAATTAGGTTTTGGGTCCTCTTCGGCACACTAGCAGAATGCCAGCAGGGGTTCAAAGACCAAGTCAGAGCCAAGGGTGATCAAACAAAACAGACATATTCTCATCAATCAAGTAGTTACATAAAATGTGCACAAACTTGGCTCTCACAACACGAACACAGATGGGTTACAACGTTACATGAAACCAACATCAAACGTACAAGCTCATGCACTGCAACAAAGAACAAAACACAGAAGAGTCCTATTCGCCAAGGTCACTTGAGGTGCCTTCCGAACTTGAAGCTTGCAGGCTGGGCTCGTCGGCTGGCTCGCAGAGCAGTGTCGATCCGCGCCTTCTTGCTTCTTGCTGAGTCACATATGACTACGACTGCTATGACTGCTACTCACGGTCTGTGGTCCACTCCTTATCTGGCCTTCGACAGACAGACAGACAGACAATGAACTTTAATGGCCTTCGACAGTCCTAGAAATTTCAGTACGGGCCATGTGATACAGGCGCGCGAAACCGTGGCAATTACTTTGACTTTTTCTGAACCTTTGCTGCTTGGACTGCGTCTCTGTCTCTCATGGCGCGAGGAGCGTCGGAATGCGCTGGCCGCGATAAGATGACTCACTGACACATTCTACAAAATTCTCCCTCCTTCGATGTTCACCCAGCTGTAGCATGAATTTGGGTGCCTCTAACGCGTGCGCCTCTTTTCTTGTTATTTTTTGCTTTCCCTTTAGCTTGTTGCCGGGTTTTGCTGACAAAATGGGCACTATTTTGTGACAAGCACTCTCATTTCATTCTGCACATTTCACCTTCAAAGAGCAAAACTATTCTGACTTGACTTGTCTCAAGGCTGAACTTACTCTGTTCTTAATCTGTGCTTACTCTGTTCGGACTTACATGTCTTTCTTCTGGCTGCACTCAAGTTTGAAAGCTACTGTGACTATACAAACAAATTACCATAAGTCACTGTATCTCAGCACATCTCCCTATCAGGCACTGTAACCACTGTAACTGTGTCTGTTTTGTAGAAACAAGTGCCATGTTAAATTATTTACAATGATCTTAAGCTTTCCAGTATCTTACGTAGTCTGTAGGGGACCGGAATCTCATTGTATTCCATAAGGAAACGGCCATTCAAAAATATTGCATAATGCTGTAAAACCTCGTTATAAAGAAGTTGGAAGGGGAGTTGTAACTACTTCATTATAACCATCAGTTTATTATAGCCAATATCCATGTCATTTATGGGAATTTCAGGGGGAATTACGATTTCTTTGTTATATCTACTAGTTCGGTATACCCTACTTCACGAATGAGGTTCTGTTGTACTTGTTCCATAGAAAATGATGAATTTTACAACAAATTGCTCTGCCTTGTGTGTAGTTTCTTTCATACTGTTAGTTTATGGCGGTCTGGCCAACACCACATTTAGCAACAGCTTCGTGCAGCACTGATCTTGTCCCTCTTCCAAGGGTGGGAGAGAGAGAAAATCGAAGGCAAAGAGGTTGGCCTGAGCAGGTACACACATTGGGAAAGGGAATAAAAGAGGGGTGCCTTATGATGATGGGGACACAAAGAAATGACGCATATGTACATTCACAATGCACAGTGCCTTCTCAGCACATGACATGCATGTCATGAGCGGCATGATTTACATGCCACGGTCTTAGTGCTCTCCTGGCCGTTTTGTTAATGGGATGTATACAAAAATTAGTATGCCACAATATTCTTATTTATTTATTTAGTAATACTGTCAGTCCCGTCAGGGATCTTTACAGAAGTGGGTTAAAGGGTGTACATACATTGTGGTACAAAATTATACAATAGTTAGGTAGGCTAACAGAATCATAATGAACCTATGTTATTAAAAAAGATACAAAAATAAAGAAGGTGGAAGGCAGGGCACATAAATTATCAAGTTGAAAACAATTACCACCATTTTATGTCACAAATTTCGAATGTACGGAAGAACAGGACAAAGTATACACAACACCAATAACTCTTCTAACGTATTGCTGATAGCACGCTCTCGCCAGCAAGTTCAACAAATTTGTCGATAGTGGACTGCGTGACCACCGTCTCAGCTAAAGTGTTCCATTCCAGAATAGCCCGCGGGAAGAAGGAAAAACTAAATGTATTGTTGGCACAAAGGTATTCCTGGAGTGTAAGGTTGTGCTTATGACGGGTTTCTCTGGTAGTGTTGTAAGAAATGTAGGTGGTTGGTTCCAATTTAACCTTTAATATGACTGCATGGCGAACATAAATGACAGGTCACAACATGAAAATCATGATATGCATGTCATGAGCGACATGATTTACATGCCATGCGTTTCGTTAACGGGATGTATACGAAAATTAGCATGCCACAACATGACTGCATGACGAACGTAAATGACAGGTCATAACATGAGAACCGTGATATGCATGTCATGAGTGACATGATTTACATGCCAGTCTTGGTGCTCTCTTGGCCGTTTCGTTAATGGGATGTATACGAAAATTGGTATGCGACAACATGACTGCATGACGAACATAAATGACAGGTCATAACATGAAAAGCATGATTTACATGCCACGCGTTTCGTTAATGGGATGTATACTAAAATTGCTATGGCACAACAGAACTGCATGACGAACATAAATGACAGGTCATAACGTTAGAATCATGACATGCGTGTATGAGCGGCATGGTTTACATGCCACAGTCGTGGTGCTCTTGCGGCCGTTTCATTAACTTCATATGTACCAAACTCTGTATAGCGAGACAACAGTGTAAATCCATTTTACGTCCCTGGTGCGTGCTTCGCATTTCCTTGATTCCCACTGCACGTGGGATCTGCCAATTTTTTGACAAGCCGACTTTATTTCTAGCACTTATAGCCTTGCCGCAGTGGCCTAGTGGTTACGGCACTCAGCTGCCGATCCGAGGGTTGCGGGATCAAGTTCCAGCTGTGGCGGCTACATTTAGACGGAGGCGAGGTGTTCATGCTCGTTTACTGTGCTGTGTTAGCGAATGCTAAAAAAAAGTGCTGACACAAACATTTTTGTCGGATGTTCTTTCACTGCAATACATATTGGCCAGTGGCGGCCAGTTAGTCGTAACACGGCACATCAGTTGCCCCAGTGCGTGATAGAGAATTTACTCTCTGTTTATTACCGACTAGTTTCCGTTTTGGTTCGGGAGAGCTCCAAAACTAGCCACAGGGTGCAGCTGGCACCACCTAGCACTTGCAGTGGGATAAACAAATTCAACCTTGTGAGCACAGTGAACTGTGACGCACTTCAGCATGGCCAGTAACGCGTGCTTGTATTCTTTCACTTGTTACACATCCTGCGCATTGTCGTTGTTGCCGCTATCATCGTCGGATGGCAACGATTTTCCTCATGCCTGGTGTGCCTGTGAGTCCATGCATTGGTGGCTATAACATCATCATTGCTAGCTGCCCTGCTCAGAGCGCGACTGCCGTGGTGACGTTGTGGAAGTTAGGGGTGCCCTTGGTCTCCACGTCGTAAAGTGCATTGTATAGCACTTGCGCAGTGAACTTCAATCTTCATTTGAATTACCTTGCGAGCTAATTCGCTGTTGACATTTGGTAAATGAAATGTGCATTTCCACAAAAAAATATACCTCAGGCTTTCTCAGCAGCAAAATTTTGGTATCAGTGTCCCCTTTAAGAACCCCAGGAGGTCGAAATTTCCGGAGCCCTCCGCTACGGCATCCCTCATATCATATTGTGGTTTTGTATGTAAAACCACATGAAATAAATGAATTAATCCAGCACTTACGCTTTTCTCCTCCATCTATGTCAAAAGAACAGTGCTGGGAAGTGAGCTTAGTTTATGTCTACCAATGTAATCATTGGCATAATGTTAGGAACCTACGGGGACCAATAACAGACATTTATCATCTAATTTTTCTATTTCTAGTGCAGTATAACTACCTCTAGTCTTCAGTCTATGGTGTCTACAACAGTAATGCTATGTTTACTTATTCAGCCAAGGTATAAACTTAATAGTAATCCTTTTTATCAGTTAGGATCCCAGAGGTATCACTTAACACAATGTCTGTCTCTACAGTTGCCCATTTACACTATTGTAAGTTGACCCTATATCCTAGGCCCTATATGGCCCTGTTTTGCAAGTCCACAGAAAAGGCTGACTGGCAGTACATGTTTCTGTGTTGGTCTTAAGTCGATTCACCAAGTTTGCATTTCAAACTTTAGCAAAATGGGGCGGCCTAAAGTCGTGTAGCTGTGGTTGGCCAAACGCCCCTCCATGGTTTTTATTGTCCACTACCAATTCTGTACGACATCATCCTTCACGGTTCCTGTGTTGCTTCAGTGTATCAAATCTTCAATCCTTATGTCATTCTGTCTCTTCCGACTGCTGCAGGCATCCGACCGTCAGGGCCAGTGGCTACGTCGCCGGCGCCTCGACGGTGCTCTGAACCGCGTACCCGTCGGCTTCTACTCCTGCGTGTGGCGCATCCTGGAGCGTTGCCCCGGTGTCTGGGCTGGCGGCCAGTGCCTTCAGCAGACACTCACCAGGGAGATGACTCCCGGGGAGCTCAAGTTTGCACTCCGCGTCGAAGAGTTGCTGAACAGGGTTCCCGAGCCTGAGTACAGGCAGCTGCTCGTGGAAGCCCTCATGGTACTGGACCTGATCGTTGAGAACGAAGCTGTGACCTACTTCAGCATGCCCATCGACATCGAGGCTATCGTCCAGAGGGCGCACGCCCTGTTTCTCGAGGACCAGCGTGCCTGGCAAGGGAACTCGACACTGTGCTGTGCGGCTAGCACGCCCGTCGTAGCCTGTTGTCGGACAGCGGGTCTCTGCCAGCATTTTCTCGACAGCGCACCAAGTGGCTGTTATGGCACCATGATGTACCTGGTTCGCGCGGTGGCCTACACACTTCACGACCTCCCACAGTCCGTCATAGAGTGTCCGCTTTCGTGATATCCGGCTCGACTCGGCGTACGAGGAAGAGGCCTTGTTTGGAAAAGGTCACAGCAAGTGTTAACTTTGTACTTGCAGGAACGCTTACTTTCCTTCTCTCTCGCTGTCCTTTCTTTTTGTTTCTTTATGTTATCACAATGTGAACCATTGGGACAACAAATCCAAAGAATTTCTACGTGCTCACCACTTGTCATCTGTTTACAAGCAAATCTTGTATGGTGATCTTGTTTGGTGTTTGTTATGCACATTAATATATATGTGGTGTGGTTATTTGCATGCTCTGTGAACTGGACGATGAAGTTCAGTGGAAATCACTATAATGTTCAGCCAAGTCACTCTAAGGAATGCCTATGCATGTTCTCATGCACTGTTACTTTAATTTCTGCATTTTTTCTGCTCTGACTCAGCTCGTCACACCAGCTGCCACGCTCCTAATTGTAAAGTTGTCACCAGCATTTGGTACATCACATGTAAGCTTTTAGTTGCCTTCGGAGGTACTGATTGCATTACTTACAATTACCTAGATTACCTAGGCAGCACGGCTGTCTTATATGCATGACGCTGCCAGTGAATCGGTGTTTTGTGTTGGCATATTTGTGAGCCATGCCCTACTAAGCCGGCTTGAAGCTACTTTTGTAGAACAGTGATTTGTCTGTCACAGTGTTTCACTCTATCGGGATGACTTCAAGTGCTCCATTTTACGACATAAAACGACGTTAGACGTTTATGACGTTTGACGACGTAATGGGGTAACCTCTCTCGCGGACCGAGAGAGGCTACCCCACTACATCGTCTCCTTCGGCCTCCTAGCGATCATCGTCTTCCTTCCTTTCGTAGCACCGTGACAATATTATTAAAGGGATTACTATAGCAAGATTTTCAAATCAAATCAAACAGGAGCCGGTTATGAAGATGACGAGTTGATGCAAATGACCATTGGCTGTTGAATTAAATATTTGGTTGTTTTGCATTCCCAGGGTGAAGAAATTTATCAAGTTTGTGCATAGTTTGTAAAAGAAGTCACACCTGTATCCGCTACGACTTGTGCGGGTAATACAATTTACAAGAAAACCTCATGGTTTAGTTGCAAATTGTATTACATTAATGCAAACATCTAAGGAACCTGTAAATGAAGAACACCCACTTTGAGTTGTGACAGTTACATTAATTAAACATGGAAAGAATGCATTACCAGGTTAACTTAGTGCAGTGTTTGTTGAAAGTAAAAGATATGGCAATGCTGCATGACACACACACATTAATGGGACACAAACTCGGTGAAGCTGGCTAATAAAACTTGTGACAAAATTGTACATAGGTTGCCCTAGTGTAAGTCACTCATACTGAATGACAAATTTCTAATCGGAAGCTACCTCGCTTGGAACATTCCTTCAGAAACAGGCTCACTTGTGCAGCAACATATGGAACAGTTCTCTGTCCATCATTTTCTCTACCTCAGAACTTTTCTTTTGTATGTTTTAAAAGAAACTGGTACCGTGTTCAACACCTTTGATTATGAAATTTGTTACAGGGGTTGTCTGGTCTGGATTCGAAATTTTAAAGATTCATGCACACACAAAATATTTGTTTTTATTGCCACATAAACAATTGATCTAAGGGGTGCTACATGAATGGCATTAGTGGTTTATTGAAAGCCCGAGGAAAAATTGTCTCCGATAGCATTTCGATATCTGTTGCCCGTTATCTTGTTATACACGAGCAAACATCAACGCTTAGTTAAACGTGTCATGCGAGTGTTGAGATCTGAGGAAAATTTCACTTATAATAGTGCGTTCATTGCCTGTGCAGCTGCGGCCATGTTTCAAGACAAGCAGAATCACCGATATTCCAACACTCCTCCATCCTGCAAAACTCGCATAGGCCCGTACCTAGGATGCTAGCAAGGCAGGTACCAGAGTTTTCTCTAGCTAATATATATTGGAAAAAAAAAGATTGTGGAAGGTCAAACCCAACCATCAACCCTTTCGCTGTCAAGTGTTTCTGACCATGATGCACCCCCAGTGTCAGCTTGGTTTCAGGAATGTTGGGGAATGAGCATAGTTATTTATTTGATTATGTCTACAATGTAGATAACATAATAAAACGGTCCCAAAAGTGACACCTCGCGGCGTCACGTTCAGGACCATAAAAAACTTGCGAAGAACGCAGAGACGTACCAGTACGTCAGTGACAGCGAAAGGGTTATTAAAAAGTCTAAAAAGCAAAGCTTTCGGTGAAGCCTAATGAAATGCTGGACAAGGGGTCATATTCTACAGAGAGATTTGATCTATCATGATTGCATGCTCACTTGGCAAGACATGGAGACCACTACTACTCACATTGCAACATCTTGTACTGTCTCTAGAATCACGCAGTCGCTGTGAAGCTGCACTCATGGTCAATGCACTCACAATAATGAGTTAATCCTGGAGGTAGTGCTGTGCTAAATGTTGCTTTACCATTAAGAATGCTAACCTAGCAGACACACCAAATGACAATCCCATACTCCTGAGCCTACGTTTGGTATGAGAGCCACCTTTGTTTCAGCGGCCTATAACCCTGCTCTTATCCAAATGTAAACACAAGAGCTGCTAGCAGTACTTTTTTTCTCTGTATTATCACAACCAGCCTTTGATAAAAGTACTATGGTAGTGCACTTTTGAATACAAAATGTAATGTTTTGTCTGCACTTATAGTAAGCAGCTTGAGTAGCAGAGTAATGTAGGTTGCTGCATACACTTGCTCAAGGCTGCACTAGGGTTTCTGACGTGCTATGGTGGTAGCACGGAAGTCATCTCAATGAGCATTTCGACCACTTGGGTAAACGTTTGACAACTGTTATCTTCATTTGTCTCATAGCATCAAAAAAAAAAGAAAAAAAGGATGATGCTTCTATGAAAGCGGTGGAACATTGCAGGACATTGCAGAGTGCATGCTATAGCAGGTGTAATGGTGGAAACAAAAGAAATGATGAAAAAGTTGTTAGTTCTATGTACATTGTATGTAATTTTATTCCTCCTGTAGGTGTTTGTTTTTGACTGGCAGTTACGATTACCTGTTTAGCTGTCTGCCAACCTGCTGTAGTTGGCCAAGAAATGTGTTAACTCTTGATTACACCCATGCTGTATTAGCTTGGCACATTTATGTGAAAGATGTACCAAAGTAGCGAGTTGGATCCTCATGCGAGATTTCAATACGAACAAGTCATCCTAAAGTATTGAACACCTATTTTTTTTTAATGTTGTTTGACCAAACATGAAAGCCAGGGCATTTTCCTGTGGTAAAGACCCACATTTTGGGTGTCTCTGAATGTTGAATAATTTTATACCCTGAATTGAATAATGTTTTTAATGTTGAGTCTTTGAACCAAATGACCATATGTGAATGTGAATGTTCCTCAAATGTTTAAAAATGTCAATTTCATGTAACTAAATGTAACATTATTGCAAAGGTACAGAAATCTTTGGATTGGCAGGCACGTCGAACGCATAAAACATATGAGTGCTTACATGGCACATCCACTCATCTGCATCATTTGGTGAGCCCATATTTACGGGCTGTGCAATAATCACTCACACTTTTTAGATGCCTGTGCATGCATACAGTTTGCCTGTCTAGTTGCTAGAGATGCTTCATTTGTGCTTCTTATGCTAAATTTATCCATACTAGAACTACAGTGTTAACATCACGTCACCATTTGAAGCATATCCTATAAATGTGGGCTCGCCAAATAATGTGGCTGAGTGAGTGTGCTATGTAAGCACTCATGTCAGCTGTTCCATATTTGAAAACTATTCTGCTATACATGCAGTTCAATTAGATTGGCTTCTTTCACTGTTCATTTCACCCCCCAAGGATCACTATTCATATTCCCCTGAAATATTTGTTTACTATTTTTTTATGCCTTATAAGCAGGAGCCTTCTGCAGAAGGGTGTACATTCCCTTGAACATCATTCTGTTTAACTGTGTGTTCCTGCCGGGCTAAAGCTTCAGCATTACTGAATCTACCGCTGCAGCCGGCACTATTCCTGTGCAATTCTCCAGCCCACTGTGTGCCGTAAAGCTGTCGTTGATTTTTTTATGTCCAAATGAGTACAGAAAAAATTTTTGAAATGTCCTCGACATTTTCTAACTAACAACTTTTGCATAAATACAATTATAAAAGTTTTTGTGACGTGCAGGTGGAAATGAATAGCCTTACGGCGCTCACTAATGTTTCAGGATCTAAGTGAAGAAAACAGAATGAATTTAGCTTCATTAGTTATGAAATGGCACTGGGATGACTGACAGCAACTGCTCAAAAAATGGAAGCTGAGAAAACGGAGCTCAAAGTTTTACTTCATGAAAACAGTCAAATGTTAGCTTTGAGCAGCTAAGTTCTTACTCGCTTTTGCTGGTTGTATTTTTTGTTGGAGAAACACGACGGTGTGACTATCCTCAGGTTCGATCTCTCCTTTTTATGATGATTCCAAGATGGTAGCGCTTTCAGAAGCCCGATTTTCTTGTGGTTTTGGATGACAACACATAGATAAAATGGCATTTTCCATCACATACTTTTAGCTACAGCATCTAGATGCACTGTAGCGGATGACTTAAGTGAGCCAAGTGAATGTGTTGTCTGCTGAAGAGAGACTGTTGAGCAGAGCGGGGCATGATTACCATATTTGTGGCCTTGCCATAGTTGTTTGAGGAATGTTTGCTATGCTGGTGTGACAAATGTACTAGATGAAAGGCATTTGGAGTGGGAGTGTGGCTTTTCACAGGGATGATTGACAATCGCTGATGTTTGTATAGTACTACAGTCAAACCCGGATATATCGAACTCGAAGGGGATAACGAAATAGCTCAAAATGTGGATAGTTTGAAATATAAAATATGCTTATTCGAAGCCCTTTTCAAAACTGTGCACGTCTAAGATTGGTTTCCTGAGATCATAACAAGCAGTAGCTTACCCATCTGCCTACAATATGCAAATGAACAACGTGAAAACGATCGCATTTTATTTCGTAGGAAAGACGTCGGTAAGCTTGGCTTTCGTGTTCTTGTGGGCCATCAACTTCCTCCAGCAATATCTTTGAGGCCTTACGAATCAGCAAATCCAGCACCTTCCATTGCACCAACAGTAGCGAATGATGGTGAACGCCAACGCTAGCCCTAGGAGCATGGTATAAAGTGAAGTGCACCAGAGGCGTTCATTGCTGCTCGGATCCGATCCCTCAGCACCAGCAATGTCAGCCACAATTTCGGCATCGGTGCAGTCAGAAAACAGCTCATACATCGTCACTGGTGCTAATTAACTTATTTGCACCTTGTAACGGTCATAACTCACAAAATTTGAGGCATACGACCGTTTATTGTCTGCGGTTATGACCCACACGAACTCACCACTGCGCACCACAATGCGTGCTTGCGGGAACAGTTCACAACTGTGGTTTACCTGTCTCATTTCCAAGCACCAATCATCATTTGTACCACTTCAAGGTCAATCTCTAGTTGAATTACCAAACAGGTTTATCAGGATTGAAAAAGAATGTACACAAGGCTGCAGCACGTGAAAATGCCAGAACAAACACGTTAGAGGTGGATGATTATGATGGTGCCATTGATTGTTGTGGTGGGAATTGTGGCTTAGCAGCAGACAGCAACCAGTGAAAGCAGGGCCGTCTAGACTGGCACTGCAAATAATGACGTCCCGTAATTGTAATTTCTGAGGCTATGCTTTTGCGGATTACGCGCCTTAGTGCGACAACCATCGGAAGGCTTAAATCGTGTTGATGCAATTCGAGGCCGCCAGTGCAAGCTGTTGCCGGAGTTGCATTTGCTTTGTGTCCATCTCATTTTGCTTTCAGGCATATGAAAAATGTTGCTGTTCGTCGCGACCTGAATGGTACAGCAGACAGGTCGGTGTACTTGCAGGTGTGGTGCAACATGCCAAAGCAAAGCAGTGACATGCGTTTTTGACACCTTTATGTGCAAAGAGTACCATAACACGTTAGAACACGGTTGAAAGGTGATCAGCATTTGTAAAGGGGAACGCATTTCAGCACTTCAGCTCAGAGCAAAGTGCGATATATCAAAACTGGCAGTCCATAAGCGTGTCCGATATGCATGTGCATCAATCAGCCCTGTACTTTTCCATTGGCTCTTGAAGATTATTTTTCAACTCTTCGATATAGCCAATAATTCGATATATCCGGGATCAACTGTATAAGGAAATGCATCGCTACAAGCACTGTTTTCACTGCCTGGAAGTTTGCATTTCGTGTTGCACTTGTAATTAGGAAGCGGTGTACAATTTTATAAACAAGAGAAATTCTTGTCCTCACGATGTTCTTTAGCAGAAGCAGTGTTGCTTCTTGGCTGGATACAAGTGGGCATGGAGTCTCCCCAACTCCATTGTTAGAAAAATGCCTTTCTGAGTATGCGGGAAAACTAAGGTGCTACCTTGCAGGTTTGCAACCACTTTCAAGATTCATTTTCTTAGGTAGTTGCAATGTGTGCTGTATGACCAAAAAGAGAAAATACAGATTGCTTAAAAGAGGTGAGAAGGGAAATTGTTGGGATACTCTCCTGCGTGTGTTGGCTTGGCCATTAAATATTGGGTAAACACGCTGCCCTCCCTTCACACAGCATCATTGGTGGAGGATTAAGGGTATCCGCTCTGCTGCCTCTTACAGGAAAGCATACTTGCTTGGTTCTAGTCACTGTCCTGACGAAGGCAAGTCCACTTGTCGAAACGTTGGCTCCTGCGACATTCCCTGTTCTCAATCAGTTTTTAGCTATCTGTTCATTGATTCAAGCCTCCATCTTCCCCTGAGCTTCTCTTCTAGTTTTGCTTGGTTCTAAGGCACACATATATAAAGAAAATTCACTCGTGCAGTTGAACCACATTACTATAAAGACACTGATGTAACAAGCAGTTGGTCATGACAGACACCATTCACTCACGTTGCTGTCTCACGCATCAGTTAGGCCTATTTTAGAACACTTTCTTTAAAACACTAAATTGGCTTCTAAAGGACACATTTCTGTCAGCAAAATTGCTTGTGACAGGGGCGTGTAATGCCACTGTCACAAGCAGCTGTGACTGGGGCATTACAGGTGTTATGTAATGAACTTGCAGCAGGATGTAGCCTTGTTTGGTCGCATTTTAGTCATAGTGTGCCTATGTCAAAATAAGGGCTGAGTGTAGTAATTGAAGCATAGTACCCTGCTTATAAGATAGCCCTTATATAAGGGACAGTATCTGCTTTTTGGTACATTTCTTATAAGGAGGTTCAAGTGTCTTTATATAGCATGTGCATTAGCCTTCGGTGGGAAACCAAAATTTGCACAAGTGGTGTCGATATCTCACTGTTCTAGGTCACATTTTGCTATCTTGAAGGCCTCCCTTGGTCTTCAAATGCTGGAAGCTACTTCAAGTGCCAATGATATTGCATGTTGGCAGTTCATACCTTAAAGGGACAGACAACCACCCAAAACTTGAATTCAGATGACCCCACTGCGGAAAGATTGTGCGTTGCATTGGCTCAAACGACGCCACTTTTCCTCAATGAACACGGGTTTATGTTTTTGTTTCTTCATGCAAAGTCGCGAAAACTGACGTTTGGTAACTCAAGTGGCAAACATACGAACTAGAGTTAGAGTGCGGTCACGTGACCGTCTACAAATTTATGCAATATTTTACCTGTTTATTAGTATCGGACCGCATGAAACTTTTGATATTATAAGCTTTTTGTCACTTACCATGTGCACATGACCCTTCGTTTGTAGCGCGCGTTGCTACTGCACGCTTCTGCCGTCACGTGCGAAAGCGTGGTTTCGGATCTAGCTGGCCTGGCTTGGCTCGGCTATGGCCAGAGTGGCGGCGCCTGAGCCCGGCCATTCATGAAGTAGGTGCGGACATGCGAAAGAACGCCTTACAAATGCTAGATCGGCCTGGCAAACAATGCGAGCTCGTTGCACCGTCTTTTTATTTCGAAAAGTAGTTGAACAGGTCAAAGTGTGGGTGGTTGATCACAGCTACGCTCACTCCAGCGAAAGCAGAACGATGTCCGGAAGCGAGGCGGATTATCGGCATCGCGATCACTTTTCAAAGTTGCTAGAGTGTGCACTCTGCCTTTTTTAGAGGCTTCTCAGATCCAAAAATTCCGCGTGCGAAATATCCACGCGCTTTTGGAAGTAACCGCTTCAGGTGAAAACAGTACAGGGGGCGAGCTTTCCATTGCGCCATAAAAACAAGGGTCCTTAAAAAGCGGTTGTCAGTCCCTTCAATGCACCTCCGGCAGCATGAGATGTCTTAATTTTGAAATTTTATATTTTCCTCCTGTTACGAATACGTAGTAAGGGAACAGTCAAGCACATTGATTTGTACTTTAACACCAGTAAAAATGCAAAAATAGTGGTGCACAGTACGGTCAATGTTGGTGCATTATACAGGAAACTTGCTTTTTTTTTCTTTAACTGGGAATTCATCGTGGGCCCATCTCGCAGCTAAATTTAAACATTTAACATACAGCAGGAACTCCTGTTTGTGCTGCATGTGCTATATGTGCGTAGATTTTAATGCAAACAATTCCAAAACTACACCAGTGGACTTGTTTCCAGGTTCACCTAGAGTTGCAAGAGTGGCTTGATTTAGTACATTCCAAAAGATACTTGAGACTACCATATGTGTAGATACAGGCTAACTGCAAATCACACTCGCACTTAACTTTTCACTTATGCCACAATAGCTTTTACCATTGTTGTTTGTTTGCCTTGACAAATCTTGTAGCCGACCCCGTATGGAGAGTGCTTTATTACTCGAGGGACTTGCAGTGCTACTGATGCACATTAAAAAAGATAAACTGGTGCATTCTTTTCATTCATGGAAGGATCATGTTCAGCTATTGCAAGTCTGCATTCGTGCTTGAGTGTGAGCATGCACAGTGGTGTTTGTATACTTGTCATTGTCTGTTATGTCTGTCACTTATGTGTGCTTGGGCTTTGTAGTGACATCTAACCTGAGACAAGTCTGTTATGGGAGTGCAGTCTTTCATAGAAGTGTTAAGGGCCAGCACCGTCACTGACCTGCCAACTAAGAGGCTACAGTAGCTGCAGCATACAGAATTGCAAGCCTTTGCATATTTGCTGCACATTACAGCATACCTCTTGCCAAGATTTGGCAGTGGTTTGCCATGTCACAACAGTAAGCGAGTACAGTAAAACCTCGTTATAACGAAGTTGAAGGGGGAGTGGTAATTACTTCGTTATTACCATTAGTTCGTTATAACCAATATCAATTCCATCTATATGAATTTCAAGGGGAATTGCGATTGCTTCGTTATATCTGATAGTTCGTTATATCCGGGTTCGTTATAACGAGGTTCTACTGTACTGGACTCTTTGACAAGGTTACCTGTTGCCAAGATTTGGCAGTGGTTTGCCAAGTGACAACAGTCAGCAACTATTGGTCTTTTTGACAGGGTTAGCTGTTCAGTGTGCTAGCATTCCAGCTGAACATGTCTTGGAACAAATTTCCATGGTTCCAATGTTCCCTGTCACAAAAGCCAAAATATGAGCCGGCCACCATGCTTATCTAGAGATTTATCATGCGTGTGGGTTAACTTCATCGCACAATGCCACGGCCCTTTTGTTTGGTGATATGTCTGAGTGAACAACTTATTTACATTTGAGGATACGCCTGCATGGCTGGTCTGTTAGTCTGGTGTGGTAGGTTTTACTGTCAAGGAGGAATGAACGTTATGCTTCCTTTTTATTTTTAAGCATTGCATTCACATTATGGAATCACAAGTGTTGTGTGAGGTGACAGAAATCCCACTACAATTTTAGTGATTTGTCTTCTTTTGCTTTTTTTAAATATTATTTTGAGTTAAGTGTAGGTGGGTTTATGTGTGCGCTCACATGTGCATAGCATGACCCACACATCCCTGCATCTAGCAGGGATGGCGACAGGCTGTGTGTACAGTGTGTGTCCGTGTGTGTGCATTGCAACATGCATCTTTGGCAACACATAGCTGAGCCCATTGGATCTGGTCAACTGTGGGTCCTGAGTGCCTTCGAGTAATTCCAGTGCTACACTGTGGCCAGCATGCTCAACTAGTCCATCCAATCGTACTGTGTCTTTGCTGTAGTTCTTGCTGTGCATGTGTGTGTCAATGCCATGCCTTTGTCTATCTTCCTGATGTCTTTGCTTAGAGACATGACAGCTGAACTTTCAACATTTCTACAGTCTTTCACTGAGCTCCTGTCACTTTGATTGTGCTTCCTCGCATTTCGGCAACTGCAGCTCACAAGACAAATCACATGTTCCTAACTGTGTGTGATGAGTCGCTGTGATTAATGTGATGTGTGCGTAACGTACCGCTAGCGGTCTTTTCTGTAGCAGAATGCGGTTAGTAGATTTGCTGGTGCATTATAAAATATATTATTTTATGCTTGAAACATGCATTTTGTTCACATTTCGGTGTTCCAATCATGTGCTAGCTGCTTTAAGTGCGTAATAAGAATTGTAAGTGAAGAACAATTAAAAGAAGCAAGCAAGTAGACATAAAAATGCTGGACTAAAAACTGAATGTTTAAAGCAGAAGTCTCTGTAACTTGTGTTCTGTATTGATATCCTTTCATTTTGCTGGTATAAGTTGTCTGAAGGTCTGCTAACAAAGGACAGAAATGGTCCAAGGATATAAAGCCAATATTCAAAAACGAAACCAATGTCTTCTTTCTTCCTTTCGAAATGGCAAGGTTAAACTTGCCAAGTTATGTGATCAGTACAAGGTCTCTCGTGTGTAACCAGCAAAACCTTGTGGCACATGCGGGAACACCGTGTTCTAAGAGCAATGTCAACACAGATTGGTACATCATACTGTGGGCACACCACCAAGAAACCTAAATATGATCTGGAAGCTTGAGTCCAGCATTCACTGTTGCCATCCATCCATTAGCTACCTGACCGCTGTGGTCACACAAGCAAGCGTTGCATGTGACCGCAGCGAACATTCACTTTGAAATAAATGTTTCAGCATGTTGGTATTTAAGCTTTTATCATCTAGTGCACAGCAGTGTTTTTACCCTGTCCTTGTGCGTCCTATGCACTAAATGTAAATGTAGCACCTACCTCATTACTGCTATGTAATAATGCAATTCATTGGCATTGGCATCTCTCCAAAAGCTGTCTCTCTATCTCGAGATCTTCATGACTCTAGGCTTGGCCTAGTTATACAAGCCTGTAGAGGAATGCAGCACTAAAACAGACATGGGCAGAGAGAGATAACAGGACAAGCGCCAAGTCTTTTCAGCACTCGCCTTTGTCATCTCGCTTCATCCATGTCCGTCTTTGGGCTGCATTCTTTTTGCCACCTTAACGAGTAGGTAGGGCTTATGATGGGGTCATGGGTTTCGGTTGCACCGGAATCTAAACAAGCCTCTTCCTCATCAAGTGCTGCCGAGAGCTTGTTGATACAGTATTTGCGTTCCCCCAACCCCACCCTGTTCTTGTTTCTAGGCTCTCATTAATTGAAACTTGAGGGGACCAGAGAATTTTGCTTGAATTGTCGCAAGTTTGAATTATCAGATGCAATCAGAAGTATGGTTCAGTGCAACATAACAGGGAAAGTGGAGATGGCCAGTTATCACATGTACTGTTGCGACCTAGGTGTCTTTTTTTTTTTTTTTTCCTGCTAGTGGTTTTGAATGTTTTGTCAAGTGCTGGCAGGCAGTTGTTTATTTTTGGCTGTTAAAATATATATACAGTTGAACCCACTTATAACAATACCGGTTATAACAATATATCGGTTATAACAATGGTTAGCTGCTGCACCATCAACTTTTGTATGTTTTCTATGGTGAACCAACCCTCTTTTAACAATGTTTCCATGCCCTATTGTTGGTTATAACAATGAAGTCTGGCTGCTGGGTGTACTGTGTATCGGTGCCAAGAGGTAATTGATTGTGAAATCTTTGAAGAGAAAGGGGACTTTTGCCACTGCACACTTGCTGTTCCCCTCTACAAAAGGCTGCCCCATTGTCATATGATGGAAACCAGTTCCTAAACATGAGGCTTACCCTGAAAAAAAATGTTAGTAACAAAGGACACTGGTTCCAAAGCTGGTTTTGAGGAACTTCAGCAATCTTTCCCAGAAAGGCCTCAGCACTATTTTCTCTGGCTACTGAAATCAAAGGTGGGGATTAAAATAACACTGCTGCAGGTAGGGATGGGTAGCGAGCGGGGTCCTTTGTGTGCAGCTTAAAGTTGGTTCAGGGGCATCTTTGGGCATTGTTTCGCTCATTGTCATGCTGTGAAGCATACTGAGTATGGGAAGAGGCTTTTAGCCATTGTCCCCCCCACTCACACATACACAAACCAGCCTGGGGTCCCCTCATTTAGCTTTTTTTCATGCAACCCTGTTATAACAATTATCGGTTATAACAATGTGATTTTCATGGCACTTCAATATTGTTGTAAGTGGGTTGCACTGTATAAGCATGAATGCTCAGCTATAAGGACCCAAAACCGACAATATATCTGGTAAGGATAAGCAAAAAAGTATGAATTAACTGAATTAACCAAATGGTGCAATTTCAGTTAAGCAGCCTTGAAATGCATTGAAAACATAGCAATACAACCAAAATTTTGAAATTTTCTTGAATTAACCAAAAATCAGATTTACAGAGGGTGTACTTTATTGTGTACATCACTAATTTTCCACGTCACTTTGTTCACAAGGTGTCACAACAACAAAACCCAATTCGTATGCACTCCCACAGTCTAAACAGTGCATCACTGAGTGTCTCGAAGACCACAGCGGACCCTTTTGGAGCATAGGGCTCAGTAGCGCACCCAGGATCTCTGCCAGGGGAGGGTTCAATTCTTCACGAAGGGCCGGGGTGTGCGATTACACGGTTGTTGCGTGTGTAAAAAAAGCAAATAAAATGCCAAATAATAGTAACATCAATGATGATGACTATTCTTATTAGTTTTTGGGCGTTTTGCAGAGAAATTAGCGCCACATTCTTCTAGGACATAGGAGCAGTTACGGAGTGGGAGGGGGTTAGGTCGGCCTCAGGGGAGGGTTACAACCCCTGAACCCCCCCCCCCCCCGTCGGTGCGCCATTGATAGGGCTTGATGTCGTAACATATTAATAGTTAGAATATGTGGCTGTGAATATATCTGCCAAATTTTGTAGCCATGAGCAGCGAGGTGAGTTCACACAAGTGGAGCTCAATCTTGAAACATCCTCTTTTTCAAACAGACCTTGGGGCCTTATCAGCACGTCAACCAACGTCATCTGTCCAATTCCACCAAAGAGCTATAACCACCAATACCTATTTTTCTCTTGGAACAAACGCCGAGTACAGATGGGAAAAGTAAACAATGTGCTCATGGAATTTACGCGTATACTCGCCACACTTTAATGCATACCTACCAACCTAATGAAAGGGGAAAGGACAAGAGCTTGTTTTCTTTGTTAGCCACAGCCTCATGAGGCTAACAAAGAGACCAAGGAAGGCATAGGGGAAGTTACCTTTAGTTTTTAGCTGCAGTGTAGTTATTATGCCACAAATGGAAAGGGAATAAAGTGGACAAAAAAACACCAGCCATCGGTCAGGACCAAACTCGCAACCTTTGAATGACGCATCCGATGTTCTACCAACTGAGCTACGCTGGCGGTCATTCCAACATCCACTTTATTGGGTATTCCTGTACATTTATTCCTGGGCGTGTTTGTCAGCGCCACTCGCAGCCATGGCGGCTAGTGTGTGAACACTTTTTTTGCCAGAAGGTGCCACGTAGTGCGTGATCTTATTACAAGATGGGGTACACAACCCTCGCGTGCTAGCTGAAAGCACCAAGTGACATTCAAATTTGTACACTTGCAGTGACGGGGAAAAGAGCCATGGTGACGAAAAAAAATTTGTGTATCATTTATTGTTTCCCATGGCCACAGAACCATCATAGACAGTGCTGCATGATTGTCAGTTAGGCTGGTACTAAAATATACCACACATGTAATCAAGGTACAAAAATCATGGTATTACCATAGTGTACGGACTCTGCTGGTAGGCTGTGCTACTATATGCCATCTTATACAAAACCAGCTCGCATTTTAGTTAGCAAGCAATGAAATGGCTCATTCTACCTTCCAGCGCTAATGCAACACACTTCCAGTCACGTGCTACATGCATGGACGGACGTACAAATCTACCCTTACCTGATTAATAAATGCGAACACTTTCCTGGCACATGACTGCTCTTTACATAAGTGTGATGCGCTAGGAAATTAATGTGATGCTTGCACTAGTGTGAATGTGGCTTCGGAGTTTCTTTTTTTAAATTTCGTTCAGTTGTGTATTTCTTAGGGGCAGTATATTCATATGACCTGTGTGCTATGTTACCTTTGAACGCACCATCTTGGTGGCAGATTTAGGAAAGACACTGCTTTGAGCATGAGATCATAAGTACAACTTCGTTATGTTTAGGCCTAGATTTTGCTACACCCCTTTCTTTTTCTGAAAAGGACTAGGTGCAACAAGAGATCATTGCATACCATGAACATCATGCACTGTAGTCATTACTGCAGATCGTGGGGACTCCGCAAAGAGTCATGAGCAAAAAGAACACACTTTTGTTCAGGGAGGATGCCAGAGTCATCGCTTTAGTATAAAGAGGCACAACAGCACACCATGTATGTTGCCGTGACATACATGGTTAGTTAGTTAGAAACCCAACCTAACTAACTAACTTTCCTTGCAAGGGTGTCACCCTCAGTATCTGGATGCTGCTTCCCAGTAAGGGTGCAGACCTAATCCCAGCAACCAGAGCGAGTGATGCACTCCCTCACCAGATCAGGACTGGCAACCTTGGTGCAGTATTGGCCAAGGTCTCCCTTGAATAGACCAATAAGGGAATTATACAAACAACAATTCACTGTACAAAAGGGAGTTTATTTGTGCTGAGTGAGAAGAGATGCAATATGAAGGGAAGAACAGCATGTATAAAACTATGCGCTTCTAGACGAGAGGATAGCTGGCACTGCTAGCAATTCCGCACTGGTTGTCCTTGTTCCTCGTCATGTAGATGTAGCCATCATCACCCCAGCTGGTGCCCCAGCTGGAAAGAAAGAAAGAGTGCTCAACTATAATGGATCTACAAGAGGTTCAACACTGCTCTATTAAGAGGCAAATGAAGGAATGTCCACACAGCACTCAAAATATAGCACATGGTTTCTATGACTATGTAAGATTGACATGAGTAAGGACTTCGCGCCGAAGGAACAACCACAAAAGAACACATACACACAGGGCGTGTCTGTGTTTTTTTTTGTGGTTTTTCCTTCGGCGCCAAGTCTTTACTCATACCAGTGTCACATGAACTAGGCCAGCAGCGAGTACTTCTAGGCTACATAAGATTTTACACAGTCCAAGCAAATGAAGCATAGAACCATATGCAAAGTTGCAGAATAACAGTGCACCATCAGACTCGAGGTACGGCTAATTTAGCCTGTCAGAAGGACATATAAGGACATCCTTGAAGACCTCTTGAAGCATTCGCAATGCTTTGGATGCATTCTTTCTAAGCTTGATGCAAAACTTGATAGCATATCGCTGTTCAAGCAAACACTCCATCGCGCCGTGTTACAAAGTCGAAAAAACATTTCACGCGGAGGCATGTCTTTCCACTCATACTGCGAGGAGTAAACTGGCGACCGGCTGCGCGGGAAGGGCAGACCCCTCACAACATTGCCCAACCAGCTTTACCGCGCCGCCATGGATAATCTCGTCAGAACAAAATCGTGCACATTACTTTTTTATAACAGACCCTGTATGTATAGATTCATGACCTGTAAGCACGCTTTATATATGCACCTTGTAGTGATGAGCACAGGTTCCTTGGGCAACCACTAGACTGGAAACTTGGACCATTTTTCTCACCTCTGGTCAAGGCTGGCTACAATACAGCAATGGTCAAAGGAAAGATAGGAAAGAGGGCGATGTCCTACCTAGCTTTTGGCTACTTTAAGGAGTTTGATCAACGCTTTGTATTCAAAGCGTAGATCCCCAACCATGAGAGCTCTTACCCTTGAACACACCTCTACACGTTTGTATTGCCACAATTATGCAGGCACTTGGATACACATAACACACCTGGTGTAGCCACTCACCTGTTCTTAACGAGCCAGTAGTCCTGCCCATCCTTGGTTCCATAGCCAACAACGAGGACACCGTGGTCAAGCTGCTCGCTGCTGCACTCTGGTTCATCATAAACACCTGCATCGAGTGAACAAATACAGAAAGAGGCGATTAAAGTCCCTGCATCTCATACTAAATGTTACGCAGAAGCCATCATATTATGACTATCAATGCAAGCGAAGCCTCTTGCTATTGTCTAGTCTTTCGTCTAAAGCAGTTCTACATACTACGCACTTTTCACTGGCCGATAATATCGCTCGACTTGAAGTCGCCTCTGTGGACCTAGGTCTCACAGTAAAGCCCAGTTATAACAAACCTCAATAGAGTGAATTATTTTATGTGATAACAACAAAAATATTGGTTACTTAACCATGGGCAGCATATACTTAAAACCTCATGTATCGACCTTTGCATTGCTAAAGCTAGTACTGCGGCAACATGAAAAGAAACTAAAACAAGCTGAAAAGAAACTAAACAAGCTGGTTGCTCTTTGGGGAAGCACATGGTTGGCTGCATGCACGTCGTGCAGGTAAGGCTCACATGTGCACCACATGATCATACGCAAGCAGCCTCACCAAAGTCCACCACGTGCGTGCACTATTGGTCATAAAAGTAAACGGACCACACCTTAGGCGGTCAGGGCAGCTGGCGAGCCATAACGCAATGCTGCTATCTCGCTTAGCACATGGAGTGACTGTAGAGGGAGCACAGACACGGACACCACGCTGAACGAGATAGTGGCGGTGCTTTGTTGTCCTGCAGCCGCCCCTCATGCATGAGCCTGGTTAATTTACTTTTTTGGCCAACAGTACATAGCACATTATCCATGCTGACTGTGCTTTCTATCTGCGTACAAAGTGTGACAATTGCAGGAACACATACGAATTAACCATGCTGCATGCACATTGATGTGCACATGGCAATACAACAGCGAGCTTTCCTAGCCACTTGTGGAGTAAAGACAGTTCTTTCTTGACACATGCGGCTTACATATAACAAACTCCTATAGGCAGTTTCTGCCAAGCCCGCATTTATCCGTCAGCAATATTATTCATGATAATTGTCCCGAGAATTTTCCATCCACAAAAAACAATTGACTTTCACGTCCCACCATTGACTTCCATGCTTGTTATTAAGCTCCGTCCTTTTCTTCTCTGTAGTACGCCTTTAAAGGAAGTGATGATTATGACATTGATCATAAACTCTGTGGCCCTTTCTTGAACATCAGCAAGAGCAGCCTCAGAGTAACCTAGAATGAGGCAGAGAGAGAAAGATCGCACCTTCCGAGTAGAACTGGAACGACTCGTGGCTGGCATCGATGGCAACCGAGACGGGTCCAATGGTGGCCACGGCCTTCTTCAGCTTCATCTCGTCCCCTTCCGGCAAGTCCACAAAGCCAGTGTCAGTGGCACCCACGTCACTCTTGATGAAGTGGCAGACACCATCCTGAACAAAAAAATTTGAAGAAAAAAGAAAAAAGAACATTGAATATGTATGCAAGTTCAAGCAACTCAGATGCCAAATACAACAAAGCAGTACAGATAAGCAAGTCCTGAAGCCCTTTAGGAGTACTCTGGATCACCATTGCCTGAAACCTACCTAATACTTTGCACTATGTCTGATAAGACTGCTTTGCTCAAGTATGGTCTTTTCAAGCATGTACAAGTATTAATGTCATAATCATCTCCAGGCCATCTCACCTGTCCCTTACTATTACATCCTGTCCTGTGCCTGCTCACACTATCCTACATCTGCGTATTCTATAGCTTCATTGCAGTGCCTAGCTGTGTGTTGTCCTCAGCTGTCCCACCTTTTTGGTGCCTAATCGGTAGCATTTGTGGTGCACTTGATGTGTTGCCTGGTCTTGTAAACTATGTATTTCTTTCACTTAAAGGGACTGCCTGCCACCCTGAAACTTTTTTTCGGTTGTGAAAATGCGGGTGAGAACGAGAACCTGGCCCTGAAAGTCGGGGAAAAAATGACTGGTGGCACCATCCTCTGTGATGATAGTCAATCTCAAAGTTAATGAAAAACTAAGAAATACCCCCACATGGGTTCGATTATCCTGCTTAAAAGCAAAATTTTATTACTTACAGTTGTATTCAACCCACATCTCGTATCATTCTTTCACAATGGAAAGTAACATTTTGTTTTAAATTATTATTGCAAGAACCGAATCACCAGTGTTGCCAGCATCCCTACACGTGCAGAAGGGGTGACCATGAAGATTGAAAAATTTCGTTTTTAAATTTTCTGCTGACTTTCCAGCGAAACCACTGCAAGCTCGTATACTTCGAATGGTGTGCTTTCTATTGCAATAAACAACAGAAAATTGATGAACAACAGTAGACAGTCCCTTTAACCTCAACTATAACAGTTAAACTGTAATATAACGAAATTCTCAATCTAACGAGGTATTTCATTTTTACTGCATAATGTCCGTAGAACACCACATATTTTTTTTTACCTCTATATAACGAAGCAAGTCTATCTGCAATTTCGATATAACAAGTAGAGCTGTGTGAATGGCAAAATTCTGAGTGCAAAGTGAATTCAAATATTTATGTTAAAGTGCAAATCGAACTGAATATTTTTCGACTAATTTTCTAATATTTCTTTACGAATACCATGTCAAATTATGAAGAAGTGTTCTGCTCAACATATTGCATGACTAGTGTACTGCCACAGTGTCATTCCAAAGTCCTGAAAAACAGTCTAGCAGAGAATTATGCAACAGAAAGATGAGCTAACTTCACCACAGTATGCGAGTGTTAACTTTTCCGCAGTACACAGGTCTTAACTTCACTGCCGTACACGGGGGGGAGGGGTAGCTTCGCCGCAGTACACAGGTGTTATGCGGCGAAGTGGACTACATGCGGGAATAGGCCACTTGACACGCGACATAGCTATTTGTTCCCCTTAATTACAACTTCGAATAGTAAAACTTAAGTGCGAATCGAATCGAATAGCAAACACTAGTCGAAAATTATTCAAAATTTTGAATATTCGCACGCCCCTAATAACAAGGGTTTACTGGTGTTGCAAACAGAGACCAGGCCGATAAATTGAAACCTCTTTCTGGTGCCAGCGGTAAAATGGGCAAGTTTCACACAGCTTTTGCAAACACAACTTTCAGATTGTGCACCGCACCCGTCGACACGGCCAGATGTGGCACAGCCAGCTAAGGCGCAAGGGGAAACTGGAGTACCTCCCCTTTGCCACCACAGCAGGGGAAACAGAAAGCATGCGTGCGAACAGCCTGCCGCGTCACATATCCTACAGCGCATCTTGCGCAGTCTGCAAGGGGGATGGTTCCATATTTACACATCACCCATGTTGTATGTCGGCGGTTGATTTGGTGTTTGTTATCTCCGAGTGTCGAGTCACAAGCATGCGCTGCCACGGAAGCAGTAGTAAATACAGAGGGCTTTCAAGATATCGCAATTGCACAGATGTCGCACATACTGCATATGGGAATGGGCCACTCGTCACCAAACATACTAAATTCCTTCTTGAATTATAAACTCTGAATAGTTCGAATAGTAAAATCTTCGTGCGAATTTAATAGCAAACGCTATTGGAAATATATTCGAATATTTGCACACCCCTACTTATCAGATGTGATAGCCAGGTCTCTGGCTCGACATTTCGTAAATGTCATAGAAGTTAAGAGTATTATGTAATTTCTGTGTAAAAAAGAAATGTTTGGTGACTATACTTGCCATAGAACCAGGAATTTCAATTTAATGAAGTTTCAGTATAATGGAGTCAATTTCCAATTTTACCTACTTCATTATATTGAGGTTTAACTGAATTCGCTGTTCGTATTCTTCTCCAAAAGTCCTGCCTACACTATACATGTTCATTCCAGTATATTATGTGCAAGCTCTACTGGCAACAGCATTTGGCTGCATGTACAGACAGGCAGCCTCGGCAACGCTGGTTCTTTTTTTGACATTCAATATTGACTACATAGCCGCATGAAAACCAGTGTGGAACTACTCTATCTAGCCTCGCCAAAAACATCACTACTTAAGGACTCTAATACACAACAGAACATGTGCAAACACAATGCAGCCATGAGTAGAAGAGTTTGCCCCTAACTGACACGTTTCTTATTGTTGCAATTTTCGCAATGACTGACATTGAAGATGGCATTTTGTTTTACTTCCATACACAGCCTTTTGTCATGCCATTTGCACAGACGTTGAGAAATTGTCATGTATGCACAACTGCATTAGAGGTGCTATTCTTTGATGCTAATCTATTTCTGTGGGTTCTGTGTCAAAAATTCAAAGCATCTCTCGCACGACTCTACAAATGTCCAACCTGTATCGTGCTCGCAGCAGTTGTCTTTTATTTCTACCCATCTCGCTCACCACATGTACCGTATTTACTGTATTCTACTGCACCCTCAACTGTAATACACACCGATTTCCAGTGACCAAAAAAAAAAAAGAAACCCACTGATTGTAACGTGCACCCACTTTTCGTGACACATAAAAAAAAAGTCCTTAGTAATCAACCTTCTCACTTGATAAAAACAAATGCCATACTTGCGTAATGGACGCACTCGCATAATAAACACACCACCAGATTTGAACCCCTGCAGTCCCGCGAACGGCCGCGGTGTGGCTTTCCCACTTCACTTGACGTGTGGTGTCTTGAAGACGTTCGGTGTGCTGATTCGTAACTCCTGCATCTCGATAAAACAGCCACATGTGGCCAGGTGTAGCCGCGTGCAGGTGGCGGTAACATCATTTACTCGCAGTGCTGCAATCCTCCGTGCTATCATAGTTCCCTCACGCCCGCTGCTGCAATGTAGTCACGGATATCATGCAGCTACACCACTGAGAGGCTCAGGCTAGGTACAGATATGAAGGAGAAATGCGATGATGAGCCGTTTTGCGTGTGGTTGATGGGCAAACATCTCTTCTCCCATTACAGCCACCTGCAAACGCTACCAAAAGCTGGTGCGGCTGGGCATCTCAGAGGTCGCATCGGCAACGTAGAGAATTTGGTTGGCCGTAAGACGGCCGAGCCGGCACGAGTGTCATTGGCCTATGCATTGTGTGCGTCGTGGCGTCGTTTTGCGTGGGACCAGCAGTGACATAGCAACTACAGGAATTATGCGCGCCAAAGACCGCCGCGCTGCTAGTTCGTTTTTTCGCCGGTGACCGTTCGACAGCGCCCAAAGCGCGTAGGAGACGGCCATTTTGATGCCGACGGCGATATGGTAACGGTGTTGTTCGTTCACACTCAATTCTAATGCACATACAATTGTTGGACCCGTTTTATTGGAAAGAAGGTGTTCGTTAAATTAGAGTAAATATGGTATGTGCTTTGCATCTGGTCTTGCATCTGATAGCACTTGTGGCTGATAGTTGGGCAGACAGGCACAGGTGCCAGTGTTTGCTGGCTCGACAGGGCAGTAGAGATACTCTGCAAAATCTGTCCAGTTCTCGAACCTCGTCCTAGCAGTGTCAAATGGGGACCTAAAATCACTGTGTTCGTGTTTATTATTTCATTATAGCCATCATTACCCTTAAATGCAATATCTGCCATTAAGGGGGATGCAAGAATCAAATTGGGAAAAGTTCTGAAAAATTTAGCGCTAAAGTATGCATTAGTTTGTTAGCCAAAAGTGGAAGCTCGATCGTCAGATAATGACAGCGTGACGCGATAGTCACGGACATGGCCAAAACGCCCCTTGCAATGACAGCCACATTGCGCCGACTTGTCATATAGTTGCGTGCGTTCCTTGATCAGAAACTCAGACGCGTCAAAGGACGACAAAGACCATCACGTAGCAACTCCTTGGGCTCGCAACCAAACCTTACACACGCCGAAGCCTCGGGCACTGCGGCCTTGTACATCACGCACCTCCTGCTCAAAGTTGTCCCTATGCCTAACTACACATAGGCTGCACACCTAGCGGCAAAGTATTTCACGTGTCAGATACACAAAATGTGAGGCCAAGTGCGTCATGCGCAGACTTTCTGGTAATGCGGACAGGCCGTGCATTGGCCCTGAATGCACACATCGACTCGACGCATACCCCGCGGAAAGTTTGTGTACAAATCAAACACCTTTAAGAAGCACTGGTGATAAGAGTTTTGGAGCGCTTAGACCGTGCCTAGGGGGTACCTCCGCAAGCATTTATGATGTTCTGACACAATGTAGGCCTGGCAGAGCACAATTTGCACGACAATGCAAATTACAGGAAGGGGGGGGAGTCAATTTGTGGCTACACAACTTGCCTCATTGAACTACTCAGAAAGCCCAGTGGCACCGCAGTCCTGACCATAAATGTCTGTTTATTTCGGAAGGAGATGTAGGCTATCATGAGAGCCACAGTTTGTGAGCATTCTGGGATTTTTGAGTTATCCTTTGCAACCAAGATGCAAGACTATTAATTACGTTAATTAAAAATAATATGAATGTGAAGAAAATGGCAAGAAATATGTTAATTAGAAATTTCCACGAAAGTGCCAGAGAGCCATTCTTTAGCTTTGTGGCAATTTTCACCAACATTCATCAAGAAATAGGAAAAGTTGTCCTGAAAGCCACCTCCCTCCTTCAGTGGGCAGCGGAAAAAGATGCCAAACGAAAAAAGAAAGCCTCAAGATTGCTTGAAAAAGGAGAACATAGAAGCAAAAAGCCATACCAAAAACTACAGCCCTGGTGCCTTTTGAGGTACAGAAACAGAAAGCGAAACTTCGGCAGCCATTTTCTTGAAACTATATTTTATGCTCCCTGTCACTTTTGTGGAGCTGATATCTTTGCAACCACTTGGGATATTTTCAATCTGTTTGTGTTGCTGTGATCCCTGAAGAGTGCTGTACCTTAAGACATGCTTATTCTTGCCTTGTAGTTAACTTCATAATTTATTATATAACATTCTGTGTATGCCTCATTCTTGCCAGCTTGATGCATGTATGAAAAAAGACCAACTATGCAATATCACACAAGAAATTGAAAAATAGGCCATGTCACAAAGTGGAATGTACATCTGAGTGTACACAGACACTTCAGTAACATTTCTAGCATATTTTCTAAGCTCTCCACGTTCTCCACAAAATCAGTGGTCAATCAGTGAAATGAAGATGTTGTAACCTCGAAAATATTTGAGACAGGAGGGTGATATTTTTGCAGTTTATAGTATTGTAACAGCAAGCGTGTGTGCCAATTTTCATTGCAAACAGTACAAAAATTAAGTTTGTAACGATTCCCACGTCCCTCAACAAGGCCCAAAAATTTCAATGTGGAAAGCAGAAAATGGTGTTGTGGCTGGGAGTACTATAGAGCCCCGCATGAGTGATGAAATTATATAAAAGCAGTAAAACAAATATCAGCAGCGCCAGTGCCGTGTATCTCAGCAGACATTCAGCCTGTAGTGGCCACAGGGTTGAATAGAGTTGGCACCTAGCATCTACGAATGATGCTCCCATGTGTGGATGGCTCCTTGCGTCTTGTGCAAGCTACTGCGTGTTTATGCATGTGCATACATAACGTATATCCTCCAAGATGTTTCTTTCTCCCTCAAGCTAGTGAAATGTGTTAAGGGGGGACACTGGTTTTAGAAGGCCGAAAATTGCAAGAAAATCTACTTGTTGAAGCTGACATTTTCGGAATCTCTATCTATTTTTGCACAAATTGCACAAATGTGCAAAGTTTCTAGCTTCTCTTCTCATTATTTTTGCCGTAAAATTAATTTGTAACACCAATATGTGGTGTGTGTGAGCGCAAATTGTTGCTAAATTGATTTTGACCGCTTCGCTTGTTTGCTTCTTCTGTAAAAGTCGACCTAGGAAAGCTAGAGCTACAATTCCTTTTGCACAACGTAGCTAAATATGCATAGAAAGCAACGCTGCAAGCAGATTTTCAATCTACGGTTCAAAATTTTTTTTATTTTAACTTTAAAATTATCATGTTTTTGGCTAGGTGTAGACCATGAACTCATTAGTGCTGTAAATTGAGAAGTAGTTGTTCAATTTCCAATCACCTTGCAGCGTTGCTCTCCTTAGGCTTTCTATTATCCATATATGGGTTTATAATAATGTTACGTTGCATAGATAATTTTTCATTGTTTTGGCAAACAATAGAATGAGATGGCTAATTATCTCTGGAAAGAATTGATCTGTGTAAAATATAACTGGATAGTTAAATAAATTAAAAAACTGAGCAAAGCTGTGCAGTTTCATCTAATTTGGCTGAGAAATAACCTATGTTATCTCTAAGAACCATGTCCCCCCTTAAATGCTTCATGAATAAAAAGAAAGTAGGAAACAAAGAAGGAACGAACAAAAGAAAGAAACAGAGACAAAAGGAAAAAGAGAAAGAAAGAAATATATAAATAAGCAAGGAAATAATGAAATAAATGGGCACACACACCAATATTTACTTGCCCCAGTTTTCTTGATACAGGAGGAGGGGCTCCTGAATTCCAGTTCAAGTAAACCCACCACCCGCGATCACCATGTGCTTACCGTGCCATTGTAAGGGTAGCTCCACTCTGTGTCGATGCCCCTGTTGGCCTTGATGTACTTGAAAGCGTTGTCCATGAGACCACCCTCGCAGCCATTGTTGCCAAAGCTCCTGGAGCAGTCAACCAGGTTCTGCTCGCTGAGTGACACAAGCTTCTTGGTCTTGCGGAAGTGTTGGGCCTCCAGGGATCCCGTCTGGTTCAACAAAAAAGAAAAAGGCACCATGAATTTGTGTTGAACGCAAACAAACAACAATGGTAAAAGCTATTGTGCTGCGAGTGTAAATTTAAGTGTGAGCGTGGTGTGCAATTGGCCTGCGTTTACACATGGGGTAGTCTCAAGTATGTTTTGGAATGTAAACCAAAACACTCTTGCAACTGCAGGTGAACCTGGAAACAAGTCCACTGGTGTAGCTTTGGAAATGCTTGCAGTTATAATTTATGCAGATATACCACGTGCAGTACAAAAAGGAGTTCCTGCTGTATTTTAAGTGCTTAAATTTAGCTGCAAGATGTGCCCACAATGAATCCCCAGTTAAAGGCCAACTCTGGCAATTTTTCAGTGTCCACGGATCTCAATGAAATTTTCAATATGTATTCTCCCTGGTGCTATAATAACATATGCCAGACCAGGCAGTTGCAAGTAGTTTAGTTTTCCTGGAAATGAATTTTAAAAATCTTCAGCAGATTCCCCAGCAGGCCATTCTGGGTTTTTTTTTTTACGTCATCACCTCCAACGGTGCCCACCCGAACCTGCGAGCTCTCAAAAGCAAAACGGCGATACTTCAGCGCTCATATCGTCGCTGTCAAGTTCAGAAAAACTGGCATAACTCAATACATTGTCGGATGACCTCGCCACTGTCATCTTCCTCACACCAGCTCCATATTTATGATAATCGGGAGGCTGTGACATCATCGCATACGCTGCATGAAGTGTCTACCCGTTTCGGTTTCAGTTTGAACACATCGTTCATTCAGTTATTTAAAGTTGTTGGTGAGTTCCTCACTCCCCCAAATAGTCGAGGCTTTCAGCAAGTGCCTTCCCCTCACCCGCACCCCCTTATGAACAATATCGCTGGCTATGAGCCTACTCCATAGGGTCCACTAAGCCATTTCTGGGAGCCCACAAATCCTACGCCTGCAAAAAAAAAAAAAGAAGAAGAAGAAAAAAAAAAAGAAGTGCTCGTAATTTTTTGTTGAAGCTGATTTACTAAATTTACCCTAGACTGATGCCCAGTTTGGGGAGCTGCTCCTGGAAATGGAACACTAACCCAGACAAGACTGCCTCGGTTGGTTTTGTTTACCACCTATTTCCTACCGCATGTTTCAGCTTGCAGGTTCACTTCATGGTTTAGCCAAATACGTAGGTTCATTATGAGCAGTATGCAGACGAGGCTCCCATGCGATTGCGGCGGGACCCTCTGTTAACGAGATGATTGGTATGAAACCATTAATTATTACAGCAGGTCAAAATTCTCCAATGTAAAAGTAAGTAGATACAGGACATTCTAGCGGAAAGAAAGAAAGTACAAAAATACATCTATTGCTTTACAAGCGCTTCATTACTTTACAGCACCTCCCCCTATCCATTAGTTCCACCAGTTCACAAGGGGTCCCCGAGACACTGACGGCTAGGAACTATACTGATCTCAGAGGCAAGGCCATGCTGACACTCACAGTGCTGAAGGCCCAGCAAGATCCACATTGTCCCTGGTTCTTCACGGGAGTCACGGCACCTTTCTTCCTCCAGTCGACTGTCTTGGGAAGGTGTGCGTCCTCAATACCCTCGGGCTCAAGGAAGAAGCTGCCCTCCCGTGGTGAGTCCCTGTAGTTGCGCTTGAACCCATTGCGTGTGCTGACGAACTCGTGGTGCAGCTGGGAAACACAAAAATAAAAAATACTGGTGCGGACATGTCGACAACACAAGTTTAAAACCTAGAAGTCGCTGTACTCGGTGACAACTAATCTTGGCAGTGCAGCAAAGGCTATGTAGGAGGGGCTTCTGCACATTCGTAATGCTCAACTAGTAGTTCGGCAGCTTCACGATTTCAGTTCCTGTCTCAGTTTTGTTTTTCCTTGTTTTAGCATCACGAGTTTGTTAATGCTTGTTGGTGGGCTAGTTGGCTTTGCATACTTAAGACAATGAACAGTGTGAAGGCATGAGGACAAGAAAGAAGAGACACACAGTGCATATGTGTTTCTTCCTTCTTGTCCTCTTGCTTTCACGCTCTTCTTCGTGTAAGTATGAGTTTGTTGCCTACACCCAAGAAACTTAGCCATTTGCACTTTTGAGATGGAACTGGAGCTTGCAGAGCTTCGGCTTTGATTAGGGTGACAGTTCATACTCATACCAACGAGCTTGGCTATAGTACGGCACACAGCATACATCAACAACTGAGGCTGATGGGGCTTTACAGCAGCAGACTCGTTGCAAACCGTGTGCTTGGGCTGTTGCGACAGTGTATGGTTTGCATACACATTGCAAATCACCTGCTTGAGCACTTTTACCTTTCGTTAAACATGTGCATGCTTTTCTTGGAGAAAAAAAACAAACGGCAGGTTTGCAACTGTGTGTGTACCAATAGACATGACGGTGGGGCCAAGGCCCATGTTTAATGCATAGAACAACCATGTGGAAAGCGTTCTTGTTAAAAGCATGTTTTCTGCGTCTGACGATGTTGCTGTTAGTCTTGGCGATGGCAATAGCATTTATGGCCTTATAGAAAACCGCTTCTAAACAAAACGTGGCCTCTGAGACTGGCACCTACTAAAATGGCATCATGAAGCTCCAAATCTCAGAGGCTATGCTTGTGCGAACTACATGCAGTAGTGCGAGGACAACCATTGGAATGTGCACATCGCATCAGTGCAAATCAACGCCGCCAGTGCAAACTACTACCAGAGCTACAGCCGCTTTGTATCCATCTCATTTGTCTCTTTGCCTGTCTGCCCTTTACAGAAATGTTGCTGCAACACCTTTAAGACCTAAATTGCTGCAGCAGACATGTTAGTGCACTGGTAAGCACTGTGCTACTACCTGCCAAAGCAATGCCATGACATCGTGTTTTCAACACTACCTTGCGCAAAAGGGGATCACAGCCCGTTAGAACGCGGTTGACATGTGATTAACAAGGGCTTCCGCACAGGTCAAAATTTGATACATCAAGCATGGCGGCCCACAGGTGTTCAATATACGTGTGCACCCCTGCCCAATATTGCACTGGATTTTGAAAGGGATATTTTAATCGTTCGATACAGCCAATAATTCGACATATCTGGGTAGACTGTAGTATTGTGAACTGGAAAATAGACCCAGAAATGTTTTTGACAATTGCGTATAAGCTCGTCGAGTGAGCATGAACTAAGTCCTTCAGATCATTAGCATACAGATTTAAGCAGCTTGCATAAGGTGCACAATCTATTATAAGGCATTAAGTTAAGTGCATTGCTAAAAACTTCGGTGGCAAATATGTAGGCTGGTGGCATTCCCCCCCCCCCTCCACTGGTTACACTACCCCACCTGCAGCAACATCAAATACACTCGCACCTTATTATAACATAACGGGATATAACAAAATAATGTATATAACAAAGTAAATAAAATTCCCCTTGAAATTCTGATAGACATACATGCATTTAAAACCTCATTTTAACGAAGGAAAATTGACCTTCCAATGGATATAATGAACTAGAAAGCGTTTCCAAAACCAAAAACTGGCACGCACTCGCACCTGCAAAATTGCCTCCCACGGTGTCTGGCTGCCATTCAACGTGGTGATTATGAAATACCACAGCCCGATGAAACAGCCGCACATAGCCAAGTGCAAGCAGCGGCACAAACTGATATGTACTGCTGCCTTCCTGCATCCTATTGCAGTCCTCACTTACCATCCCCGCTTTTTCTTTTTAATCGCAGCACTTCAATGTCAAAGCATGGCCTCCGAAATTGCATCGTTGCAATCTCGGAGTCATGCTAACTGCACATCCAGACATCCAGCAGTAGAGACATGAGAACAAGTATGATGGTGCACTGTTGCTTGCACCCACTTGTCTCGTTACAGCCGCCCGCTAATGCTACCGAACGCTGATGCGGCTGTGTACGACACTTTTCGAGTGCATCGGTGACATAACGACTTTGGGCATTGCTAGCCGGCCAAACCGGCTGTAATGTGTAGGCCGACATTCGTTGCCTACAGATGATACCTACGCATCATCTGTGTCATAGTGGCAAAGACTGCCACTTGATGAAGAGCGTATTTTCGCTGTTGACTGTTCGATAGAGTCACCATTTCTTCGGTTTCACGGTAATGTGTACGAGCCGCCCACTAAACATAAGTGAATGACGGTAGCGTTGCGACAGAACGTGGCCTGGTCGTGCCGGTAGCCAATTTGCACAATACTAGGGAGCATCATTTTTTTTTTCTGCCATTATAAAATTTTATTGCATGCGTGGCTTTTCTGCAGGTCACTGCACAGTCTTATTTGCAAATTGAAATTTTCGCACCCAAATGGCAAATATTCCAGCTAGGGGCAATAATGGCTGTAACAAAACAATGGATATAACGAACTAATTCCATGTCTCCAATGTGAGTTCGCTGTAACGAGGATCGAGTGATACATTATCAATTTGCTTTCAAGAATACAAGGCTAGTAAGAGGGCGACCAATTTGACTTGCAACTTGTGCCCTACACTTGCACTGATTTCTCTTCTACTGAAGTGTCATTATCAATAATGCGGATGTTCAATACACTACCAAGACCATAACCCAGATTGTCAGATTGCAGCTCCATTTATGCAATGCCAGTGCCTCGCCCAAATACTAGTACCAGCGAATGCTTACCAGGTCTCCGAATTCATTCATCGCCAGCTTGTACGAGACCTGGTTCTTGGCGTACTTCTCGTTGTGCCGTGCAATCTTCATCCTGTTCTCCATGTAGATCTTTAGCCTGTAGTATTCTTCCGTATCAGATTCATAATCCTTTCCTGCACACAACCATGGAACACAAGTGTAAAACTATGAATTCAAGTTCAATTTCCATGCACACAGCATTTTTGTTTCTTTTAATTAAGAAAAGAGGGTTGGGGTCCAAGGCTAATGCTTCGACTTGCCTCAAGGCCTTGACTTCCCGTCACGTGACTAAGGTTGCCGTAGTAGCTTAGCCTCTCGGTATTTTTGCTGAAGGATGCATGTTAAATGTGCACACATGGTGGCCGCATCTTGAAAGGGAAAATTATCATACGCCATTTGTACGAACGGGTGACTTCCGTTTCATAATCACGCTCCACCTTGTGGAATTGCACAGAACTCGTATGCCATATTCACAGCTGCATTTTGATGTGGTCAAACGCGTCAATTTTGAGATTCAGATGTATACTCAGACTCGGGTAAATGACAAAGAACCCCACTTAGTCGAAATTAACGCAGGACTCTCCCACTACGGTTAGAGTTGCCGTGCCTGCCCAATTTCTGACTGACCGTACCGATTTTTTAGACGGGGGGTTGGTTGCCAGTCCACAACCAAGACCAGCCATCGTTCGCCAGTTTATTGCTCACTGTATCGTGATTTTTTTGTTGTTGTCTTAAAAGCATCAGTTCAACAACCATGATGGTAAACATTCACCAAAAGAAAGCAAAGTCATCAATCCATCACAAAGGCACGCCAGTAGAGAAAGTAGTACTTTCTAGAATATTAACTTACAGAATTTTGCCTTTTTTTTTGCTGCATTGTTTACATACTGAATATTAGTTAGTCTGTATGTATATATGAATATCTAACACATTGTGGCACACGTATTGTGTACTTCTTAACATTCATTCGTGAATATAGTGTCACTGGTCTGGCATATTCAGATGCAAATAGCCTTCTATGGATAAAGTATGGGTAGCTACTTCTGAGTGCAACACATTCAGAGCAGTCATTGACAGACACCCCAGACATATTTAGCACAAATGCTATTCCATTAACTGGTAGTTGTATGTCAACTAGCACACTAGTTGCCCGGTTATCTCAGTGTTGTACGTACGTTAGGAAAGTAATGTTACACTAAGTGGCATTATATGTCAAAGACAACATGGTGTATCTTTCTTTTTTTTTTTAGCACTAATTCAACCTCCATTATAAGTACCTCCCATTGCCCTCAATGGACTGGATTCTATTTTGGGGAAAGGTGCCACATAACCATATTGTTGTTCTGGCATGTAAAGCATCAGTATGTGATTAAATTTGTGCCCATTACTAACGACATGACATGGCGACATTACGAGCTGCACCACAAGCTGACACGACATTACAACACTCCTCTGTCAATGGTTTGAGCTCTGTGACCTTTACGCTTGAGGGCGGTGCATGCGAAAATGTCAAAAATGGATACAAGAAAACTGAGTTCATGTCAAGCAAAGATCTTGTAACCCATGCACTTTGAAACCTGGGATGTACGTAACAAGTTTGTTCCTTTATATGTGACACGTAAATTCAAATCCAACATGCTCATCTGGAACAAGCAGCTTTCCCATTTAAACACTTAGTCTCACCTGTACCGTTCACATGAGCAGTACGTGTACCATGCTCAGCGATTTTTAACGCGATTTTCCGACGGCATGATGGCTGGCGCATGTTGTGCTACTGAAGTGCACTGGGTGATCACAAGGGGACCAAGCTGAATCAAAATAATTCACAATGTCGTTCCCTTTCACTAAGTACCACAGTTAATCAGCTCAGTGTCCCCAGAGCAAAGCGATAACACAGAAAACATCAACAGCCATGCGCTCCGAGTATAATGTTTCATTCGCTGATAACTGTAAAGTCACTACATCGCACCCAAAAATCACTTGGGACACTTCCTTTTGTATTTTTTCTTGTATATTCTTGTATATTCTGTATTTGCTTGAAGGAGTACAATAGCGATGGCACTAGGATGAAGGAGCGCTGACTAAATGTAGACCAGCAATTATTTGTTAAGAGTGCTCGAGATTACACTGGCCAAACAGGCATCAGAAAAGTATGGTACCCTACTAGAACAGCTGTGTATCAAGGGAAATGACCACTAAAGTTGTCTCAAGGAAGTAGTTGCCATAGCCACAACCTAAATTGAATGAAATGTATTAAAGTTAACTAAATGAAGAAAAGAAATAAAATATCCACACACCACTGAAAAGTAGTGAAAACAACAAAACTGCTTGGTCAAGTTTAAGCTTCTGCTGTAGTGCCCTCTAACAAGGCCGCGGCTGCAGGAAAAAAGAAATAAAAAGATAGAGGTGGGGGGTCGAGAGATTTAGGATGGCATTTTAAAGCAGTCCACGCTCAGGATGTGTCCAAACCTTGCATCATTTTTTATGCATGTTCAGCACCTGAATTTTCTGCGTACTCCTCAAAAATGCATTTACAACTTAAGAATAAACATAAGCTCCACCCACAGCCTTTGCATATATGGCTCAAGCAATAGTGTCTGCTTATTTTCATGATGTCACATCATTTTTGCATGTTACAAATTATTGACATAGCCACACAGCTACATGTTTCTGATATAATGAACTAGAAAGCGTTTCCAAAACCGAAAACTGGACATGCACTCGCACCTGCAAAATTGCCTCCCACGGTGTCTGGCTGCCATTCAACCGTGGTGATTATGAAATACCACAGCCCGATGAAACAGCCGCACATAGCCAAGTGCAAGCAGCGGCACAAACTGATACTGTACTGCTGCCTTCCTGCATCCTATTGCAGTCCTCACTTACCATCCCCGCTTTTTCTTTTTAATCGCAGCACTTCAATGTCAAAGCATGGCCTCCGAAATTGCATCGTTGCAATCTCGGAGTCATGCTAACTGCACATCCAGACATCCGGCAGTAGAGACATGAGAACAAGTATGATGGTGCGCTGTTGCTTTCACCCACTTGTCTCGTTACAGCCGCCCGCTAATGCTACCGAACGCTGATGCGGCTGTGTACGACACTTTGCGAGTGCATCGGTGACATAACGACTTTGGGCATTGCTAGCCGGCCAAACCGGCTGTAATGTGTAGGCCGACATTCGTTGCCTACAGATGATGCCTACGCATCATCTGTGTCGTAGTGGCGAAGACTGCCACTTGATGACGAGCGTATTTTCGCTGTTGACTGTTCGATAGAGTCACCATTTCTTCGGTTTCACGGTAATGTGTACGAGCCGCCCACTAAACATAAGTGAATGACGGTAGCGTTGCGACAGAACGTGGCCTGGGGTCGTGCCGGTAGCCAATTTGCACGATACTAGGGAGCATCATTCTTTTTTTTTCCTGCCTTTATAAAATTTTATTGCATGCGTAGCTTTTCTGCAGGTCACTGCGCAGTCTTATTAGCATATTGAAATTTTCGCACCCAATGGCAAATATTGCAGCTAGGGGCAATAATGGCTGTAACAAAACAATGGATATAACGAACTAATTCCATTTCTCCAATGTGAGTTCGCTGTAACGAGGATCGAGTGATACATTATCAATTTGCTTTCAAGAATACAAGGCTAGTAAGAGGGCAACCAATTTGACTTGCAGCTTGTGCCCTACACTTGCACTGATTTCTCTTCTACTGAAGTGTCATTATCAATAATGCGGATGTTCAATACACTACCAAGACCATGACCCAAGTTGCCATTTAACTTTCTTGTCCCTTGAACAGTGAGCCACCCTGCGTGACCAGATAGATTGCAGCTCCATTTATGCCAGTGCCTCGCCCAAATACTAGTACCAGCGAATGCTTACCAGGTCTCCGAATTCATTCATCGCAAGCTTGTACGAGACCTGGTTCTTGGCGTACTTCTCATTGTGCCGTGCAATCTTCATCCTGTTCTCCATGTAGATCTTTAGCCTGTAGTATTCTTCCGTATCAGATTCATAATCCTTTCCTGCACACAACCATGGAACACAAGTGTAAAACTATGAATTCAAATTCAATTTCCATACACACAGCATATTTGTTTCTTTTAAGAAAAGAGGGTTCTAATTTTTGTTTCTTTAAGAAAAGAGGGAACTAAATGCCATAGTTAATTCACCTTTCGGTACTCTTTAGTCACTAAAAATGAAAATGTCGACCTAAAAAATGTGCCGTAGCAGTAAAAATTGCAGTACTCCACCTTATATGTTTAGTAAGTCGTGTTGCAAGTTTTCAGAAGCCTCAGACTCTGGTGCATGCATAAGTGGTCAGTGTGGAAGAATGAGCCAAATATAGCAAAAACAGAGTTTTCAAGTAATGTGACCCATCCATCTGAATACTGATGAGTCAGCCAAGAGCATATAATGAACAACACTGTTCTCGCACAATTCAACTTAAACAAAGATAACAATTTTAGTCCCTATAGCATACTCTGGCCAGTCGAGTCTACGAAATCCTATGCCACGTGCAACCTTGCCGAAATATAAGATAAACCACAGCTACGGCAGTCTCAAGTTCACATCTTATCTTGCAGCCCAGTTGAAGCTTTCAAGCATGAACTGGGCTCAATTCCCAGGACTACCACGTTGTGCAAGCACAAATGTTTCAACATGAAGCTGAGATCGGAAGAAATCTCATAAATGTCACATGGCAGCATGTATTGCACAAGAACTAGAGCATGTGTCTGGAAAACATGGCTGCTTGTATGTCGTGCAAGCTTTTCCTCTCTCCTCTAACTGGCTTTCTTCCAAATATAGATTAAATACTGTTGACAGTAGTATGATTTTGAAAAGGGTGCATCCCCAAATGTTCACTCAACGTACAGTAACGCGCGCAAGATTTCTTACCGTGTAATGCCTTGAAAGCCGACCACTCGGCGCCAACGAGCTCTTGATGCGTAATTGCGGCAGCAGTCGCGAACAGGAAGCACAGCACAATGAACCCCCGCATCTTTCAGACAGTCTGAAAAAAGTATTGAACGCAATTATCGAATACGGTCATTAAACTTGCGCATGCATGCAACGTGTCGGTGCCGCAGGGCACAACGCATTTTCTAGGAAGTTTAGTGGGCTCTACACATTTCCAGTGCTACGTGGAAACTGAGCTGTCATTGTTTCAGGCTACAGGGTATAATCACATGTGCAAATGTCAATCAAATGTCACATGCAACCACGTGTTGCGACGAAAACACTACTGATCTGCACGTTATTTTTTGGCAGCCCACTCGCGCAACGGGAGTTTTCAAAAGTACCGCCGTTTCTACACCGGCCAAGAGCTCGCGAATGGTAGAACAAAGAGAAGCGTCATGTGACAAAAACAGCTGTGCGGACGGATGACGTAACACGCTACTTGGATGCAGCAACGGCGGCTGAAATTGGAAAAATTCAAAGTTGCCGAGAGAGGGACCGTGGGCTCCTGCGTTCGTTGATGCTCATCGTTGCGTCCGAGGACGGGAAAGCGATCGAATGCGTAGTTGTCAAGGGCAAGGCGACGTAAGCGTGTATTACAAGGTCGATCGGGTTTTGAATGAGCTCAGACAAGCTTGTCGATTCATTGTTTGGCAGCTGCTTTAGCTGGTCTTACAGTCATCACTCCTAACTAATTTCTTTAGCGAACAGGAATAGTAATAAAGGACGTTTCTCACAACGCTTCGAAGGCGATTTCGCTACTGCTTGTTGATCGCAATAAAGGCTGGGAATATCACCCCTTCACTTTGAGTGCTCTGTCGCAGGTCGCAAGCATGGAGGGTTTTTTTGAAGCAAAAGGCAACGAGGAAGAAAAGCTCTCTGAGCACTTACGTGTAGAAGCACAGACAACCGAGTGAACTCAACCCAACAACACTCCGACGGCGACCGCTGCTGGGCCCTTCTTATCTGGCGAGGCGAGTGCAGCACTTTCTTTTCAGTGGCGTTCAGAACCACGTGACTCTCCTCTCCCCCTCTCAGTGGCGTCACGTGAGGCGCTGCCTTCTTGGAGGTCTGTGAGTCAGCGCGGTCCAGTGAGGATGGAGGGTGGTCTCTAGTTGCCCTCTCCACGCGCTTTCGGGTCGTTTTCGTTGTTTTGCTTTATTGATAAATGCTGTTATCCGCTTCCCCTCCCAGCGCCTGTAGAAATGCAGAAACGCGGGCTTGCTGAAGGCCGACGTCCTTCTTGGCTTTCTCGTTAAGCGCCTCTCGGTATCTGCAGTTGCAGCAACGTGCAGAGCCAGTAGGGTTGCGGCGACGTGCACAGCGTGTCCTGTCGTTCCGATGGTGGGATTCAAGGCAAGGGTAGGGTGTGAAATGATAGCGTTTGGAAACAAGTTCTCTGTGTAAACAACACGACAATGATCTATCGGCGGACTGACAGCCGCATAGCCTGATACACGATTGTACGTGTAGCTCACCCCCAGCACATTATTCCACCTTACCAAAATTACGCACCCATACGCCCCCGCGTTCTGGTAACACCTCCCCCCCACCCCTACCCCGAAAAAAGAAACAAATTTACGAAACTAAATTCTTTATACAGCCCTGGTCTAGTTGACAAGTTCGTAACTATATTAGTAAAGTTTGTGAATCAGGTATTAGTACTTCCACATCACCACTTCTTGTCGGTGACTTGCGCTGTTGAAGTTATCGATTGCGTTTTCCTCGCAGGATAGCGTCAGACGCACTGTGCTTGTGACTTAGCCAACTGTTCATCTTCTTTTGTCTGTCGCGGGAGGATGCATGATGAATAAATACCGCAACTAACATGGTTTAAATCAACTTAAAATAAACGAAAAGTCAGGATTTAATTGCATTAATAACAGAAATTTGTTAAATTCGGTCGCGAAAATTGTGTGGGCCCATCCTTGAGGCTACTCAGACAGTACGCATACTTAGACACGCATACCCAGACAGTATATGCTTGCATTTGTGGGCCGATCCTGGCGGCTGTGCGCCCAGACAGTGTACGTGTAGGGTTCTGGTGTCAGAAGCGATTCTAACGAGTTTCTGCTAATGCGCCAAGGCTGTCGGCGTCTAACGTCGTCGTCGTGGCCAGGTTAAAGTAAGCTCATTAGCAGTGACAGACGTTTCCTGTGGGAGACACCGGCGCATCGCCGAATGCTTCGCGCCTTCCCAGGTTTCACATTAGTGGAGCTGTTTCATGAACGCCTTAAACACTACCTTCGTGCGTGTTATCTTTTCTTTTTTAACGAAGCGAGCACAGCTGGACATCTTTAAAAATCCCCCTGCAACACTTTTTTAACACATTCAGAAACACCGTGCCAGTCAGTTGTGGAAGCACCTGTGAACATGTGAGCCAAATAAGGCATCACTGAGGATGTTTCTGCGATCATGAATTCACCGATGCTATACTGCCTTTCACTAGTTACGTGCAGCTGAGCCAAGGCTGCATGCCATGGAGCGTAGAGTTCTTCCAAAGGGAGGCGACATGTTCTTGTTCTTGCTCACTTGAGCCTTTGTGGCTCACACCCACTCTGGGGGACTGGCCAAGAATTGGGTGCTAGCAAGGGAAGCCTAAATCTTAAGAATGTGGTAATTTACATTGTTCGGACACGCATCTGCGAGCCGCTGCTTCATCCTCCTCCTTCCAAGGCTGCAGCTGTCACTGCAGCGCCCGCGCCATTGGCAGATGACCAGCCGCGGAAGGACACGTTTAACATGGGCTCCCCATCCTGGTTGGACAAAGAGACCTGCAGCTTCCGCAGTGCTGCACGGAACTTCTGCAACAGACTATAGTTCTGCCTCAAGCGCTACTCCTTGTGACATATTTGTCGGAACGAGAGCACGCGCGCGTTATATCCAGCTGTATTTGAAACCAAATTACAAGTTCTCTTATTGCGTGCATTGCAGCGATATTTCGTTGGCGTGTTGCCGGAACCCTCCACGATTGATCGACAGCGTTTTCTGAATGTGTTAAAAAAAAGAAGTGTTGCGGGGCACCTTCAAAACGCCGCGGCTATTGCGCGAATGATCGTGAGTGCAGTCTCCGCGTATATGTGCATCGTATTGTAATGAATGGACGATTTACGAAATTCTGCCGATTGCGCTAGGCCGGGGCCTACGTTTTCCTAAAACACACACACACACACACACACACACACACACACACACACACACACACACACACACACACACACACACACACACACACACACACACACACACACACACACACACACAAAGGGGGCTGCCGCACGGGCATATTTGTTTTATTTATCGTTAATTGCTTTTGATATGATTGATTTCTGGGGTTTTACGTCCCAAAACTACTATCTGATTATGAGAGGCGCCTTATTATGAGAGCTCCGGAAATTTAGACCACATGCCGAGCACTGACATCGTACAGCACACGGGTCTCAACATTTCTCCTCGATCGAAATGCAGCCACCGCGGCCGGAATTAATTAATGTGTGTAACATATAGCATCATCGTGGATGTGTCGTCGAACATGAAGTTAGAGAGCCCGCATATATGTCCGTGTATATGGAACAGCTCTTGGTCGTTTCTCGATACAATTTTGTATTTTACGTGTCGAATTACATATATCAAACCGCTTTATGGTCCCATTCGGATTTGACGTGTCCTACGTGTTCATTGATTACTCTGCAATGTGCAGTTGATCTGGTTTAAGTTGGGAAAAACGTGGATAAATCTAGTGTAATGTCATTGTCAACTATGCATAGACATTTCAATCGATTTCCAGACAGTTTGTTTATTTATTTATCAAAAAGAAAGTGCATGGACGGTGATTGATAATGCTCAAATCCACGATGATTTTATCTCTCACAACGCACACATACACGCACAAGCAAACAAAACATGATGGTCTGTTGAGTTCGCTTTTGTGATACGAAATCTGTGTGTGAACGCGCACACAGAGATTCCCTATCACATGTTTACCATCACAGATTTATTATCAGTCACAGATGTTCGCTGCTTCATGCACACATGTCAAAATAATCTGTATGCACATGCTCTAAATCCGCGTTCTTTATCGTGCTGGTTCTTCTTTCTTTTTCTACTCCTTGGGCCGTAAATGTTATTCTCTCCAGGCTGCTCTCGGCAGGCAGGCAGGGGTGCGGGGGCTTCAAAATTCGACCGCATGCACGGAAGCCGCAGTGTCATTCTCATTTCTTTTGTTGGCGCTACAATGCGAATAGCGTTCTTTTGTCGGCGCTACAGACCACGGAAGGACGGTCGAAACGATCTGACGATGTGACGTCACACACACACGCCAAGTGACACGGGAAAAGGAGGATGGTCACTACACGAGCGTTGCTGCAACTCCAACGAATTTGCAAAGAAAGAAAGAAAGAAAGAGAGCCGGACATGGGGAGCAGAATCCAGCTATGGGTGAGGCAAGAGGTACCGCACGTGCACTTCCGTGACACGTGCATTGAGTATACATGCATCACAAACCAAAGAAGAAGAACGAAGTCGATGGTACTCGGCTGCCACCCAAAAAACGCGGGTACGCAAAAAACGCGGGTTCGCGGTCGCATTTTCGATGGAGGCGAAAATGCCAGAGGCCCGTGTACTGTGCGTTGTCATTACACGTTAAAGAACCCCAGGTGGTCCAAATTTCCGAAGACCTCCACTACGGCGTCTCTCATAATCATACATAATCATACCGTGGTTTTGGGACGTAAAACCCCAGAAACCAATAAATAAATCTTGTTCAAGCTGCAGCATCGGTAACAACACTTTTCCACTGCAGCGCATTATTTTCTTCCGGTACTCCATAGACTATAGATAGAGGATGCCAGAAGCTCTAAATGCGAAGCATTTTTTGGCGAACTTGAGCAACTTTGAGCGTATTTTTCTTTTTATTTGAACACACTGCAGGCCACTCTCGGCCCATGCAGGAGTGGGGACAACAGTACAACAATGTACATATATTACTTAAGTTCAACACACTTTATGATGTTCATGAATGATTCAATGGTGTTACAACACGCAATATTATTAGCTAATCTATTGCAGTGGTAAATAGCTGATGGAAAAAAGGGAATGTTTGAGTATTAACACGACTTAAAGGTTGCTGGAGTGCTTTGGAATTGTTCATTGGCAATGAATGTTTAGGTGGGTCTTGCAAATAATGCGAACGTGATATGTGAACTGACCGTGATATAACCGGTAAAGAAAGTTTAGTCGAGAGATTATTCTGCGTTGTGAAAGAGGTTTCAAGTTTGCCCTTGCGAGTGTGTAGAGCTCCACTGCCTCGCGAAATCTGAATACAAGAACCTCACTGCCAATTTTTGTATTCGTTCTATTTTGCTAACGAGATATTTTTGATGGGGACTCACAGCCGACTGCGTCTCGGCGCTCTCCTGGTCGTCTTATTCACCTATTGGTATACACCAAAATGGGTATTGTGCGGTATCGAAGTATGACGAACATGAATAATTGGTCCAGACTTCACGAACATTATACTTGCCATGCACGTCACGTTTAACGATAATACGATCACTTTCGGCACGTATCCGCAATGCTCGGCCTGGGATATAGTCGGGTATGCACCAGACGAGATTGAATGTTCTTTTAAGCGTATGTATAATCAAGGGCCAACTGAAGTAGACATTGAAAACTTTATCGGAATGCACTTTGCGTGGGTTGATAACGAAAAAGGCACGTCGTGTGCATGAGAAAAAAGAGGAAAGGCTACGTAGAGTGATTCGTTGTTCAGCCTATAATACTTTTCCTTTTTTTTTTTTAGTCGCGTCGTGTCGAGTGCTGAATCTAGACCATTTTATATAGCGTCGTTTCGAACGCTAAAATGATCTAGAAGTTTGGAATAGCATGTAGCAAGGTGTAAGTGACAGAAATAAAACGAAAGTGGGAAGAATTGCGGCAGCGCCCTCGCGTTGCACCGTATTCGACATAGTCCCGGGTTCGAACCCCGAACAAGGTCGACATTTTCGTAAACTGAGTTTGAAGTCCATTACGTTTTTTTAAAAGTACATTGCATATTTTTTACACTTTTCGGGACCCTTCAACATTGTTAGAGAGCCCCGAACTGTATTAGTATCACGAAAAGAACAACAACCGGATGGTTCTAAATTATTAGTAAAATCTCAAGTATTAACAGGTGCATATATGCACACATATATACACACATACAGTATATATAGGGTTGTTCGTTTTCGGGTTTTATATTTTTTCAAATTCGGGGGGTAAAAATCGGGCGGTATTTTTCAAACTGATATTCGGGGAAAAATCGGTTTTTTTGCGAAACCATTCCTTACTTCGGGTTTTTTCGGGTTAAATATACGGTTGTACTTATCAGAACTTACACTGAGCTTATCAAAACGTATCACGGGCTTTTTAAGTATAACACGTTAAATTTGGTGTTTCAAGCTGGTAATTGGGACAGACACCAGAATATTATAGCAAATACAGTATACTACCCGAAATTTTGTGTTTGTTTGAAAATGAATCAGTGGTGTTTGAAAATGAATGAATCAGTAAACATTGACTCTTAGAAATTATACATTTTATTCTCGAAAATCTGGTCATCGATTTTTTACACGTCCTTGTTGACATACATTATCATCTGCATGCGCAACATGTCAGTCTCCATTCGAGATCTGTCCGGTCGTTGAACATATCTCAGCTGGGAGAAAGTTCTCTCCACATCACAGCTACCATTAGCTAGGCACAACAATGTCAGTGCAGCTTTTGCAAGCCTTGGGTAGCGAGAAGTAGAGTCATGCCAATACTCGATTAGTTCGACAGCTGGGTTTGTGGGGCTCGCTTCCAGCAAATACTGGTTGAACTCGTCATTAAGGGAATCTACATTGTCGGTTACGGACATGAACAGAGGTCGGTAGTCCTCAAATGACTGCCCCAGCAGACGCTTCTGAAACGGATCAAGGACGGCTCCCAACTTCCACAAAGTTAGCTGGTTTTCCTCTTTTTCTGAGACGTTCCGTCCAAGAGTGCAGCGCCATTTTGTGGCGAGTTTCGTGCAGAACTCTTCAGAACATGTTTTTACTAAATTAGCGCTGCGCTTGGGTAACATAGACAAAACAGCTTTGGCCTGATCGCTTTTACCGATCATCGCCGAAAGCTCCCCGACAATCTGCTGCAGCTTCACGTTTACCAGGTGATCAAAGCTGGGCATCAAAAGCTTCCCACTTTCAAGCGTTTTCTGGGCTTCCAAAAGTGGGCCGAGTGCATCTCTCATCAAGATTGCCTTCGCATAAACAACTTCTTTTTCAGAAAGTATCCCTCGAATAGCTTCCGCTTTGCTGCTATCATGCGAGCTTTCAGCAAGTTCTGTTAACGAGCTCCACATTTCTACGACTACCACAAGTGCCTTGTAGAAGCTTTGCCATCGATTCGGGACAACAGAAGGTGGCTTCTTAATGTCAGGTCCAAAGAGGCCATTAGAAGAACAAATTTCAGTGTACTTTTGGTAAAGCTTGTTAGCGTGCTTAAATAACGCTCCAAACTTGATCACTACGGATCGAACATCAGACATGCATGGTAAAGAAATGGCATATGGTCAACACTCACATGAATAAGGTGTGCTATATCTTTCACATGCAAGATTTGGATCCCTTCAGCCTGACAGATTTCTCGAACCATCTTTCGCATGTACTCCGCTGAGTCTGTGGCTACTGCCACAACGTCTTTCCACGTCTTGCCAACCGTCAGGAGTGCCTTGCTAACTGCGCTGGCCACCGTGTAACTGTTCGATGCATTTACCCTGTCGACGTCGACCAGAACAACGTGCTTCTTCACGTTTTTCTGGCTATAGTAGCACAGGAGAGTGTTGATGGTAGGCACACCAGTGATGTCTGGGGATTCATCGACGATGACGCTCACTTTCACATCTCGCATATCATCGCGGATTTTCTCCATGTCCTTGTCAAAAGCTTCTTTCAGGTATTTCAGCCGAAGTCTTTGTCCTGTTGGCATGGTCTTCGCGGCCTTGCAGTATTTGCGTGCGAAGTCTCCCAGCGGTCCGTCCGCCTGGTGCATGCTTATTCCGCTGTACGCTAGGGCACGAACAAAGTCATGGATAACGCCGTCCGCTTCAGTTTCTTTCGCACGCTGTCTACAGGACATATCAAAAAGCGTCTGCTGAGACGTTCCCGCAGTCTCAGCTTCCTTGGAAGCCGTCTTGAACTTCTTATGACGAGATGACATTAGATGCTCACGAATTCGGTCGTAGGGCTTCTTCGCTGGATCGGTGACCATCTCGGTGTTGCAATATTTGCACACTAAAGTGCGGGTGCCTTCACTGTCTTTCGTTGCGATCTGGAGATCTTCATGTTCTTTACACCAGTCATCCAGTGTCTTTCGTTTTCTTCCCATCTCCACGCTGAAGTTTCCGGTGCCGCCTTATGTCCGCGACGGTGGCTTTGCGCTCACAAGACGCGCCTGGTAATGCTAAGTGAGGATGACGATATGCGTCTCGTCTCGTGTCGCGCGAGAGAGTGAGGGGCGTTCGCGCGGGGTTGGACGCTGGGGGAGGGTATGGCTGGCTTCTTCGTCGCTCAATCTCTCCCCCACCGACTGGTCACCCGTCCCTTCCGCGTGAAATTCTTGGAAGCAGGTGCACATACCCGAGACTAATCTGCAGTGGGCAAAGGGGCAGGTTTCTTTGCTTTTCTTTCACCCTAAATTTGTTCACAATGTACTCGAAGCGTGGCCGGCCTCAAACGTGTTTCCCACTTTCTTCTGCAAGCATTTTTTTAGGGGGGGGGGGGGTGCATGTACGCTCTCACGCATGTGCGTGCAGAGGAGAGAGGGGATGTAGAGATTAGAGAGGAGAAAGGGGTGACAAAGGAGACAGGTAGTGGTGAGAAGAGAAGGGGAAGAGCATCAACACGAGTTAGCAACTCACGATTGTGCAGATCGCTACAGGGAGGTTTATTTGGGGAGAAATCGGGTTTAACCCGATTCTCCTGAAACTTGTTCGGGGTGCAAAAATCGGGTAAAATCGGGTTTTACCCGAAAACGAACAACCCTAAGTATATAGGGTGGAACGCAGTGAAGCGTTGTGTGGATACTAGCTACAAATTATCACGAAGTGAGTGAATTTATGAGGCGTAAATTCTTTATTTGTGCCAGGAAAGAGTGAACACGTGTGGTTACAGCTTTACATAAGTGCTGGGAGTATACTCCAAATTATAGTGGCAAGAATTACGCCTTTCATTTCCCCAAAAACCGTGCGTATTTCCTTGTAGATTTATTCCACAAGCGGGTGCATATAACAATTGCCTCTTTCGTAATCGTTATGCACCACCTTCCGTAATTCTGCAGGACTCATTTATCTAGTGGGGTGCTGACCGCAACTTCATTTATACCCGATTACACGCAGCGCCAATAGTTTCTGGACATTGCTCGGTGTTTATTCAATCCTCACTGAGGGCACCATTAGACATCTTTTCGCGCCCACATGTATGCACTCTTTCACGGACGGCTCCCTGGGCGCCACAATAACCCGCGCTGGACTGTGCGAAATATGCGTGACCACCCAAAAAAAGCACTGCCGAGGGTTTGTGCTAGCAATGTTGGCGAGTTGGAAGGTCGTCATTACCAAACAGCGCACATACGCGAAGACAAACGGAACGAAACAGACAACACAAGCTTTTTTTACTGCCGTGCACAGCCCAATGGCGGTGCTGCATGACTCCTGTGAGGAGCGCTTTGGCAACCCGCGCGCCAGCGCCTTCCTCCTCTCCGCCGCGGTGGTGTAGTGGTTACGGTACTCGGCTGCCACCCCAAAAAATTCACAGCATATCCACGGAGTGAATGATGATGAGTGGGCGAAGCTCCGGAGGTTCATCGTAGATCGTGCCGAGTTCCGGATTAATTTAGTTAACGCGCGCGCTAGGAATCCTTATGGTTCAACTCGGCTGCCACCCAAAATACGCGGGTTCGATCCCGGCCGCGGCGGTCGCATTTTCGATGGAGGCGAAAATGCCAGAGGCCCGTGTACTGTGCGTTGTCAGTGCACGTTAAAGAACCCCAGGTGGTCTAAATTTCCGGAGCCCTCCACTACGGCCTTTCTTTCCTATCTCTTTCACTCCCTTTCCCCCACCCCCACGGACGCTTAGCCGTGCTCCCTACATGGGTTGCAGAAATTAGCGTCCTTTCCTAACCGAACCACAATCATCATCACGCACAAGTGAAATCTCCCACCGGCACTTCATTGCAAGTCAAGATCCAGTGCATATATATATATATATATATATATATATATATATATATATATATATATATATATATATATATATATATATATATATATATATAAGCAGTGAAGAAACGGGCGAACGTGCGAGAACTTTTACTTTCCAACGTTTCGGCCGGTGGTCCGGCCTTCATCAGGAAATACAATGCACATGAAAACTTGCTGTTTATATATTTACCTGACACCATAAGAGGGGGCCCCCAAACATGCAACTATAGTATCATTGCTATCGCATTGACGACTGAAAACTCGTGCATCGTGATTGTAGGATGACTGCATGAAAGCAAATCAACAGACAAAAAAATGAACCGTGCGCAATGACATGCCGATATTACAGGTGGGCACACGACGAGTACATATGGAAGAATTGGCAGAAGAATTGAACGAAACCGGTATAACAGCGAATATCGCCGATTAACAGAAAGGCAGGAATAAAACAACGAGAACCAGTGTAAAGTATGAAAGAAATCAACAACGATGAATTTTATGTTGAAAACAAGAATGCGCTAAAAGAGCTAAAAGAACAGACGTAAAACAATAAAAGTCGTCATTCAGAAAATGGTGTCAAACAACGAAAAACGATGTCTAACGGAAAACAAGTGTAAAATAAATATATAAAACCAAGAAAAGGCATGTCACAATGTAAAATATGTAAAACCAAGAAAAGGCATGTCACAAGGTAAAATATGTAAAACCAAGAAAAGGCATGTCACAATGTAAAATACGTAAATAATAGGGATTGCCTTATACACAGATTAATTTTACTGACGAACTGTCAGTGATGTGGCAGCCCACTACACGGGCAGGAATGTCAGTTTTCCTGCGCTCTCATTTATGCCAGATGATACCGCCTTAAATTTGTAGATGAGAAATGATTCGCGCACTTCTCGTTCGTGGTGGGATCTGAAGCCGGATTCTAATATGGTTGTTGTTAGTTTGTCGAGTGAATGCCCTTGAACGGTGACGTGCTTAGATAGGGGTAGATCGGGCAGAGCAGTGACATGCGCCTTGTGATTATTGAAACGAAAACGAAATGCCGTTTCAGTTTGTCCAATGTACTGAAATTTGCAAGTGGAACACTGAAGCAGATATATGCAGTTGCAGGTATCACAGTCGAAATCACCTTTAATTCTCATGACAAAATTGGACGCCGAACTCTGGACTGACTGCGAGGTGGTCATGTGTATGCACACCTTGCAACGTGGCTTGCGGCAAGGACGGCAACCGGTATACACAGACGGGACTGTCTTGGACGATATCAGCATACTGCGCAGATTTCTTGACCGACGGTATACTAAGCGTGGTGGTTCTGCGAAAATGTTTTTCAGGCGCTCACTCTGCATGAGAATGTTGTGATGCCTTTTTAAGATACTGGCGAGATTCGGCATCGACGCGGAATGTGTCAAGACTAGATTAGTGGTAGGTTGCTGTGGAAGACGTTTGTCCGAGTTGAAGATCTCGCTTCTGTCAGCTGCAGTGGCACGTTTAATGGCGTCGTCAATTAGTTGAGGCGGGTACTTCTGTACTCGGAGCGCATCACGAAGCTTGTCAAAATTATCCCGGAAGTCTGAATCTGCAGAACACAACCTTCTAAAACGGAGTGCTTGACTGTACGGTATGCTAGACTTATTATGTTTACATGGCTACTTCAAAATGAAGGTAGCGGTGTCTATCGGTCGGTTTTCTGTAAAGTTGGTTGTTAGTCTGTTTCCACAAAGGCACACCGTGACGTCGAGAAAGTTCACGGAAGAAGCTGAGTAGACCGGCGAAAAAGTGATGGATGGATGAAAGTCATTAAACCTGGCAATGAAGGACGAGAGTTCACTTTCTCCGCGCGGCATACAAGGAAGATGTCATCAATGAAGCGCTTATAGTACAATGGTTTTAAATCACATGTGCAAGAAATCTGTTTTCAAGTAATCCCATGAACGTGTTGGCATAATTAGGTCCTATCTTGGTGCCCATCGAGGTACCACTCACCTGCACGTAGTGGCTGCCATTAAATTCAAAATTGTTCAGTTGCAGGATTAGCTGTAAAAGGGAAGCCAGAGAGGAGCTTATATATATATATATATATATATAATATATATATATATATATATATATATATATATATATATAATATATATATTATATATATATATATATATATATATAATGGGTGGCCGATGAACGCTTCTCCACCGCGAGCAGTCGGTATTTTTCAATCAAGAAACTCGCTAGGAGACGCTGCCTGCGTCAAGCCTGTCTCTCGCGGGTGAGGCGCGTTCTCCTTCTTTGCGAGCTGGTAGCGCGTTCATCGAAGAAAGAGCGTTTCCATAGTCAACGCGCGCCTTTCGCTCTCTCTGTCTCTCTCTCTCACACAAGACAGCAGATGGAAGAGTGAGAGAGCTCGCGCGCCTCCCACACGTAGCATCATTCATTTCTTTGAAGGTAAACGCGCTACTAGAACAACGGACGGACAGACCCAAACCTTAAGGAGCTTCGCCCCAAAGCGCGGGTTCGATCCCGGCTATGACCGCAAGAAAATTGCCCGAGAAGTCCTGCCACGATCAGTCAGCTCGGCTAAGTAATAATGGTCAGAATTGTGTTTCTTCAACACCTTCAACTTAGCTTTGCCCATTACTGGGTGACCTTCGCAACAACAGTACATTGAACAGACGAGAACAAAAAAAAAAAAAAAGGACAGAGAGAGAGAGAGAAGAAAAACACGCGGCCCACTTCCGAGGCTGATCGTAGGTTTGAGCACGGCACGCACTGCTTGATATCGGGTGCTGCGATCTGCCTCACAGGTGGCAGAAACTCCAGCTATCTTCACTGTTAGGAAAGGTAAAAAAAAAAGAAATGAAAGGGAGCGGGGAGGGGGGGGGGGAGGGTCCCCGCAATGTCTCGCCTGCGGACTTCGTCTGTAGCCGTTCGCCAGAGCCGACGGCTCATCGTCGCGTTCCTTATCACCCTCGTTCCCGCCGCCTCTCCCGTTCCTTTCTCGTGACACAAACACTAGTCCACGCCTATATAAATCGTATTACTGAGTGAAAGAAAAAAAGAACAGTACAAAAGAAAAAAAAGGCAGAAACCGCCCGAGGGAAGCTTTTTGTTAATAAAGCATAGTTAGTCCAGCCGTTGTGTGGGTTACTTCTCTGTTCCGCCCATCCCCCTTTGGCTGGTTTCTACGTTTAACGTCACGTACGAATTGACCCAGATTTCAACACTTCTACGATGTAACCGAAAACAGCCACCGCGTGCCTACGTACGACCGCATTCACCCCCGCAAAGCCCCCAAACTTCGCAAAAATACAAGGGGAAAAAAGTTATTGTATACCCAAAGGGTGCTCCTGCTCGGCCAGAAAGCGTAGAAACCTGTGTGCGCTTTACAAACAGAGAGATTTTCGTAAATGTACAGCACCACGGTATACTTTCGCGGCGTCCTCTGTTAAAATCAATAACTTTCAAAGGCTCAAAACTTGTTAGGTCGTTTTCACAGACCCATTTGCTCTATAAAGAGCCCCAATTTAGGCGAAAGTGAGCTCGCCAGAACCAAAAGAAAGACAGAAACTACGTCCGCCTCCACACCAATCATGCAAATAAGCGAGCTTTTGCACGCACCAGTGGGTTGCCAGATCGCAGACGGCTCCGCCCGCTAGGCAACATGGCGGCGCCCACGAGAAAACAGTCTGTACGTTGCATGCCGATGACGTCAGAACTCTGATGTCGCTTAGACGCTCAGTTTTGCGTGTGGGAGCTCAGGGCTGGTATGATCGTGAGATTGCGGCACCTGTAGTTAAAAAGATGTTAACTGCGGTCTTGAGGCTGCGTTTCTGTGCGCCTGTGTAACTTGCAGGTGCGGAGCACCTTAAGGGCTGGCCTGCGGCATCTCTCTCATGCCTTCACGGTGGGCCCATCCTGCAGTGTGTGTGCATTTGTGAGCCGATCCTGGAGGATGTGCACCTAGACAGTGCATGTGTAGGATTGTCGTGCCAGAAGCGATTCTGACGAGTTTCCGCTAATGCGACCAGGCTGACGGCGTCACAACGTCGCCGTCGTCGTCGTGGCCACGGTAAGGCAAACCCGCTAGCAGCGACTGACGTGTTCCCTGTGGGAAAACACCGGCGCATCACCGCATGCTTCGCACCTTCCCAGGTTTCACGTTAGTGGAGCTGTATATTAGATGCGAACCAGCTCTTTGACTAGCCTATGTAACGCTGTCCCTCCGTCCGTACGCTCAAAAAGTCAGCTCAGATCAAAACTCAGGCGCAGTTTCCGATGGAGTTTAACGGCACGGTTGTTTATTGTTAATGGAGCTTTATGTTGTGCATTGCGTGATGTAGAATAACGCTGCGTCTTGCTGCTTGAACATAGCTGTGCATGAGTGATGCGTGCACGGTCATTGCAACCGTGGAACACCTACGTTCTAGTTACGTGCGACGCAACGAATACGCTGTACCCCTTTGTGTGTGTCGCGCGCGCACTGAAGAGCAACAAATTTTTAACCACCTCGAGCGTACCCGCATTCAAGGTGTCTGAAATTGCATTAGTGATGGCGCACATTATTATAAAACTTTGATTATCGTGGAGAGACGCTTCATTCTCGAAAACACAGGTTTTATTTTTTTTAGAATTGAGAATATTGCGAAATTTCAACCGCACCGGTTGCAGCTGGAATGCGGCAATGAAGTGGCAGTTTGCAAGTGACCAACACGCATTACGTGAACACGTTGAACGCACTGATTTACTGTTGTAAGCCAGCGCATGTGTGTCTCAAGCCTCTTCTCCGTGTTGCGCGTGTTTGGATTTTTATCATGTCTTACCAACTTGGCAAGTCACCTTATCGAACTGTCCTAGGATCACCCCACTTCTTTATTTATTATTATTTTGAAATTATTTGTCACGTACATACCGGTAGGGGAAGCTTTCGTACAGGCTCTCCAAATTAAAATACTCATTAAAAATCACCGTATTCGCGCACTCCTGCTTAATTTCTTGAACAGCGGCGAAACGCCGTAACCGCATGAAACGCCTTCGCGGCCCGCGACATAGGGAACGACAGAAAACTTCGCTTTATGGGGTAGTTCGATATACCGAATAAAAAATTTCGTGCTTAAATTTTCAATGAGATTTTACAATTGCTCAATATACAAGATACAATTATAAGTGAATTCGATATATGCCTGTTCTAATGGCATATATTTGCACGCCCTGCAGCTTTGTTCGTTTCGGTCATGTGCTGGGCCAATCAGCGTCGGTGTAACTGTGCAACCGTATACACGATTACGGTGAAGCCGTATTGCAGAGCACAGCCTTATGCGCGGTCAACTACGCAGCCGGCGTACTTCAACGCGCCATATCTTATTACGTGTGAACGCAGCAGGCGCTTGTATTGCCATTTCGGCCTCCGCCTGAGTTATGGCGGTCGGGGCTGACGGGGGCGTGACATGCGATCTCGTGCTTGCTTCTTCCGAAGCAATGCGGCACAGACGTTGACTCAGCTCGTATAGCTCCGATACGTCAATGCCGACGCATGCTGTGGGGAAACACGGCAAGCGTAAGGTCTTCTATAGAATTCTTTATGTCACGATTTGTTTATCCGTCATCATCATCATCGTCAGCCTGTCTACGCCCACTGCAGGGCAAAGGCCTCTGCCATATAGATGTCCAATTATCCCTGTCCTGTGCTAACTGGGCCCAATTTACCCCCGGCAACTTCAACTTTCTGCCGCCCCCTGCCACGCTTGCCTTCTCTAGGAATCTGCTCTGTTGCCCTTAATGACCAACGGATGTCTTGTCTTCGCATTACATGGCCTGCCCACGCCCATTTCTTCTTAATTTCTATTAATATAGGTTAAACAGGCTGAGCACACTGTTCCACTGAGAAACACGTTAGAGAAGTGAAAGACGATGAGCACACTTGGTCACTTTCCGCTGGGAAACACGCTAGAGAACTGAAAGACGACGACAATGATGATGATAATGATGAGAAGTAGCAGCAGGGAAGTTCATACTTCGTACGAACAGCACCTGAATAATATAAACTTGGACGAGTTGGGGGAAATTCTTCTCTGACGATTAACAGCGCCAATTATACGAGAAAGGAATGATGATGACGATTATGATGATGATGATAATAATTTCTGGGGTTTTACGACCCCAAACTACGATAGAGCAGGAAGGAACAATAGCACAGAAATGACTTACTGAAGGGCGCGTTAGAAGCACTCTATCACAAGTTCACGTGTTCGTCCTTTTTAGCTCTGAAATCATGTCATCAGGCAGAGCACTACAGGAGTTTTAAGAGTTCGGCGCTTGTGTCATGCTCTTCTTCCTCCGTGCTCGCTGTTTTGTCTGTACGAACATACGCGCAGAAAGAAGAGCCCACTGTTTACGGTGTCGATCACTGAGCGTTCCTTTACTAGGTCGTCGCGTTTCGAGTGTGTAGGGTTTCGCAGTGCAGGCGCACGATATGCCGTCATCAGGACACACTGGACGTGGGAACACGGCGGCTGAGCTTACGAAACGGACTGCCTCGTAACGTCCGAACGATCCCGCGTTTCTCGAGTTACAGCCGTGGCGGCGTGCTGTTCGGTGAGTATAGACAAAGCAGCGCATGCTTTCCTTGTCGCTGTCGCCGCAGTGTAGTGTGGAATCCTTCAGAGCCAGTTAGGCCGGCGTATACTTGCGCACCTGCTCGACGTTATCCTATTTCGTGGTGGTGTGTGTGTGTATATATATATATATATATATATATATATATATATATATATATATATATATATATACAGAATTGACGGTGCGCCTCTCAGAGAAACGGTTTATTACGTCAACGTTTCGGTCGGAGCCCGACCTTTTTCAAGACATGCTATATATAATACTTCAATAATATTTCGTTAGACGTTTCGGTCAGCCTGACTTAAAAATGGCACGGGTATTACTGGTGTTAGACTGCGAAATGAGCAAGTGTACGGAACGTCTCCGTCTTTGCTTTCAACGGCGTTAAAGCAAAGAAAAACAAATACAAGGAAGGAATGATGAAAACGACGCCTACATACAGCACGTGCTTAGTACCCCAGCGCATCATTAGCGCCAAGTAGGGAGTCCATTGTCGACGGAACCCATCACCGCGGTGTTTAACATGGCACAATGCCAAGGCCACGAGTTTCTATGGGATGTCTTCCTGAAAGTTATGCAAGTTGTGTCACGACGCAAAGCATGTACACGCTCGTCGAACCTTGCCACCGTGAGTCGAAAACGCAGTTTTCAACAGCGGCATATGACAATGCAAAAGCGACGCCAATCTTGAGTAACTTGCGCCTCGCCGCTCTAATGTCACCTGGGATCGTCACCGGCTGCAAAGCACATCTCCTGTAGGGTGACCTTGCATACTGAAGAGTGACTTGATTGATTGCTGGGGTTTCGCGTCTAAAAACCACGATGTGATTATGAGAAACGCCGTGAAGGGCTCTGGAAATGTCGACCACCTAGGGTTCTTTAACATGCACCGTGACATCGCACTGAGCCTCAACGCTTTGCCTCCATCGAAATGCAGCCGCCGCGGCCGGGGTTCGACCCGCGACCGTCGGATCAGCAGCCGAGTACCATATCCACTGTAGACCACCGTGGCGGGGCATACTGAAGAGTGGGAGTTTGCGAGTATTCGTCGAATATTGTACCTTCAATATTCTTATTTTGATTCGGAAATGAGGTATTCGAAAATTTCGAATATTCGAGGCAGTTCGAATGTTCCGAAAGATTGAATATGGGGTCCACTTATATGAAGCTTCATGACACTTTGTATAAGTGAAGCTTCATGATGGCATACGCTCCGGGTGGTCGACCATGCTTGCGCATGCGCTGTTTGCACCCGGTATTACGCTCTACGCAAAGTGTTTTGCGTATAGCGGTCTACCGGACACGCTAAGTGTCCCTAATGCTACCCAAGAGGGATCCGCGCATAAGGTGTCAGAGGCGGTTTGCTTGCAGAGGCTGGCGGATTGCGTAACGCCGCCTCGTAGTTTTCTTCTCTCCATGGCCACTTAGTTGCGACTTGTCATCGACATGCGCTATCATGATAAGCGTATTCGACTGCACGTGATCGGCAGCGCTGTTGCGGCATACGTAGCCATGATGGTTTGTGTACAGTGCGTTCTGCCCTGTCATTCACAGCGCCTTGACCATGTGGAACAACTATAATGTCCCTTCGGGATAGACTTTAGCATGTGTTATCACTTCCCTTGTACTGTGATAACTTGCCAAAGCTGTTAGAGTATGAGAAGCCTTTCTGTAGACAGCGTGCTCTGATATCAGTACATTTGGCGTTGATAAGTTGTCAGTGTATTTTTCTTTTTAAATATTATGACGTGTTAAGTAAATTGTCAGTATTGCAGGTCCATTTGTGTTTTAATATTCGATTCGATGTTCGGAGCTGGATATTCGTATTTCATTCGTATTCGAATAATTTATTCACGCACCTTTACTGAGTATACCGCGGCATTGCCATAATTAACGGATCATGAACCTAATTTCATAAACATTTCTTATAAAATACTTAGAGCACAAGGGTTCTTATACTGGCTGATTGGTGATCAGAGCCTGTGTCCTTAATTATTTAGCGGAACCCCTTACCAAGTTTCACGTTCGCAATGGATGTAACGCTCAAGCCATTTACTGCTAACATGTTTATTTGTAGCTGTTCTTTCTTTCTTTTTTTTTGTGTGTGTACTGGCTCACGCAGTTTCTTACGTGAACTCTCAACTGATCAGTAATAATTGTAAGAAGCATTTAAGGGACAATGAGTACGAATGAAGATGACGCGGTTTCTAGAAAAGAGTTCACCAGTCCCTTGTCCCTTGTTGTCCCTAAGATATGACCTGACAGGGAATTCCATATTCCTCATTGTCACAAACATGCCGTCGCGTACGTTGCATTAATTCATCCCTAAATTCATTTCGTATCATCATGCGAATGTAATTTGACAAAGACCGTAAAAGATAACACACGTGCGGCGCACGCACGGTTATTCTTGGCCGGCGCATGCGGGCAATGTGCGGTACGTGATTTTGTTATCATTAATTGGGACGTAGATGTCATGCACCTCATGTTATCGATGTCATGCCCTATGAGTCATCTTAGTCATACATGCCTACCCTGCCTTGCCAATTTCTGCATATACCGAGTAAACGAAACGCGAGTTTCCTGTTTCAAGCCTCCCACGTGTTGTATACGCCGGACGGTCAAGTTCCGCGTCTCACGATGGGCCTAACGCTATGTATTTCCCGCCTGCCAAGCATTAGGCAACGTTATCGAGCTCCTTGTCTCTCGGTGAACGCGGTGAAATGACGCATATCCCGTGGGCTGCCGATGACACGCTGGCGTTTTACTCGGGCTAGCGATGACAAATGTGCTTCCTGTATAGCGGCTCCTTTTTATTGCGTTTTTAAATGCGAAGCATTTCTTAGCGAACTTCAGTGACTTTGAGCGTATCTATCTATCTATCTATCTATCTATCTATCTATCTATCTATCTATCTATCTATCTATCTATCTATCTATCTATCTATCTATCTATCTATCTATCTACTGAGTCGCCTGCGTCTCGGCATTTTTCTGGTCGTCAAGCTCATACGGGGCATACCAAAATCGCGATTGTAGGCCGTCAATGTATGACGAACATGAAAGCCTGATCTAGAAATCGCTAAAAATCGTATGTCCATCACTTACGTCACGATTAACGATAATGTAATCACTTGTGGCTCATAGCTCCAGTGCTCGACCCGGGTTAAGCCGGTATGCGCCACATGCAACTGAATGTTAACACTGCAGCTTATCCCAATCAAGTATCGACCCAAAAAGGACATTGAAAATTTTATGATAATACGCTTTGAGTGCGTTAAGCAAGAGAAATACACAGCGCTTGTCGTAGCTTACTATTGAAATGTACACATAATAAGTGGACACAGAAAAGCTTCAACCTAGCACATGTTTCGTGGTAGATAGGAATTGAACCCGGGTCACTGAGATGTCGGGAGGAACCACACTACACTTGGCTCTTCACAAATTTTATATGCTTTGTGTCGGTCTCTGATAAACGCGTGAAGCTTGTCTTTCGGCCTGCCTGGTTTTGGTAGGCTAATGCATCGTTTGCCGTTGACGGCAGTGTCACGTGTATTTATAATGTGTACATACTCGCACCTGATTGGTGCTGTCTTTGTAGCTACTCGTTTGCATATGTGTGTGTGGATATGTAGAACGCCCCGTTATACACGCTGCATTCCTTTGTTGCGTAGATGTGACGCAATTCTGTCTTGTGATGCACGTAATTTGATGTCTTAGTTTTGCATGAAAACGTTGTGTTGTAATGTTACAACGTTGTGTTGTAACGTTATCGGTGTTAATCGTCTGTGACACAATAAATTTTTCTAAACATGTTGTAATAAAGCCTATCACATCAGCATCTGTGCTGATGTTTCTTGCGTTAAGTTTGCACACGGACGTAGATCCGTCTCGCAACAGTTGGCCGAATATCGAATAGTTCGGCAAAGGTGAATTCCTCGCTGATTGCTTCGCGTAACATCGATTCCCACAATGCGTGGGATCCGCCGAATTTCTCTTTAGGGGCGAAGCCCCTTAGGGTGTGGGTCGTTCCCTCCTCTGTAGTAGTAGTAGTAGTAGTAGTAGTAGTAGTAGTAGTCGTATGTCAGTGCACGTTAAAGAACCCCAGGTGGTCAAAATTTCCGGAGCCCTCCACTACGGCCTTTCTCTCCTCTCTATCTCTTTCACTCCCTTTCCCCCACCCCCACGGACGCTTAGCCGTGCCCCCTAAATGGGCTGCAGAAATTAGCGTCCTTTCCTAACCGAACCACAATCATCATCATCATCATCATCATCATCGCGCGCCTGGAGGCTCGCGCTCGGCGCGTGCCTCCCGGCGCGTTACCTCTCTCACTCTTCCGTCCGCTGCCTTGTGAGAGAGAGACAGAGAGAGAGAGAGAGAGCGAAATGCGCGCGTTGACTATGGAAACGCTCTTTTAGATGATTGTGATTGTGGTTCCGTTAGGAAGGACGCTAATTTCTGCAGCTCATGTAGGGAGCACGGCTAAGCGTCCGTGGGGGTGGGGGAAAGGGAGTGAAAGAGATAGAGAGGAGAGAAAGGCCGTAGTGGAGGGCTCCGGAAATTTAGACCACCTGGGGTTCTTTAACGTGCACTGACAACGCACAGTACACGGGCTCCTGTCATTTTCGCCTCCATCGAAAATGCGACCGCTGCGGCCGGGATCGAACCCGCGTATTTTGGGTGGCAGCCGAGTACCTTTTAGATGCGAAGCAGCTCTTTGACTAGCCTGTGTAACGCTGTCCCTCCGTGCCTCCGTACGAACGCGCCGCAACGCGCTCCCCTCGCCGCAGGTGTTGGCGCGGTGCCAAGTAGGTCACGCCAGAGGTCACGCCGCAGCTGCGCGTTGACGTCACGCTCCCCTCGCAGTGCGCGCTGACGTCACTCTCTCCCTCGCCTGCGGCTACCGCCGCTCGCTACACCGCCGACTCGTCGGTTCACGCGCAAGAAATTAACACCATCTTCCCAAAGGGAACCCTGATGGGATGCGAAGCACCCGCGTTTGCGCCGTTCAACCCGTGACGCCACCCGTGCGCAACGCTGCTGCTTCGCATCCCATCAGGGTTCCCTTTGGGAAGATGGTGTTAATTTCTCTTCGATGAACGCGCTACCAGCTCGCAAAGAAGGAGAACGCGCCCTCACGGCGCGAGAGACAAGCTTGACGCAGGCAGCGTCTTCTAGCGAGTTTCTTGATTGAAAAATACCGACTGCTCGCGCTGCAGCACCGTTCACCGGCCACCCATATATATATATATAGGCACTGGATCTTGACTTGCACTGAAGTGCCGGTGGGAGATCTCACTTGTGCGTAGTTGAACCATAAGGATTCGTAGCATGCGCGTTAACTAAATTAATCCGGAACTCGGCACGATCTACGATGAACATCCGGAGCTTCGCCCACTCATCAGCATTCACTCCGTGGATATGCTGTGAATTTTTTTATTGATTGACGGGCGTCCGAATTCGAAGGGTTTATTCGGTGACCTCTATACTGAGGATTGATTGATTTGTGGGGTTTAACGTCCCAAAACCAGCTCTGATTATGAGAGACGCCGTTGTGGAGGGCTCCGGACCACCTGGTGTTCTTACAACGTGCACTGACATCGCACAGCACGCGGGCCTCAACATTTCGCCTCCATCGAAATGCAGCCGCCGCGGCCGGGATTTGATCCCGCGACCTTCGGATCTGCAGCCGAGTGCCATAACCACTAGACCACCGTGGCGGGGCCTTTATACGGCTGCATTGCCACAATCAACAGAGTATGTGGGCTATTCTGTAAGCATTTATGAAGCATATAGCTTCTTTTACGCGTTTATTTTTTATTTATTTATTAGAAAAATAAATTTCCTTCCTCTGAAAGGGACCTGCAACATTCTAACTTTGAACCAAGTCAGAAAACGGTGCAGGTCAGCTGTGAAAGCCCCTGTGAATATTGTGACGGAGACGCAAGAGTGATGAAATGATTATTTACAGTGTTGGCGGAACCGACAAAATGGCTGAAGGCACACACGCGCGCAACCGTCAAGAACACTCGTCGTCGTTCTCACTTCGTATGGTTCAACACTTGTCCGCACTGCACCGCACTGCAACAATATGTAAGCCAAGTATTACTGCACAGAACGCACCAGAGAATTCGCAGTTTGCTTTCAAACACATCCGGTAAGAGCTCGCTTTTTTTTCAACGAATGACGTCACATGGCGCACCGATACGTCGCTTGAGGCACAAAATGGCATTGGCTGATTTCGTGGTACCGGGAAAATCGCCCGCTCTGATTTATTGGTTCGTTTCGACTTTTTTTTAAAATAAAGGAAATATGAGCAAAGAGCAACGAAAAAAAAAGGCAAGCGACGTGCCGTATTTACACTGTAGTAAGTCGACCCTAACGTAGGTAGACCCCTTTCCAAATCGCAAGCCAAAAAAAAAAAGAAAAAAAGAAAAAACCAGACTGGCGGTATAGTTTCGGATTTGATGGTAAGTCGACTGCCCAACTTTGGATTTCAAATTTCATCGAAACGGGTCGACTTACAATCGTGTAAGTCGGTGTCTCCATTGACGTCATTCGTTGAAGGGGGCGCTTGACACTTGTGTTTGAAACCAAACTTAAAATGCCTGCGGCGCAATAATATCTCGCTCTCCCCTGTTCACCAGAGCCTCAACGACCGATCGGCACCGTTTCCAAGTTATGCGTTGCAGGGCCTGTCTATGGATCCAAGAACTTCTCCATGCTTTCGATAACCTTTGGAACCGGTGTTATGCTAGTATAAGTGTTTTGTCCGTGCGCGTGCACGCCTATATGTGCTTGTGGTTGTGTGTGAAATGTCCAGTGAATTTGGTCATATATGTAGACAACAGCGATACGGTTAACTGTATAGACCCTTTTCATAAACTGTAAAGCTAGCTTTCCTGCAATGAAACTTGCCCTACTAATGGCGACAGCTGTCTTTATTTAAATGCTGTCAAAATTCAAGTTGCACATGCTGCGACCCGTTTTTTGGGGATGTTTGTATCAGAAGGGCTGTGTCGACATTTTACATGCCCTATCGCAAGCAAATTGCGCTTGCACACGTTATTTGCCGGATTGCAAATGCCGCCATTAGTAGGGCAAGCTGCATTGCAGGGAAGCTAGCTTGCAGTTTATGAAAAGGGTCTATAGTTTAAAAGAATATGGAGTGGCAGTGTTACTTCCTTGTCAGAGTGACACGCACTGACCCAGATAGAGTATTCGTTTACTCAATGAATGCCTTATATTCTTTAACTTCCACTTAACAGCCGCGGGATCTTGTTTATGGCATATAAATACGCGTAGAGCGATAAAGAAACGCAGGCAACAGAGAGGGTAGCACGAAACGCCCAGCGCTAAACCGAGCCGTATAAAGCAGGTCCACTATCAACGCGAAAGCTGTAGGAAGTGCGGAGCAGTGATTCGTTTGTGTTTCCCTTTTGTTCGGCGGTATATTTTATTTATTCCGTTTCTAGTGCTAAGGCGCACATTGGTAATGTATATATGTGTCGATGATCTGTTGTTATTGCCTTGTAAGTGTTGTTATCGGGGTTTATCTTGTGCTTATCTGCTCTCGTCTTGTGTTTATCTGTTCTAAGATGTAGCAGTGGGCTTGGCGCAAAGTTGTGTGTAGCGGGTCGTGGGCAACAACGGGTCCAGTTCCCCTTCTCCATAGCCCCAGACGGAAGACAGACGACGAGGCTCTTTTTTTTTTTTTATTTATTTACTTATTTGAAGTTTACTTGAAGTTTTTGAAGTTGATTTCGATAAAGTTCATGTCGATTCACAACATTGATTAGAGACATAGCCATTGGCTAGTGGGGGGGGGGGGGAGGGGGTCTAATGGAAGAAAGTACATAAGCACAATAACAATTTGTATAAGGAATCACAAAATCAAAGAAAACTCTAATTAAGGAAATGAAACAAGAATAATTATAATATATTTCATTAAGATTTAAGATGACACACAGAAATGTAATTATCACAACACTGTATTAACTGCGGATACATCGTTACATATGCATGATAGCGCATACAGAAATGCATTTTTTACAACACTCTTTTCACTACATCATTACATAAACAAATGGGTGCCGGCGAAACATCAAAGTATGAGTAAGGCTTTGTGCATGGTTATTCATGATTGTTCGACAAAGAGCAAATATTATTTAAGTGCGTTTGAGATAGCCTTTGCATCTTTTATCTAAAGTGGTATCCTTATTCCACACTTTAGCTCCTATGAACCGCAGTATTTCTTTCTTTCTTTCTTTCTTTCTTTCTTTCTTTCTTTCTTTCTTTCTTTCTTTCTTTCTTTCTTTCTTTCTTTCTTTCAGTATTGCCCTTCACATAATTACTATAACGTAGCAGTGGGCCAAGGGTGTGAGCGTATGTTGGTCGAGGTTATAGGAGTGGGTCGGCTTTTCCCTCAGGACGCGACACAGCGTGGCACATTAGACGCCGACAGCCCGGGCCCCTGAAGCGATGGACGCGCGAGAACGATGCGGCTTCTATATTCCTCTATGTTCTTAAGTACACATGGTTTGAAGTTAGCGTTTGTCCTGTCGACGTCTCTTTCTCGTTCTAGTTTTGTTTTTACGCGCTATTCGCAGTCATAAGTAAATGCTTGGAGCAGCCAACTTACAAAGTCGACTATTCTAGGCGGTAAAAGCACTGGCAAAGGGCACCAGACTACGCAACGTCTGCGAACGATAATGTGTTGAGATCGTAACTTCTCGCTTCCGCGATATGTGGTTTAAGTACACACCGAACGTCGAGCGCCAGTGAGGCAACGGAGCTGGATGAGACCAGGAGCGGAGACAGGATTTTCCCGGGAGAGGGACCAGCCCACGGAAAGCCTGATACCTAAAGCTGAATGTGGGCCGTGAACATCTAAAGAAATATCGGCGCGGGAATGCCTTCAAATTCAAGACGCCTCATTTGACGTTACGACGAAGTCACGTGTAAGGATGCTTCTGGAATGGGTCCTCTTCTTGGCGGCATATGTTAAAGCCCTAAGAGGTGAGGGGGTCAGGACACTCCTCCCCTTCTCCGCCCCCTTTGGATCCGCCACTGGATGCGATCACGATATCGTCATTGATAATGCCAGTCCAACAGAGCGATACAGCGTTGAAGATAAGACGAGTAAGCAAAAACAAAACAAACAAACGAACAAACAAACAAAAAACTCCCAGGCCTGCGCAGAGAGCGCAGCTCAGTGACAGCGAGTAAGTTATAGACTGTGCCTAGCTATAGACTGCTGCGTGCTCTCTCATTGCTCCCTTTTGGTCTTCCTTTCTTGCCTCTCCTCCGCCTCTCCTTCCTCTTCCATTATGTCTACTCCTGCTTCCTCTTTCTTTTTCTTCATTGTCGTCGCCTTCCTTTTCTCCCTCGTCATCTTCCTCTTACCCATCGTGGTAGCTCAGCGGCTTTGTGTTGGCTTGCAAAGCTCGATGTAGCGGGATCGAATCCCGGCCAAGGCGGCGGCATTTCGATAGGGTCTAAGCGAAACAAAAAAAAAATCCATATACTTATAGACTTAGGCGCACGTAAAGAACCCCAGATGGTCAAAATTGCTCCGGAGCCCACCACTATATTGACACGTACGGTTGTTTTGGTTTAAGTGGAAAGCCGTTATCACTTTCCTGTGACATGCGTGCTTGTTTGCGGCGAGTGCCGTTATCACTTTCCATTACGCGCAGCGCAGGCCGCGTCTATCTTGCATGACGCTTCGGGAACCGTGTTGACCATTCTTAAAGCTTTGCATGCCTGACGCCCACATTTGAATGTCTTCTAGAATTTCAGAGATAATGCGAGAACGCGTTATGACGTGTGTATAAAAGCCGGCGCATTTAGTCTTTTGTCAGTCTTTCCGGCGACCGACGGCTGTTTATGCCGCCATTGCTACGCAGTGTGATTGGATTTATTTTGCTGGGCACAAGTTCGCCCAATAAACAGTTCGCCTGACATCGTCTTGAGTTCTGCGTGCTTCGTCTCAAGTGCTGCGTGCGTCACGGTCACGTGACGTCCCTAGCTTGGCAAGTAAAACCCCATCAATTATTTTTTTTCTTGCTCTACTTGTTCGTCGTCGTCATCTTGTTCTCATTCGTCGTGGTCCTCTCTTTGTCGTTGTCATCCTCATCTGCTTCCTTTTCCTTTTCCTCCATATTTTTTTTTTTCTGAGCGAAGCTGTATACCTCTTGATGTTCGAAAAATTTCGTGGCGTAAACACAAAACATGAGGTTAACAACTGAAGGCAAACGGCATATCTTTCTTTGCAATCACGCGTACAGCGTGGTGCTCAATATTTACGTATAATAACACTGCGCAAACAAGGGCTTTTCGGTGACAGCTCGTGCGCTAATTGTGGAAACTAGTATTGTGGGTTGAAAGAATATAATAATATTCCCAGCATACATGACTAGGCCAAGAATATCTTACTAAGAAACCCTGTGTCACTTCTGTGCCCGAAAAGAAAGAGCCCAAAACCGCAAGGAAATAAAACCACAAAACAAGCATCAAAACCGCATGATGGATGACAAGGCGTCTGTGAACAATGGGCCTCCGCTACGGATTTTCTCTCCTTTCTACTCTTTCATGCTCTCTTTTCTCATCGTTAACGATAGCGATTACAGACACCACCGACGGTGGCCACCAATTTCGGGCCTTGTAACGAGCCCGTAACAGCTGACGCTGTGAAGAAAAGAAACACACCAAGCGATCTCACAATGCCGTAAGCATGTACCGAGAAAGCTACCGATACAGCTCAAACACACATTTGATTCAGTGTGAAAGGAGGTGTCGATGCAAATAACCTTTTGTTGCTGTTTGTTTGTTGTCGTTTGTTATGGCTTAATATGTCTTCTTTCCTTTAATTTAAATTTTAATTTAAAAATTGAATGAGGTGACAAATAAAATTTTCCCGATGCATTTCGCCTGCTCTCTGTTTAAGGTTAGCTCAGCAACGCTGGAATGCACCGAGGCTGCCACAGATTAAGTTCTGAAATAATCAACTACGAAACTTTCACAACCTAGGAGAACGCTGGCCTCGCTCTTTTTCATGTTCTCCCGGTTAACTAGGCATGCACACTGTAACGGTTTGTAAACTAGATGTCGTGGATACGTGTAGGATCAGACGTTATAACGGACATCCAGAAGAAATCACTAGTCTGTCTAAGTCCACTGCACGCCATAGTTTTCTCCCATATTAATGGAATAAATCCGGTAGGCTACGTTATCTCCCCCTAAACGGCTTATTCTAATTGGCCCACCTAACCTTCTGTCATACTCTGTCACGATTACCCTTATATATTGTGAGCCATTCCGTTATCATTAAAGCCGCTGTGCCGAGGCCTCACTATAGCGATATGGCGTTGCCACTGCACTATATACTGAGGCCCTCTGTACTGTGCAATGAGCTTCCCTGCACTAGTGAGGCACGCCGGCCTCAGTAGTGCGGCCTCAGTAGTGCAGGGGCGGCTGAAATACTGCCCTTTTGCGCCGCCTGGCGCCGCTGCAGTGCTTATGACCTCAGCCGGGAAAACCGATCACATGACCCGTTGCGTACCCATTGCACGACCCGTGGTCAGGGGTGGTTGAAAACTTTTTAGGTCGAGTCGCGCCGATCTTTATGCGATGCGCGTTTTTAAAACCCTTTGGTACATTACACTTAACGCAGAGCGCTGATTTGGCCTGATAATGATCAGGACTTGAGCCATGGCGCAATGCATTTGTACAAAACAACCAAAACCGCTTCAAGGTCCCTTTAATGACCATCGGTTGTATTCGCGACACCATCTAAATGCTCGCCACCTAGCGGACGCTCCTGGAACCAGCCGATCCAAGGTCGACCGCGAAACGCGGCATGGTATCGCATTACCGCGGGCTGTAAAACAGCTCTATAGTTCCTTAATCGGCGCCATGCCGCCTTGAAGCAGCCCGAAAAAGAAAGAATCTTCATCAAAAGACCTTTGTTGCGTGCCTCAGTGCGTGTCATGGCGATGCAAAGACAGCAACACGTCGTTTCATCGGTTCCCCAAAGAAGCAGACGACGCTTCGCGCAGGGCAACATGGATTAGGAACTTGCGCATCGGCAAGAAGGTGACGGGAACTATGCTAGTTTGGTCCAGGCACTTCACTCGCGACGATTTCTTCCACCCCGGTGAGTACACAGATTGTGTGTGCGCGCGTTTATTATCATGCGCGCTTTTAGAAGAGCCGGAGTGTAGTTTAGTTTAGGCAAGCGCGAGAACAAAATAGCGACATCGTTTATACGTGTATATAACGTTTCCCGAGCGTGCCTATGCTCAACTTGAACCGCGGTAGCATTATTGCTGACGTACTTTTGCCCACATGCATTGTAGTAAGTAGATATAAAGCGAGCGCTTGCCTTCGTTCGCCGCCTTCGTCCCATACGCGCGCTGCGCCTCGTAATTTGCTTGGTGGTTATGGAGGTAATGTGTGATCGTTTAACTTAGCGCGTTTGCATTTCGAGTTCATCTGGTGACAATTCAGGATTTATTGCACTCGTTCCAGCTTTTGAGCCCTCGACCTGTTCACCGCGCGTCTAAGTTTGTTTTCCGGCACCGCGCATATAACTGAACTCTTTTCACACCTTTATAAGTGACGCATTTGTACTCAATGGAGCAACGTCGCGCACAAGCGCTTGCATATTTCGGAGAGGCCTGCTACGCATGAACACGTACCTGCCTTCTTCAACTTCAGGCTCGCTGGAAAGGCTCTTTATCCTTAAGAAAATCTGATGCAGGTCTCCGAACAAATGCGACGTTTGAACGCAGAGCGCAATTATTTCCGCTGTTTCGCCGCTCAAATCTTTTAGACCGATTAATATGAGGTGTTCGGCAGCAATAACCCATTCGCATTCGACGAAGCATCATGATCCGAACCCGCAATCAATAAACTTTAGCGCAGCGCTAAGCGGATGCGCGGCCGTGACCCTGGATATGGAAGCCATCTTTGTTTTTCTCAGCAATGTTGCCAGATGAACAACTTTTTCTGGAGTTGCGAATAGCTCTTCCCGTTAAACGCCCTGCCCATGCAGAGAGAAGAGAGAAGTAGACTTCATTTATACACGCCGGCTGTTGGCCTCAGATGGCAGCTCTAAGTCCTTGAACTCGGGCGGCATCTTTGGCTTGCCGGACGGCCCAGAGCTGTTCCTCCAGCTCTGAACTGCCCATGCACATTTATTTTTTTGCTTGCTGCTAGGGTACCAACGCGTGTTTGTTCCCCGACCTGTTTGTTCCCTGAATGCGATGCAGGCCAGGGAACAAGAATTAAGTTGAAAGTGTGGCAAAATATCTACACGTGTTCTTGCTCTTTCAAGCCTTTCGTCGCTTGTTGGGTGACGAAAGGGGTTTACGGCACGGACGGAGCAGATGACTAATCTCTCGAGTTGGCACTGGTGTGATCTCGGGAAGACATATCGCGGCTTCCTAGAATTATCCCTCGTTTAGCAGCCGGGAGCAGACCGCACGCGCTTTTTATCGCGTCTGCAGTTTTCATCACCCCGCCCTGCTGCAGCGCGAACGGTATACCCAAGGAGGTTTAAAAGCAAAACTTTTTTTTAATCCTCCTTAGTTATACCACTGTTATATCGTGGGATCGTTGAGAGATGTGCTCAGAGCGCCCCGCCACGGTGGTCTATATAGTGGCTATGGTACTCGGCTGCTGATCCGAGGGTCGCGGGTTCGAATCCCGGCTGCGGCGGCTGCATTTCGATGGAGGCGAAATGTTGAGGCCCGTGTGCTGTGCGATGTCAGTGCACGTTAAGGAACCCCAGGTGGTCGAAATTTCCGGAGACCTCCACTACGGCATCTCTCATAATCAGAGCTGGTTTTGGGACGTTAAACCACACAAAACAACAGAAATGTTCTCAGAGCAGTTGACATTCGGGCCTTGCATCCCGGCTCCTTTACTTATTTAACGAAACGCTGCCACAGATTGCGATCAGGTGGGGCGTTCACTCGGCGCTATACCTGCATCTTATCGGTCGTTCGATAGGACAGTCCGGATATGGAGGAATGCGGTGCTCCTGGGACGATATAGAACACCTCTAGTGCATCTGCCCGAGATTTGATATGGAAGGATCATTGCTAACACACATTTTCGTCAAAGTTAGTTCCTCAACTTTTGACTGAGAAGGCCAGGACTTTCGTCTGGTTCCAATCGTGAGCCTGATAATCTGAAGGTTATCAACAAATTTTTGCGTGATAAAGGACTGGGCAAGAGACTTTGCACAGTCTTGGGCCGTACAATATTTTCCGCCACCATCTTCATCCTCATCTTCTCTCTCTCTCTCTCCACGAATATTTTTCTTCCCCCAACGCCGAGTTCGGGCCGCAACATTGACTCAGGCCGTCCTCTCAGCTTTCCTGTCGTAATAAAACTCTAAACACTGCCTATATATTGGGCAGGGTCAAAAGCACTTCGTGTATGTATACTTTCTTGCGATAACTTATAATCAGTTTAGGTTCATTTTACCCCCATAAATGTGCATATCTTTCCGCCAGAGTATCTTGTCTTCCTCTCCGTTTCCGCCTGTATAATCCATTCACCATATCACAGTACGCTAGCCGAAGTATCTCAACAAATGGACTGTCATTTTCTTCTTAGGCTTCCGTACGACGAATAAAGCAACCGCTTACTGCGGCTATTGCGTCAAGAACTTAACTCATCTACGACACTGAACAGTGCTATCATAATGGTTATCGTATAAGCAATGTGCGAAACGTTTGCTTATGAAATGCGAGGATTTCATTCTGTTTCAAATGCTTCCGGCAAAAAGGGAAGAATACGTAGTAAGGAACATAGATAATGACGCTGAAGAAGCTGCCTATTTGAATACAATTAAAATCAAACACTGACCACGATAAAAGCAAATAAAAGCAAGACGTTTCGGCTCCCGCACGGGAGCCTTGTTCACAAGTGAAGAATGTGACACATTCTTCACTTGTGAACAAGGCTCCCGTGCGGGAGCCGAAACGTCTTGCTTTTATTTGCTTTTATCGTGGTCAGTGTCTGGTTTTAATTATATTCATGTATGCTCCTGACCAGACGGGTTTCCCTCCAACTCTCGACTTCAAGCTGCCTATTTCGTGCCGTCTTACGTGCTCCGTGTGTCAACACTGTTGGTAAACGCGCGAAGAGGTTCGTGAGCCAGCTCTTCAACGAGAAACAAAGTAACCCTGTCACGTGCGCTTGTCTGATTAAGGCGACACTATTTGCCTGCTTGCTCAGCGCACACTTAGCATGACGTAGGCCAAAATACCCTTGTCGAAATGGCCACGCGCTGAGAGAGATACTTGAAGCGCACTGGACACGCTGTTGATAACTTGAACGATCTGTCTTGTTTAGACAGATAACTGCGGGGTATACCCTCCATGAGGAAAACATGTCAACATAGGCCAACAACGTGCCCTTCTGAACTGCTTCGTTTTAGTCCTTCCGATGAATTCATTCATTCATTCATTCTTGTTTTCACACGCTGCTGGTTATAGTGACACGGATAACAGTAAGATGCACCTTGTGTACAGTAAGTAACACAAGGTGATGCGCGGATCATGATAACAGAAATGGTATCGTATGATTACAGAAGCATTCATCCGTCCATTCACTGCATGGCCCATTTCGCTAATTACATAAAAACTTGTATGCGTTCACTTTTGCGTCTATTATTTATTTATTTATTTATTTATTTATTTATTTATTAAATGCGAAGCATTTCTTAGCGAACTTCGGTGAGTTTGAGCGTATCTATCTATCTATCTATCTATCTATCTATCTATCTATCTATCTATCTATCTATCTATCTATCTATCTATCTAATCTATCTAGCCGCCTACGATTTTGTGCTTTCCTGGCCGTTTCGCTAATGGGATGTTTACGAAAATTGGTATGCCACATCATGACTACATGACGAACATAAATGGTCGGTCATAACATGAAAATCATGACATGCATCTCATGAGCGGCATGATTCACATGCCATGGTCTTGGTGCTCTCCTGGCCGTTTCGCTAATGGGATGTATACGAAAATTAGTATGGCATAACATGACTGCCTCACAAGCATAACTGACAGGTCATAACATGAAAATCATGACATGCATGTCATGAGCGGCATGATTTACATGCCACGGTCTTGGTGCTCTTCTGGCCGTTTCGTTAGTGGGATGTGTAGGAAAATTGGTATGCAACAATATGACTGCATGACGATCATAAATGACAGGTCATAACATGAAAATCGTGACATGCATGTCATGAGCGGCATGATATACATGCCACTCGTTTCCTTAATGGGATGTATACCAAAATTGCTATGGCACAACACGACTTCACGACGAACGTAAATGACAGGTCATTACGTTAGAATCATGACATGCGTGTATGAGCGGCATGGTTTACATGCCACAGTCAAGGTGCTCTTGCGGCCGTTTCGTTAACTTCATATGTACCAAACTCGGTATAGCGAGACAACAATGCAAATCCATTTTACGTTCCTTGTGCGTGCTTTCCATTTCCTTGATTCCCACTGCACGTGGGATCTGCCAATTTTTTTTTATTAAAGATACCTTAAGAGCCCGAGGACGTTGCAAGAAGGAGCGTTTTAATGCACACACAAGTGTCCAATAATATCTTTTTTTATGAAATGTAAGTTAAAGGTGGGTACCACGAATGACACTTCTGAATTTAGTGTCAATAATGATTGCTCCTAGCTTTTTATCGCTGTTGAAATTTCGAGGCCCCGTTTATCCGCATTTGTCATATCCGCTGTTATCACATTACGCTGCGGTTCATTTATGCGAACATATTGAACAAACTGTTCGAACGTTCAGCCGAGCGCCCGAGACGGCGGGATTCGACCCACCTAAACGTGCACTTAAAGCAACGTACAGGGATGTTGTTCCATTTCGAACCCATATATTGGAACCTTATACTATTTCGTCGCTTCCCTTATTTTGTTTTCTTTTTCTCACTCAAATGCAGAAAAGAGTTGTTTTCTTGTTTACTGCTCTTGTAGTGTTCCATACGTGTGTACTGCAGTTGCATCACGTGTAAATGAAAGATCGTACTGCTTCAGCTGCTGTCTGGGTGACGTAGCCTAGTCAGGCGCCTTACAGGCGCTCTGCTACGTCTCCTAAGACAATTGTAAATTGTCTTCAATTAATCAATCAATCAACCAATCAATCAGTCCATCAATATATGTGCGGCCGCCGGGGCCGAAACTCGACCTTGCTTTCTTCAAGCTCAGCAGTGCGTGCAACCCTGCAGCCTCTAAGATTTACCACGGTGTGTGACTATATGTAGACGTGCTGCTACCGCGGCTGCAACGTCCACTAACGCGCTCGACGTCTCCGACGTCGCCGTTCGGGCGGGAAGACGCGGCTACGAAGGAGCGTCTCACTTTTATCATCGTTCACCACCCGACGACCACGTGGTGGCTATCAGGAACTATGGGGTACGCGCCATCAGCTTACGCGTGTAATCTTGAAGAAATCTCGGCGGGGTGCGAACGCGAAAAACAAGCCGACGAAATGCGCACGTCTTGAATCTCAAGTTCCGTAATATATTATACCCACTTTCTTCGCGAATGTCCGAGGCAGCAGCCGCAGCAGCAGCATCGCCTTTCGTGCATGTCGAGCACAAGCTTGTACTCGACATGCGAGGGAGAGTTGACGAGAGGTGAATTTCATTTGCACAATAAGGTGGATGACTCACGCCATAAAGTGGTGGCAGAGCTGAAATTTCTAGGTGGCATTAACTATATCGCCTAAAAGAAGGAACAGCGATAACTGGGCCTTCGGTAATCAAACACGGAACCTTTGTGAGTCGGACGTCACGAAAATGCAATTTGAAATGGGCTGCGTTAAAAATACTCAGCTGTCCACACTGTCTCTAAACCCCTCCCCTACCGTAATGCCTCTGGCGCTGTGGGTACCGAATAAATAATAATAATAATAATAATAATAATAATAATAATAATAATAATAATAATAATAATAATAATAATAATAATAATAATAATAATCAAGGTTAACGTTCAGCCAATGTGCGGTGGTGCGTTACGTGCATAACTCTGGCCAAGGAAAGCAGGTGTGCACCACACGTGTGCCTTTCATTATCGTTAGTCGTGGCGCAAATAGCAAGCATGTCAAATTATTGATGCAACGGCTTATCGTTGTCTCCCCACGGTGGTCTAGTGGCTATGACACTCGGCTGCTGATCCGAAGGTTTTGTGTTTGTTTGTTTGTTTGTTTGTTTGTTTGTTTGTTTGTTTGTTTGTTTGTTTGTTTGTTTGTTTGTCTTCGCGTGCTCGATGATGCAACGGTCCGTTTCGCCAGCGGCAAGGACGCAGGCTCGGAAAATGCCGCGCAACAGCTTGCACTTCTCGGCGTCATTTGCAACACGAAGTGGATGGAGGCCATGGACCCATCTCGTCCCCTACCGTAGCGCGTTCTCGTGTTTCCTCGACTCGCGCAGACGGGGCGATCCTGTGTACTTCGCCGGGCTTCTCGACCTACAGAGGTCAGTCGATAAGAAGAGCTCGGCAGTGCGGCCTCGTTCGGCCAGCGTTGCGGGGGCGGCGCCCAGAGGTAAACAGATAAACAAAAGGAAGAACGAAGCCCACGGACTGACCACTTATGGCTTCAGCGGCCATAATGACAAAAAAAAATGAATATAAACGAAAATGCTGTCAGTGACCGGCGAGTGTGACCGGATCGCGTTTCACAGTACTAACAACGCCTTGCAGCCGCATGGCCCGACCTGTAGCGCGTATGGCTTCGTCCTTTCAGGAACGGAATATTATTATATTGGTTTCATTGAAAGGCCTAAGTAAGATGTGCCTAGCGCCATTTAAATGTAACCATGGGTTCACACATTGCCGTTGGTCAGCCACTGTAATGCTACACTTATTGAACGCAGTGACAAAGGTATTACGCGGGCAGGAAACAAATTTTAAAAAATGTATCATAGGAATCTATATAACACGAAAGTGAAACCTGTCTTCGCGAAGTTGCGGAATGCACAAGTGGAAATCTGGCCACTCGAGGGGCGGGAGATGACTTGGGTACTGTGAACACGTGAACACGTTAAATCAAGACATCAACGGTACCTCGACACGGCACAGGTATTCGCGACAGTTGTACACGAGAGAAATTTTTCGAGCGACTCACATTGCTCTGGAAACACTGAACTGCACGCGCCAGAGCCCTGCGCAAGCCTGCCATGCACGAGGATCGTCCGCAAATGGTGAGGCCTTGAAAGGGAAACCGAACGGGATGTCAGCGGATAGTTTTGTGAAAAGACAGCCCACTGCAACGAAAGGCCAATCATTTGCTTGTCTACGGCCCTCTTTTCGATCCTGGAGCAGTGCGCGTCGTAACTCAACGCACCTGCCCACGCAAGACCAATTTTGCAGCGGCCTATGTTCGTCATGCAGTCATGTTGTGGCATACGAATTTTCATCCACATCCCATTAATGATGATGAGAAAACGTCTTTATTGAAGAAAAAAATTTAAAAAATCGCAGCATATTCACGGGGTGAATGATGATGAGTGGGGCGAAGCTCCGGAAGGAATCATCGGTAAACCGTGAAACTCTTCCGTGGAATTCGCCCCACAATTAAATGTGAAACACTTGAGTAAATGTCATCAAACTATTATAACATCTCGCATCTTTCATCATCAACTACAAGTACCGCCATCTAGTTTTATAACATCTCGAGCATGCTACGAATCCTCACGGTTCAACTATGCACAATGCACAAGTGAAATCTCCCACCGGCACTTCATTGCAAGTCAAGATGCAGTGCCTATATATATATATATATATATATATATATATATATATATATATATATATATATATATATATATATATATATATATATATATATATATGGGTTGCCGGTGAACGCTTCTCCAACGCGAGCAGTCGGTATTTCTCAATCAAGAAACTCGCTAGGAGACGCTGCCTGCGCCAACGTTGTCTCTCGCGGGCGAGCACGTGCCGGGAGCCACGCGCTCGCCCTCGGCGCGTGCGTGCCTCCCGGCAGGCACGCGCCGGTGGCTACCTACTACTAGGGACGCACGACCCACGCCTTAAGGAGCTTCGCCCCTAAAATGGGGAGGGTCCCTAGTCCGGGACTCCTATGACAACCTCCGCGATAGCCCGTTCCCGGTGGACGAGCGCGCGGCAGACCTCGGGGGCGCCGTCGCGAAGGGTGCCTTCCCACTGCTCTGGGGTACGGGTGAAACGAAGAATTGGTGGGAGAGGAGGGAAGCAAGAAGCGGTGCACTCTACAGTAATGTGGAATGCCGTGGGGATGGCGCCACATCCTGGGCAGGTGTCGGCATGGCGAGCCGGGTATAATTTATGCATGAAGTGCATATTACGGAAACTTTCGGTTTGGAGCTGGCGAAATGCGACAGCTTCCTCTCGTGTGAAGTTCACATTAATGGACCAGGAGAGCACAAAGTGGTAGGCGGATAGATAGATAGATAGATAGATAGATAGATAGATAGATAGATAGATAGATAGATAGATAGATAGATAGATAGATAGATAGATAGATAGATAGATAGATAGATAGATAGATAGATAGATAGATACGTTCAAAGTCGCCGAAGTTTGCTAAGACATGGTTCGCATTTAATAACATGACGACCGTCGAGAAACTAAACATCCAGGTTTCTAAAGAAATCATTGGGCTGCGTGGCCTGCGCAGGCCCATAAATGCACAGTAATCGCGATCTGAAAGAGTGAACGCAGTCGAAAGCAATATTCTTCCTCCTCCATCACAAGATACATGACGATCTCGCAGCAGGGCCCGATTAAACACAATGCCTACTCCTATAAAACGATATGTAGCGCCGGTCCGCGCGATTGTAGTGTTCCGCTCCACTAGAGCCGGAGGGAAATCCCACCTCTTCCATATGTCAGTCCACAAAACTGCATGACATGCGACAGCCTCATCTGTTACTTTCGTTAACGCTTTGAGCCTAATCATTGTTACACTTGGTTTTTGTGAAGGTATTTCTTTAAGGCTTCGGTCACTCCACGTGCTTTTTATCGCAGACACCGTAATTTAACATGCGAAGAGGAAATAACTTCATTGGCTTATGCATTTCGACAAGCTCCGCATTGAGAGAACTTCAACATACGAGGACTCCGCACGACACATTTAAGAAGCGGGTTAGGCGCAAGCAGAATTTTATCTATAGCCGTTTGGTTGCGCATTAGAAATGAGGAAATATTGCAGTTTGCATATTATGCAGTTGAAATATGCAGCTTCCATATTATTTTTTATTCATTTATTTCACAATACTGCAGGCCATGACAGGCCCAAGCAGGAGTGGGAAATCAAAACATAATTAGTATAAATCGGGCTTACGAATGTATAATGCCATTAGCAATCAAACAGGGTTACATCACTATACATATAATGCGTACTTATTAACAAACAAGGAGGTTTAAAAAATTTTAATTTTAAGACTCCTTGGTAACAAACAAAAAGAAAACTAAAACAACAGTTTTTCCAGTGCCGTTTGAAAATCAGCCTCCTCGAAAATGGTTTTAGGAAGAACGTTCCAATCTGAAATTGTCTGAGGAAAGAAACTGCGTTTAAATGCATTGGTTTTAGCAAATATTGGTTTCATTGCATGATCATGATTGTGTCGAGTCTTTCTAGTGTCTGAGGGTTTTACATATGAAGGTATGGACATGTCAAATTTACCTTTCAACATGTTATGCAGGAACACTAGCCGAGCATATTTTCGACGCACCTGTAATGTAATCCCGTGTTCTTGCATAAGTTTAGTAGGGGAGTAACACATTTTATGTTTACCAAAAATGAATCTGATTGCCTTTCTTTGCAACATCTCAAGTTTATATATTCTGCTTAGTCTCGGGATCCCAAATTACGGAAGCATATTCTAATTTCAACCTTATGTAAGTGTCATGCGAGGCCTTTGTGACGTCACGCTGATAGCGCGGTGCATCATCGCTATAGAAGCGCTGTGAGCCGGGCACTCAGTGTTCTTTACTGGCTCAGCACACATACACTAATAAACCGCTCACGGCCACTCACGGCCACTCTGGGACTGCCTCGACCCTCGCGGCTACAACAGTACGTATTGTACGCTTGGACATCGCAAGTTTATGCTCTTGCGAGGAAGAAGTAGACGTGGCGCTTGAAGGTTGCCCTCAGAATAGGCTCTGCCTTTTCGAACAACTCACGGCTCATCGCGTGCTTTCAAGGCGCTGCAAGTACTACCAACTGACACATCTGGAACACCGGCATCTTTTGAGACCAAGACCTCTGAGATACAGGTGGTGGTGAAAAACATTTATTAAGAGTATGTACAGAGAGAGATAGGGGCGGCCTTAAGGGCCGACCCTGTACAGCCTCTAGGGGGGGTCCCTAATCCGGGACCCCCCACGAGGACCCCCCACGAGGGCCACGAGGGCCTTTTGGCCCTCCAAGGTGGAGCAGCCGAGCAGGGCAGCCTCCCAGCTCTCTCGGGTAGGGGGTGAAGGGGAGGTGATTGGGGGGACCGCTGGGTTAGATGGACATGCCCACACCATGTGGAAAAGATCCGCAAGCGGATAATCACAGTGCAGGCATTCTCCAGAGAAGGCCGAATGGAAGTGCTTGAGTATCGCCGGGCACAATACTGTGTTGGTGTAGAGCCGTAAGAGCCAGCACTCCTCAGCTTTAGTCAGGCCTGGTGCCGGAGGCGGAAATCGGAGCCTGTTCGACTTATACATAGCTGCCATTTCACGAAATGATGTTACCTGTTTAGGTTCTGGATCATCAGGCGATGGAGGGCAAGGCGGGTCCCGGGGATGAAGCGCGCGGGCCGAGGCATCGGCAGCCTCGTTACCACCTAGCGCTGCGTGGGCCGGAGTCCAGATAACGGCGCGTGTATAGGGACGGTCCAGATAATAACAGCGCTTGAGGATTCGAGCAGCGGGATTAGTGATGCGACCTTTTATGAGATTTTGACACGCACTCCGCGAATCGGTAATAATGATCTGAGATGCGGGGTCCGCTGTGGCGAGAGCTATGGCGACTTCCTCCGCGTGAGTGATGTTTGGTGCTCGAAAAGTGAGCCCTTGATCGGGTACGTTTTGGTGGACTACGGCTGCCGTGTACCATCCCCCGTGGTGAGGGCCAGTCGCATCCGTGTAGAAAACTCCAGGACGGAACCCATAACGTCCTGCATGGCCGCAACCCGCGCAGTGCGCCTGCCTTCGTGTGTCCCCCTAGCCATGTTTCAGTGGTTGGATAACGAATGCACCACGCCAGTCCTCTGGGATCGTGGTCCGCTCTTCTGCCTGATAGGTGTAAGAGACATGTAGACGGTGTAAGAGACATCTCCCTGCCCGCGACTTAGTAAGTCGCAGGTACTGGTTGTTAAGATGGGCCTCTTTAAGTTCCCTGTACGTGTTGGTCATTCCCAAATCTGCAAGACGCTAGTTAGATGTCGAGATCGGAAGGTCGAGGGCGCGTTTGTATATTTTGCGAAGAATAACTTCCAGCGTGTTTTCATCGCATTTGCGCAAACTCAGGTAGCATGTCGGGTAAAGGATTCGACTGGTCACGAAACCGTTGGCGAGGCGCAGAGCATCGGGGCTTCTGAGACCTCCCCGCTTATTCGAGACGCGACGGACCATGCGGCCCACCTGATCCCCGACCTTGCGTAACTTGCGCAGGGTTGTATCGATTTTTCGACTCTTATGTATGAAGAGCCCCAAGACGCGTATTTCTTCGCGTTCCGGGATAGGCCCAGTATGCAAGGAGAGTGCAATTTGGATCGTGTCCTTCGGTTTGGGACGAAGATGCACGTACTCCGATTTTGCGGGGGAACATTCGAGGCCGCAGCGGCGGGTGTAGTCATCCACGACTGATGCTGCATGTTGCAGGCTGACGTCCATGCTGCCGTGAGAACCCTGGGTTACCCACAGTGTAATATCGTCGGCGTACAGGGCGTGCCGTACGCCGGGGATATCATTCAGCAGTGGGGGGAGATGAGCCATGGCGAGATTGAACAGAAGGGGAGAGAGGACCGCTCCCTGTGGTGTTCCTCGTGTACCCAGAGGATATGGGCCATACTCCTTGTCTTGAATACGGAGGTACGCTTGCCGTTCCGTCGGGAACTGACGGATGTACCTGAAAGTATTATGCCCACAGTCCGTTTGAGACAGATGGGTAAAAATGATTTCGTGGGTAACGTTATCGAAGGCTCCCTTAAGGTCTAATACCCCTGTCACACGGCACGTGTAATGGCATTCGCAGCGAATGTCATTATGTGTAAATGTCATTTTTGTGGCTGCTACACGGGCATATCGAATGACATTCACACCTAATGGCATTCGCCCACTGAATGCGTTCGCCGAACTCATTCAGTCGTATACATGCGTATTCTCGATGACAGGGGCTTCGTAATAAGATGCAAAATTGGTAAGGAAAGCAAAATATACAGAACGTTACGGTTCTTGTTAGTTTCTCCTGTGGCCCTTTGATAACTTTCTGACGTACAGTAAGACATTTGATGCAATCAGTGCAACTATATTCTTGTTCCCAGGCTCCGTGTTTACTCCGACCCTTTCTAGCTGTCGGCCATGTTTACAAACGCGCGTTTGTTGCTTGAGCTGCTTCAGCCGGTTTCGGCGCTTTGTAGTGAATACCTGGAGGGCAATTAATGTTCGTTTGCACTGATCGTCGTCCATCACGGTCACAGGAACGCAGGCACGGTCCACGATATCGCCGGCTACGGAAGAAATCGAGGCGGCTTTGGACTAGTCTTGCTTTGGATACTTATGCGGATTTCTTCCCTATAGCTGTTAATGCTGCCGTATCGTATTGCGATATATTTTCACATAGCTTGCCGATGTTTCCCACTGTGCTTCTAACAATAAAGAGAAAATATGCAAATAAAAGGCACAATTTGTAACATTTTGTTATCCTAGTATCCGGCGGGTAAATATGGACATCACTGGCGAATGTGATTTTGAATGACCGTGTAGACGAGCAACGCGAAAACAGAATGACATTAGTTATAAATGTCGTTTGCTGCGAATGACGTTTACATGCGCCGTCTGACAGGGGTATAAGGCGAGGACTACCTTGTCGTCGCTGGGATGTTCGATCGGCTCGATAACGTCACGATGAAGTTGGCGAAGAATGTCCTGGGCAGAGCAATGTGGACGAAAGCCGTGCATATTGTCGGCGAAGGTGTGACGGGCCTCAAGATAATCGGAGAGCCTATCCCTGACCATTGTTTCCGTAAGCTTCCCCACACACGAGGTTAAGGAAATGGGTCGGAGATTTTCAATGTTTATAGATTTGCCCGGTTTTGGAATGAAAGTTACCAGGGCCGTTTTCCAATCAACTGGCAGTGGCTCACGCCCCTCCCAAATCTGATTGAAGTAGTCGAGGAGGAGGTAGGCCGGGTCTGGGAGGTTAGCTAGAAGCTTAACCGTCACTTGATCCCGACCCGGCGCCGTTCCTCGTTTCATTTTGGATAGGGCCGCCTTCAAATCGTGAAGTTGGAAGCAACGATCAAAGTCTGCATTCTTCGAGCCTTCATATGAATACATCAAAACCTCTTGTTGAGCAAGTTGGTAAATTCTTAAGACGTAAGGGCACCGGCGCAATCAGACGACACAGAAAGAAAGACACGGACACACGAGCGCGGTGTGTCCGTGTCTTTCTTTCTGTGTCGTCTGGTTGCGCCGGTGCCCTTACGTCATATGAATACGCCGGTCCGAGAGGGCCCTGTCGGCCAAAGAGATATTTATCTCTAAGAGCCTGTGCCAATTTTTCCGCGTCATCCGCGTAGGCGTGGAGCGCGCGTTGAAGATGCTTTTGCATTTCTCTGCGCGTTTGACTAGGGTCGATGAGGGCCCTGAAGAAACACCAGGTGTTTCGGATTGACATCTGCTTCGCGGCAGTATTACAGCGCTCTACCCAAATGGAGTCGGCTAGCTGGGCCGCGTACACGGCTGCTTCCTGGGTGAGGGCTGCGATGCGAATTTTTAGCTGACGATTGTGCTTTTGTCGGCGCCATCGGCGGACTAGGCTATGGCGTGCCTCCCAGAGTCGCAAGAGATGGTTATCCACCATCGGCGTGGCCTCTGAGAGCTGAACCGTCTGCTCTGTTTCGCGAAGTGACCTCACAAGGTGCTGAGACCAAATGGTGTAGCCTTGTTGGGCTATGGGGGCCAGAGTCGTGTGCTCCGAACGGAACTTGGTCCAGTCCGGGAGTTTTGCCTGCTGGTGGGGACAAGTGAGGGGATGCGTCCGGATTGTAGTGAGAAGAATGCAGTGGTCGCTACGGAGGGTTTCCTCTGTGTTTATCCAGTCTGCATACCTGATGTTCTTGGTAAGTGTGAGATCAGGACATGTGTCTCGAGTCACAGAGTTATCAGAGCGGGTCGGGCGTGCGGGGTCCGTGTGGAGGGTGAGGCCCAGGGTGGAAATAAGTTGCGCCAACTTCCTACCACGCCGTTCCTCCTTACAGTAACCCCAGTGGGTACTAGGGGCGTTAAAGTCGCCTACAATGACAAGCGGCTCCCTGCCTGCCACCGTAAGGGCTTTGCTGAAAACATCAGCGTAAGTCACGTTAGGCAGTTTGGGTGAACTGTGGATGTTGAGGATGTGAAGGGACGGGTCCTGCTTCCTAAGCGGGAGAAGAGTCACCATAACGTACGAGAAAAGCTGATCGCAATCCAGATCCGATAGCCCCCGCGTCAGGGTGCGGGGGCGCGATAGGGTTGGTGGCAGGGGGCTGGGCCCCCTGCGGCGGAGCGCGATGGTCCAGCTTCCCCGGCTGCTGTCGGCGCCGACGTTTTCGCTTCCTGGGGCCAGCTTGACCATCCGGTGGAGGACTAGGTGGCTTGGGTGGAGGCACCCTGTAGTGCTCCTTACAGCGCCGGTCCCCGGTGACGTGGGGTCCAGCACACAGAGCGCACCTAGGCGTACACTCGTGAGGGGCGCGGGTGCCATCCGTGAGCGCCACCGCCTTTCCGCAGATACCGAAAAGGTCTGGTTCGGGGCCGGGACAGGTGTCGGGTCGATGCCGAACAGAGCCGCACCGACTGCAGGCTAGTACAGTTTTCTTGTAAGGCTGCACCGGGATCAGCAGGGCGTCGTGAGAGACGTACCTCTGCTTCACCTTGCCGGAAAAGGTGAGGCGCACCTTATTAGAGGTGCCCAGTCGCCGGACGTACAGGATCTCGCCTTCAGGCCAGTAAAGGCTCTCACGAAGAGTGGCTTCATTGTCGGAGCTGGGCACTGTCACTACCCCATAACAGGAGTCTTGAGTGTCCGCCCGTAAGTAACCGAACATAGGCACTGGTCCGACCGATTAGGGAACCGCAAACTCACCGATAAGTTTGTCCGCTATGTGCGGATTCGAGGTGTAGACCAACATGAGATTTTGTTCCCGCACCAACACAACAGTGACTAGCCGAGTCGCGGTAGCTCCGAGGTGGTCGATGAGCGCGCGACCGCCCCCTTTCTCGGGGGAAACGGCGGCGAGGGACAGCTGAGTTCGGCATTTGAGCACAACGACGAAGTCCGTTGCTTTCGGCTTCGGCAGGGGTTGAGGCCGCCACAAAGGCCTGTTTTGCCCCCGCTTCTGGCCCGCGGAGCGCGACTCAGGCGGCGAGACAGTTGGAGAGCAGACGCCGGCGTCAGCTGTGGCTAGAGACGCCGCGTCTGTGGAAGCCGTCATTAGAGCGTTCCTCGCCTGCTCTCGGCGAGCGACAGCGGCAGCAAGCGCGGCGCTCTTGAAGGTTTGGGGCAGCTCCGGTCTGCTGTTCGAAGACGGGATGGTGGTCCACATCATGCTGTCAGGGTCATATCCAACTGTGGTGTCCGCCACGGTCGCGGTTGCAGTGCCGGGCCGGCCGTCCATTCCACCCGTAGGCGCCATGGCCGTTAGGCCTAGCGACGCCGCCGGTGTGGTCGAGACGTAAATTGCCCGTAAAAGTCGTCAAAGAGGCCCACCTGCCGAAGTGAGGCATCCAGATGAACCGGACCGCATTCCGGTGAAGGTGGTGAGATTTTCTCGGAGGTCCGAAGAGGTCATCAGGAGTTCCGATCGAAAATCGACGGAGCCGATGTGCTGCACGTCCAACGCGGTCCTGCGCTCGCAGCGTTCCCCTCTGAGATACAGCGAGCCCTTGGCATTTTACCGCCGCTGCAAATTTCGAGGGGCCACCTTACATAGGCGCGAAGATGTCAGCGGTGTTGCGACTGGCCTGCTGCAACAGTAGACCAGCGGGTATCGTCGTGCTGAGCGGTAAAGTGGAACCGCAGGCACTGGGACTTCGGGAAAAGAGAGCCGATCGATGCAGAGAGATAACAACAGAAGTTCATTCACATGGCTTAGAAGACGGAAGGATCGCGCCGAGAGCGAGCTCGGCCGCTCATTTTACACCGGTTGATGTCCCTGGATACCTAGTTAAGCAATGTGCCTTAATTAAAAGGGTCCAATCACCGCAGGAATGTCCGTTTGAAAAGGTTGTGCCTCCAGCGCCTACGTCACTGCCTCCAAGTGGGTGTCAAGCTCACCCCAAAAGAAAGATGTGGAGTTGCTCATGTCAAGCGGTCCAGTTTTTTTTTTTATACAGGATTCTGTGCTCGCACATTTGAATCCACTTATGACAATACCGGTTATAACAATATATAGGTTATAACAATGGTTCGCTGCTGCACCAACAACTTTTGTATGTTTTCTATATGGTGAACCAACCCTCTTTTAACAATGTTCCCATGTCATATTGTTGGTTATAACAATGAATTCTGGCTGCTGGGTGTACTGTGTATTGGTGCAAAAAGGTAATTGAATGTGAAATTCATGCAATGGAAGCCAGTTTCTGAACATGAGGCTCAACCTGAAAAAAAAAATGGTTGTAACAAAGGACACTGGTTCCAAAGCTGGTTTTGAGGAACTTCAACCATCTTTCCCAGAAAAGCCTCAATGCTGTTTTCTCTGGCTACTGAAATAAAAGGTGCGGATTAAAATAACACTGCTGCAGGTAGGGATGGGTAGCGAGCGGGGTCCTTTGTATGCAGCTTAAAGTTGGTTCAGGGACATCTCTGGGCATTGTTGCGCTCATTATCATGCTGTGAAGCATACTGAGTATGAGAAGGTGCTTTTAGCCATTTTCCCCCCACTTACACATACACAACAACCAGCCCTGGGGTCCCCTCATCTAGCTTTTTTCATGCAACCCTGCTATAACAATTATCGGTTATAACAATGCGATTTTCATGGCACTTCGATATTGTTATAAGTGGGTTGGACTGTATTTATAAGCACTTTAGGCGTCCTGATATGACGCATTCATTTATGCCCGCTGAACTCTCACGGACAAAAAAAAGATGCAACGGAGGAAAAAAAATATTTCTACAGTGTTTTCAAGCGCCATATTAAGGTGCACCGATTCCGATGTAGCATTACAGTTATGAATAATGGCGAACAGTTTACGGTAATCATTTATTGAGCACATTTCCATAACATCAGTTTTACTTCCCGAACAGTGGCTGAAATAAAAGTGGCATTAAAGTGAAAAACAATATTTCTCGTATTATATCACCATTTCACATTACGAAGGGTACTCTTGAGCGGGGAAGACGTTTCATAAGGTGCAAAACTGCGCAAAACGAGAATACAAGTGGCGACGTCTGCTCGGAGGTTCTCGAACTGCTAGTCGTGGCATCATAATCTTAGACGGCATCTTACTAAGGCCAACGTAGCTCTGTAAGGGCTACGTTGGCCTTAGTAAGATTATGTCGCTTATTTGATATTCTTTTGTACATCCCACGCTTGGTCACTCAAGGTCACCTGGTCACATTGCTACGAGGGGCAGAGGGCTGTTTCATAGACGAACTCTTGCAAAAGGCAGTACACAGGTATGCACGTATATGCGCGCGCGAAGTGCGTAAACATGCGCGCGAAGCACCTCTGCGTTGGTAACACAAGACGAGGAAGAACATGAGTCAAATCTCGTTTATACGATCCCGCTTAATACGTTTGTCGTAATGCAGTAAAACCTCGCTATAACGAATCCAACATGACGCGGGAATAGCTGCGTTACACGCGATAATTCGTTATCAATGTATATCCTCAATGCTGTTTTAAAGGTAATACTATTTTGTTCATTTAGTTCGTTGTAACTGACACTTCGATATATCCAAACACATTTTTTTTTTACTTTTCCGGTTCCATCGGAGATCGTATCGACGAGATTTCACTGTGGTTTGATTGGTCGAGTTCGTGCTTGTGAGTCTCACTTTAACGTTGGAAGCACAAAGGTCCCGTTCGATCCCGTTTGGCAGCGACGTCATTCAGCGGAAACGTCGTCGAATGACAACAAGCATGGTTTAAGTTAGAGTACGGCAAAACTTAAATGCGTAGACGCGCTCATGACTTATGAAGGTGGTCCTTTTCTTGACGGGCAATTTCATCAGTTGACACTGTGGCGTATTAAACTGTCTGGCACACATTCCAACGACGGTGACATGCGGATGAAAGTGCGGCATTCTCGTCCTTCGCTTCGTGCCTCGCGGCGAAGTGCGAGGTGCACGATGGGCAGAAAGTTGTTCATGGTTCGCTGCTTTGTGCGGAGCTGTTCTCCTCAGACGAGGGGAAAGCTGGCCATGGTGGCGATTCCACATTGATTATTGGCATCCTTGGCAAGCAACATGTAACCACCTTGGCCCCACTGCTGGCCCCAGCTGCAAGACAAGGAGCATGGGTAAGAGGCGTCACTGAGAGAAAGCAGGGAGGTAAAAGTGGAAGCGGGAGGAGGTATGCGGCAACAAAGGCGCGCTCACAACCCTTGTCTCGCGTTCAAACTTTTAACATGCACAACTGCCAGCTACGTTTCCCGGACATTTAGCATGCTGGTGCTATAAGTAGGGGTGTTCGTTTTGAGGTAAAACCCGATTTTACTCGATACATGAGGAAACTTTAGACGAAATTCAACGCACGTGTGTGTGTGTGTGTGTGTGTGTGTGTGTGTGTGTGTGTGTGTGTGTGTGTGTGTGTGTGTGTGTGTGTGTGTGTGTGTGTGTGTGTGTGTGTGAAGAATAACGCCTGTCTGTCCTTTCCGAGTGTGCGGTGGATTTCGTCTAAAGTTTCCAACTCGACTTAAATACCCAAGGTCGTGCATTAAATACTAACGTCTTCAAATATTTAAATATGCTCTATAACTATTCCAAACGTATTAGATTCAATTCATACCCATCACTTCTATCTGTGCTCGATTCAGTCTCAAACGTCACTCTATATAGTCCTAGGTTCGACGAAAACTCGTCAGGCGAGGGTGGTTCATGGTAAGAAATAAACAGGCACTCGCCTTGTCAGAAAATAAATAAATGAATAATGGCGTTTCGGGGCCGCTACGGGTCCCTTGTTCACAATACGAGGGTGCAAAAGAGCGACTATTTATGAGCTAGGTGGCGTCGAATTCGCATGTACTGTCGTAAGCAATGTGAAAGGGAACACAGGAACGCGTGGAAAATAGCCTCGAAATCGACGCCCAGCGATACGCGGATGGCGCTGTGAAAAACGAAGTGGAAAGGAGGGTGCTGTTCCGCTAGCTGTTGACACTCCCACCACGCTGGCGTTTCTACAAAGCAGCAACCTACGCGATTTCATTGATAGCACGGTATCGTCCGATATTCGATAAGACGCGGCAGTTGTCGCAGTAACATGCAGCGATTCGTATCTTTTTCTTTCGTTCTATTTTTTTAGAGGCGAAGCTCCTTATGCCGTGGGTCTGTCCATCCTCCGTTTGTTGTAGCCACCTCTAGTTCGTGAAGTGCTCACTAGATGGCATGATGGCGCTGCGGTAAATGGCGATATGGGATGGGCGAGTTTTGAGGCAAGGGAAGCGCAGAGCAAAATAAGGTTTGAAGAGAGGCTAAGGAATATGAAGGAGAGTAGGTGGGCAGTGAAGGTGTTCCGCTATTTATATAGAAAGAGCGTTGACACGCAGTGGAGAAAGAGAACTAGGAGGCTCACCAGTAAATATACGGCTCTAAGAGAACTGACAACAAAGAGCGTAAAGGGAAAAGTCAGAGAGGCGGAGAAGATTTACTGGAGGGCAGCGATGGAAAAAAAAAAAACCGACTCTGAATAACTACCGAGAGGGCAAAAACGAAATAAAGAGGGAGGCATTTTATGATAATTCAAGAGGAAGCGCTTTATTGTTTGAAGCGAGATCGGGCTGCCTTAGAACGCGTATTTATAAAGCGAAATTCAGTAAAGAAGAGGAAAAATGCACATGCTGCGAGGAAGATAGGGAAACGACGGAGCATGTTCTGATTGAATGCGGAAATATCCACCCAGGTGTACGTTTGGGCACCACCCTACAGGAAGCCTTGGGTTTTAGGACGAACAACGGGAAGCTGAACATAGCCGCGATTGAAATAAGTAAGAGACGGTTAGAATACTGGTGGCAGAAAACTAGAGAGAACGGACAAAAATAATTATAAAAAATATGGACTTTCTGCCATAAGGGACAGGGAACTGGGCTATGAATTTCCGTTTTTGCTATAGTATGATCGATTTGACTGAAGTAAATTTAAAAGGCATGAGGAAAATTTAAAGAGAGGGGGAAAAAAAAGTTCTACGAGCCTGGTGGCGCACAAGTCACCGCCCCGTTACAAAGGGGACGCTCATAGCATCCATCCATTCCAGCTCGCTTAATTCAGATGTATGGGAACGCGTAGTATGGGTCTGTCTGTCTGTCTGTCTGTCTGTCTGTCTGTCTGTCTGTCTGTCTGTCTGTCTGTCTGTCCGAGCGCTGCTGTGCTGCTTAGCTAGTACGTGAATTGATTAATAGATGGCGCGGAGGCGCTCGCTGCGTGCTCTAGTGTGATAGGAGAGCGCTACATGGCGACACACAGTGTTTGTCACGTCTTTGATGATGTACTGGGCAAGATTCACGTAAGATTCACGGTTTTTACCGATGAACCTCCGCAGCTTCGCCCACTCATCATCATTCACTCCGTGGATATGCGTGGATTTTTTTTCGTCACACAAGCGCTTGGTACAATGTACACAAACGCTTGGTACAAACACACGGCAGGAGTGCCAACAGTTGTTACAACAGCCTTCCCCTCCCCAGTATGTTTCCGGCGGCTGCCGCCACATATCACCAATACCTGGGTTTCAGGCTGTTTGCCATGCGTTTCTGTGTTCCCTTTCATATTGCTCGCCATAGTACATCTCGGGGAGATGACCCGGCGACTGGTAACTCTTCGCACATCTCTTCGCACACCCGACAGTATTTTCCCTACGTTTGACTGCAACGTGATATTCGTGTCCCGATTTAAAGAGACAAGTTGACAACGAATCGAGTAAAATGAACACACGAAACTCGCCTGTTCTTAACGATCCAGTATGGCTTCCCGACATCGGTCACTCCGTAACCGACGATCAGTATGGCGTGGTTCACTTCGAAAAAAACGCAGATGTCGTCCCTGTACACGCCTGCGTGAGTCGTGATACAACGTAAGATAGATAGATAGATAGATAGATAGATAGATAGATAGATAGATAGATAGATAGATAGATAGATAGATAGATAGATAGATAGATAGATAGATAGATAGATAGATAGATAGATAGATAGATAGTCACCTTCCGAGTAAAATCGGAAGCCAGGTAGTCTGGAGTTGACAGCTGCCGAGATTGGTCCCACCGTGGCCACGGCTACCTGAAGGATCTTTTCATCGTTACGCGGAAGCACCACCATCAGGCCGGACACAACGGCTCCACTGTTACTGCTGTTGAAGCTGCACCAGCCGTCCTGCGAGCAACGTGCGCTGTCGATCAGCTCGGGTGTGTGAGACTCAAATGCCAACCGCAAAGTAATTTCGCTTTGGCCTAATCTGTTACGGGCCAGTAGCTTTTTGCAGGGCTTCTACTTGCATCGTTTCCTTCTTAGCTGCTCTCGAACGCCACCTAAACGAGCTGTGAGTGTACCTGTAGTTGTGGCCACTCTGAGGTGTACGTATACGACCCTGCACTCCGCCTTCGGTACGCTCAAGGGGAACTTCGAAACTCAAAGGTTATACAACGAGGTTATACATCCACACTATTTCCTATTAGACTCTCTAGCTCGTCTGAAGTTTCGCTGAAGTTGGCCCTTCAAAGGTTTTCGGTATCGTGTCGCGCCCGGTGTTTTAAATTGCGAACACAGAGTAACGTTGTATTTCGAAAATTCCACGATGACAGCAAAAGACTTGAGGAGACCTTGGCAACGTAGGGGTAGCTTTCCGCAGTATCGATGCCACCGCGATCTCGGACGCAACGGAAGGCATTGTCCATGAGTCCGCCGGTGCAACCGCCATTCCAATAGTCCCGGCCGCAGCAGTCCACCAGGTCCTGAACGCTCAGCTCCACCAGGTGGCCGGTCTTGCGTGCGTGCTGGCCCTCGATGGCGGCCACCTGCGTGGTCATTAAAGTGTAAACAATACGAGGATTGTTTCTCTGAAGATGTGTCCGTTAGAGCAAATGTAGGACCATCCCGGCTGCCACGCTACTCGTAGGTGGTACTGGATTGGCATTTTAGTAGGCGCAGATACGTAAGCAAAGCGCCCCTCCTCTAACCACCACAATGGGAAAGGGGACGTACCGAAATGAATTCAGTAGGAGGGGGTTGGCAGGAGAAGGGTTTTGGCACGTAAAACTCCCACCAGTTATTATTATTATTATTATTATTATTATTATTATTATTATTATTATTATTATTATTATTATTATTGCATCATTAGTCACAAGCACTCTTCTGATCTTGTTAATTTTCTGTAATTATGCCGCTTCGTAACCGCATCGCTGTATATGCGACTCTGCCGTGCCTAGTCACACAAGTCTTAGACAGGCCCGTTTCAATGTTTGTTTTCAGGATGTGTATCAATAAAGCATATTGTTGTTGTTGTTGTTGTTGTTGTTGTTGTTGTTGTTGTTGTTGTTGTTGTTGTTGTTGTTGTTGTTGTTGTTGTTGTTGTACATATACAGAATCTCTGAATGGGCTTCACTGACCGCACTGAACGCCCAGCAGGCGCCACACGTGCCCTGGTCCTTCACGGGAGAGACGAGAGTACTTCTCCAGTCGACCGACTCGGGTATCGCGGCCAAGTTCTCCGGAGGCAGGAACGTCGACTCGTTCGTCGATTGCAGTGGCTCGTCACGTACCCGGATGCCGTTGCCCATCAGCTCTTCGAACTCCTGCTGCAACTGCACACGGTGAGGTAGAGTACACGGTGTTTTATAGAGGGACACCATAAAGATTCGTTCGGTGTGCGAATGTGGTGATTTCTGAGGTCGAATCGAACACGGATCGAACAGCGGCAGAAGCGAATCGGATTGAGCCGAACATCTAATGCTTTTATTTTTACTATTTCTGGAAAATTAGAAAGCCTTTCTTACAATAACTCGAGAGCAAAGCAAGGAAAAAGAAGAGAGAAGAGTATGCATCGCCGAGCTTGAACGCGCCTCCTTTATTTTTTTTTCTTTCAGTGGTTATTTGGTCTATATTAAAAAAAAAAGAGCCAGTCATGCGCGGAATCGCAGGACAGTGACAGCGTAACAGTGGCGCACCGACGGGGGGGGGGGGGGGGTTCGGGTGTTGTAACCCCCCCCCCCCCCCTCTGTAACTGCTCCTATGTCCTAGAAGAATGTGACGCTAATGTCTCTGCAAAACGCCGAAAACAATAATTAAAATAATCATCATCATTCATGTTACTATTATTTGGCATTTTATTTGTTTTACGATTCCTCCAGCTGAAGCAAGGAAATGACGTATTGCGCAAGGTGCGCAAGTCTCATGCCCTTCGTGAAAATTTGAACCCCCCCTGACAGAAATCCTGGGTGCGCTACTGCAGCGTAAGCTGGAGGAGCGACCTTCTTAGAGGCCATTGTAAACGCTTGGCGATCTGGCCAAGTGATCGGGCCATCAGGTATATCGAAGAGCCAAGTCAGGCTTCTGTCAGCGCTGTGCACGTCGCCTGTCGTGTGACTCATGGCACGATACGGCAAAGCTGCTTCACGAGGCAACGCTTTGTAATAATGATGACGGAAAAGTTGAAGAAGATCGTTTCACAATGATGATGTTGATATGATGCCTCTGTAATGGGTGCAGAGCTACAAAGCATGCACTCCTGTGTTCTTTCAAATGATTCCTCGCACCCGTTATGCAGTCCACTTTCCGCGACGCGTAGTGGCGTATTACTGTTTTGCCACGTAACATTACATTTGTTAATGAGATTCCTCGGCAGGCTTTATACCTGTTTAGGTCTTTTAGCAATGTTTTTTTCAATTCACTTCCATGTAAAAAAGAAAAAGAAAACAGCCGTAACTCAGTGGTAGATTGCTCGACTGCCATGCAGAGGCGCGCAGGTTCGAATCCTCCTCGGTCTTGGTTATTAATTTTTATAAAATATGCGCGACACTGGTTACAGACACCGGCGGCGGCGGCGGCGGCGGCGGACAACTACGGCGCCAAAAATGGCCGTTGTGATCTCATAAAACAGCTTTAAGCTGTAAAATAATACATTTCGTATAGTTTCGGTTATGAGACCGCAAGAAAAGCGCACATTGAAATTACGCAGCAGCACTTAATACATACATAAAAATACTCTTGTATCTGTTACTTATCGCATATAACGATCCAAGGGGAGCCGAGAGGTTCTATTTTAGTTTGCCCTCACGTGAGCCAAACAGATGACAAGACCAAAAGGGAAAATGCAATAAGGGAGATCATATGTAATTTAGCTCCCCCATTCCTTTGCTCGGCTCGAATGTTGGTTTCATACCGTCTGGCATTTACATTCTTTAAGAGCACGTCGACGCAATTTTCTAAATCATACATTTACAAAACCTTGAGATCTACAGACGAGACCTGACGCCAGAAAGAAAAACGACGGCAGACACTGGCGGATCCGGTGGGGCCGGACCCCCGCGCACAGCATCTACGAGATGGCGTAAAAAATTCCAGCTGGAAATGACGCAAGCACAAATAAGAAGGAATGGACAGGACAGAACCAGCTCTGTCCTGTCCATTCCTTCTTCTTTGTGCTTGCGTCGTTTCCAGCTGGAATTGTTTACGCCATGAACCAACACGCCCAACAAGCTTCCCTACTCATCTACGAGATACGCCAGCAAGGTGTAGTAGTGGGCTAGTCGGTTTTGCACAAGCAACAGCTTGCCACTGTTTTCTTTCATCCCGTTACCCATCTTCATTTTAATTTTTTTGCAACCCTTTTCCCGTGTGTCTTTCCTAACCTGTAATCCAAACTAGAAGTGAAGCTCAGGGGAAGATGGAGGCTTGAATCGATGAACAGATCGCTAAAAACGATGTAGAACAGGGAATGTCGCAGGAGCCAACGTTTCGGACAAGTGGACTTGATTTCGTCAGGACGGTTCACCCTAACCTGTAGTGTGTCTTGTAAATGTAGCGCGGTTAAACGACCATGAGATACGCCAGCTGATATGGTACTTAGCGTGATCCTATGGTACCATGTGTGATCGGTGTAATCAGCCATCAACAGGCCGAATACTCACCAGGTCTCCGTATTGGTTCATCTTGAGCTTGTACGAAACGAGGCCCCGGCTGTAACGATCGTTGTGCCTGGCGATCATGTGCCGGTTGTCGAGGAAGATCTTCTGGCGGAACAGTTCTTCCTCCACGCTGCCATAGTTCTTGTCTGAAATGAAGCAAAAACGATCCCCTTAAGGGCGTCTTCCGCTTGGATTAATATTCAGCGTCCTTTTACTATCCCACTCTATACTTCTCACATCGCTATTCTTCAATCGTAATCACCGCCTCCTTGAAAGGAAAACACCTCTAGGAGGTGAGTGATACGTAACTCGGGCCAACACTTTATCATTTTTCACATGTTAAAGTCCACTAAGAAGAAATATGATTTGGCCTGCAATAATTAGCCATTTCAAAGGATACCAATAAAACCGCCCTCTGCGTAAGATGAGCCTAGTTTAAAAGAGCCTCTACCGCAATCTACCGAAAATAAAAAAAAATAAAAAACTACCACGAAATTCGTGACGCCAAGATGACATACTTCCGCTGTGGTTTCAGCTCGTGATTCGAGAAGTATGTATGTATTTTTTTTTTCATTTTCATCATATCCTAGTCATCTTTAGTGAAACAAAACGAAAAAAATTTTGAAACGATACTCATCAGGCTGAACTGAGTCACTGCTTATCTTTAGTGTCTGTCGTCAAAGGTACCCCTTGTTCCAGCGCGTAGACGACGTCTTCGGTTATCTACTTAATCTCGCTAGCGCGAATCCCAGCTGTTGTACTCCTGATAATAACATTTACCGCCACACCCCAACGTCCGGGCTCTTTGGCCGTGGACATCGCACAAGTGAGTTTTTATATGTAGGCGAGACTAAAGTCCCAAAATATCTTTTTTTTTTTTCGCTATGTGGAGAGTCTATAGAAGCTTTAGGCTAGACCACACCTCTTTCGCATTCCAATCGGTGATGGTGTTTACTGTTGCACTAATTAGCATGCTATTATAAATCAAGACTTCTTCGTGTGTGCAAAGTCCACAGTTTGGCGGGATGATTATCGTCTGGCGGCTCTCAGGGAGTTGTCCTAGTTCCAGCACGTGTGACCACGATGTCATTTTCGATCAGGCGTGAAACTCCGACAATCTAAAAAAACGTAAAGGCCCATCGTTGACTGTCAGTATGAAAGGTCGCCTTAAGCGGGAGGCCGTTGTAACCGCTGGCCGCACCCACGTGGAGGAAAGAACGCCATGACGCTCCGCCCTTTCGTGGGCCTAATTTCGTTGCACTAATTAGCATGCTATTATAAATCAAGACTTCTTCGTGTGTGCAAAGTGCCAGGACGATTTGGCGGGATGATTATCGTCTGGCGGCTCTCAGGGAGTTGTCCTAGTTCCAGCACGTGTGCCTTTCTGTACATGCACTTATATAGAATGTTATTGCTTGATCCTTGCGTTCGCGTAGGAGAGGTTACTGCTCGATGAACCCCGAAGGTTAGCATTACATCAGTGAGCGAATTGGATGACCGCGAAGAGTGGTGCACGGTATTCCAGTCAATATCAGTCAGGTTGAAGACGTCCATTAAAATAATACTGCAACTTGAAAAGAAATTAAATGGTATTTAGCACCATGCATAGAAGATACGAGAGCATTTCCAAAAAGTGCTTTTTAGCGCGCTTTGTGTGTTATGGTTAAACTTCGAGTGAAACCGATGTACTTACTATAGGTAGCCTTGAACTCCGCCCACTGTGAATGGGCCCAAAGGTGTCGAGAAGCGGAGGCCACGGTGTTCTCCAGGATCAGTGCGGCGAAAACCCACAAGAATTTCATTGTTGTTCTGTTAACACTTTAGGCGAACGATGAATATAACGATTCCACTGTTCCTTTGACGGTCTGTTCAGGATATCCTAAATTTAAAGAACAAGAAGACAGGGCATTTTATTTACGGCTGGCGCGAGTTCTTTCTAGATGGCGATCCATTATCGTAAAAAAAAAAAAACGAAAGATCAGTTAAAGTTGCTGCTGTACAATACAGGGTGTTTCAGTTAGCTTGCGCCATTGTCTAAAATTTGGGTGCGCTTTACAAGGATGCAACCATTTTAGTGCTGTTTTCCGCCGTCTTGATCATGACAGACTATTTTCTGGACGAGCTCAGGCAAGTAGCTAATATTATTAATTAATTAGAACGACAGACCGCAGGCACATTCCGTCTCATTCATCGCGAAATAACATTAGACTGTATTCCTTTTCATATCCTTATCAACAACAATAATATCAGGTTTTCGGAGCGTAACAACCTTCTCATACCTAAAAGCAAACCTAACTATGGTAGATTCACAGCGCGTTTCTATGGTGTTCATCTCTGGAATCATGTACCTTTTCATGCTAAGTCATCCCGTTCATTGCCATCCTTTAAATCCAAAATGAAGAACATGCTCTTAGACGAACCTTTTGTTCTTTAGTAATATTTTTTTCATCACTTGATTCCTTGTATCCCTTATGCGCATTTTCGTTTTAGTATTGTGTACGCTGTGATGAATATGTAACTTTTCTATTTTTACTATATATTTTTATGTAATAACTGCTTCTATTCTTTTTTCTCGCACTCTTTAGTTTCTTGCTGCTGTATTTACTTTTCATGTACCCCACTAATTATAGGAGGTCCCCCTGACAGTTTCTTACTTTGGGACCTCCTGATGCTGTTCGTATTATGTAACCCGTTTTTTTTTTGTACATGATAAAACAAATAAACTTCTAAACTGATCTTAAGCGGAGCGGACAAATTGTAGATAATTTGTATTAGTGTTCATGTCATGTATTCTTATAATACGTGCAGTGGTTTTAACTCTTACAGGCTTCTAAGGAAGTGCGTGAGAGTTGAAAAACATGCTTTGGTAGAACGATCGGGGATGTGCACAGACCGCAGGCACAAACAGGCCGAGAGGACGAAGGATGTGGAAACATCTTGGGGCCTGTATACCGTACCACGGAACGCGGAATGCTATTCCGTGCTGTTCTTTCCTGATTGATGAATTCTGTCTTGAAAGGCAGGCTTGACCAATTCCTGACCAACCTGAATTCCCTGATTGGTCAGTTCTGCCTTGTCAAGGCAGAACTGACCAATCGGGGAGGACCAAGACGGAACAGTATTCCGTATCCCGTTCTACGGTATACGCCCTCTTATTAACACATCTTGTGGCGTGTCTGCTTGCGTAATCGATCGCGCGTTCGTAACGTGTTCGAGGGCGCCAGTGCTGCCGCGTGCCTAGTCACGTGGTGCATTTTCGAACCTCCCGCCTTATCTTAAAATCCCGAAAAAATTGAAAACCCCTTAACCCGTTAACACGAGAGTACATTATCCAGACAATAATTATCATGGTCTACAATTTCTCCCTTGAATACCTTGCGTTTAAGTGAATCAACAGCTCAATATTGGGTACATAAATAATTAATAATTAATTACCTGAGGTCGTAGAAAGAATTGTCTGTGATGGTCGAGACGACGGTAACATACTGACGTGGTTGCAACTTCTTCCCTCTCACAAGCGGAAATCTAATATATGTCGAAAGAAAGCAAAGGAGAATAATACGCACCGCAATGTGCATATACATTGCTCATCTGTAGTCTTCCGTTCAGGGCTTACAAAGCTGCTATATATTGGCGGCAACCGAGGCTAAATAGCTCAATAGCGCGTCATTTGCGTCGACCAGAATCAGGGGCTGTAAATTTATTACGCTTTCGCTTTAATAAGTTTATATATATAGTTAATTTATCGTTAGCGAACAGACTTCATTTAAATAGTAAACGGGGGCGATGAGAGCCGGCGCCCCTTCTCAGCAAATAACAATTTGTGTGAATGCGGTGCTGAAGAAATAAACACTTATCGATACAAAAGTTCATATCGCCGGAACAGATCTTCGTAGCACGACAATACGCGTATTTCTGCAAAATTTCACACATGCAAGAGGGAAAAGATGAAAAAAAAAAAAGAAAAACACGAACTTACTCCTTGGAGATCGCAGGAGCGAAGAGCTGAAGCACCAGTTGCTGGCCCTTTATATGCATCCAACTTCGCCCATGTTTGGTACAGTGCATGTGAGTTTCATATCGCGTCGGCGTGACCTTCTGTTAAGCTTTTGCCCGTGGTTCACGGGTCACGTGGTGAGGATACCGATTTCGGTTTGACGTGCACGGGCAGCTTGGGTGTGCGGTTCCGCGACGCCTCCGATAGTGTTCAAAGTCTTGCAGACACTGGGTGCGCGTATCGCCTCTCGGTGGTGATTCACGCTGCCCTGGTTGATAGACCTATTTATTTACTCTCTTCTCGTTCGGTCTTCGCCGTGGCCCGCTTGTCCTCTCTGGAGCGGCTCACGAAATCCGTTAGTACGATTTTGAAGAACTGACAAATATGGCAACGCGTGGTGGTTTGAAGGGACAATAAAGAGCAAAGCGTTTTCTTTTCACTTATTAGTCAATTCTCTCTCTCTCTCTCACTCTCCTTTTTTTTTTTTTTTACAATGCCAGCAGCACTACTCTTACGGTATCTGGGCCCCGCTACGGTGGTCTAATGGCTGTGGTACTCGGCTGCTGATCCGAGGGTCGCGGGGTCGAATCGTGGCTGCGATGGCTGCGTTTCGATGGAGGCCGAAATGTTGATGCCCGTGTACTGTGCGGTGTCAGTGCACGTTAAAGAACCCCAGGTGGTCGAAATTTCCGTAGCCCTCCACTACAGCGTTTCTCATAACCATGGCATGGTTTTGGGACGTAAAACCCCATAAATCATTACTCTTGCGGCAGGACGACGCTTGGTAAGCGAGGAAGCACGAGATATGCGCAAGAAGAAAAAACAGATGGCGACGCCGCCTTCGAGTTCAAGCACCAGCTTCGCCGTTACGTCATGGATTTTCACGGCCTCTCCTATAGGACCTCCATGTAACATTTGTAGTTAAACATAAATCAAAAGCTGGAGGGCGCTTAATCTTCGCCTTTAAGAGTGGAACGCAGTAGCGTCATTGGGCCCCCATTTCCATCGCCACTTACGAAACAGAATTACGTTTTCCCGTACATTCAAATCACAGTCCGAACTATCATGTGTTCAGATGTTAATTCGGTCGGAGTTTGTCATTTTTCTGATGGATTTTATTATGAAAAATTGAATTTTGTTCACGAAGGCACCTGTATTACTGTGGGGGATTGCTTGTGCGGTCGGGTGCTTTGAGAAACGCGGCGGTAGCTCGATATGACTATTTCCCCCACGGACGCCCACCGACGCCTACACGGATTTTCTACGACACAAGCTCCAGGGACTTATACACCCCCTCTCCCCTCAAAACCCCCAGTTGGATCATCACACGTCCAAAAATTCTCCAAGTGACCCGTGAATGAATGGGTATCCCCCTCCACCTGCACTGGTTACACAATGGGTAACAGCCCCATAATCAAAACTCTCGATAAACTGACAAGCTACTAAACTATTTCGCGCTAAAATACGTTCACAGAAGCCGGAGACTCAACGTCACTAAAATGAAATTTTGGAAGAGTTGCTGGAAATTCATCTTTGGCGAAGGAACAGCGCGGAGCAGTACGACACAAGGGTGCTTGTGTCGTGCCTTTTTTTTTCTTCCGCCTTCCTTTTACTAGCTTTGTTTGTGCGTCAAACGTTAACGCACCAAGAAAGCTTCAGTGAGCCATTGCGCGCAAAACACAAAGAAAGGGCAGTCTAATCCGGTATACACGCCGAATGTCGAGGTCTACAGAATTTCGGCGCCAAATTAGGGGAATGCAACTGTTACATTGTGAGGATTATAGCGCATGAAAAGACAAGGATAAAGAAAGATGTGACACACACACGCGCGCTAACCTACAACAATCTTTATTAGGAGCAAAGGACACATGTATATATACAACTGTTTCACATACATCATCTTACATATGCTGTTTGCAAAACTTGCGCACCATTATGAAGGTAAGCTATTTGCGGGATAGGGCCATCGAAGGCTTTGAAACACATTTATCTCCGAGCCTGTCAATCATTCCCGCTTCGATGATTTCGCGAGTTAATCTATCTCGGGTTCTTCCCACGATGAAGCAGTCACGGTATGCTGGGGCGCACGTCGATTGGCCAGCATCATGAGCACCGGCAACAGAGCTCTTGCAATGCCTGCGGTGAGCGTCAAAGAACCCACCCCGCTTTTTAGGGGCGAAGCTGGTTGTCACGCGTATCGTGTAACCTACACCACTCCCAATACCATGCAACGATGATGATGATCGTGGTTCGGTTAGGAAAGGACGCTAATTTCTGCAGCCCATGTAGGGAGCACGGCTAAGCGTCCGTGGGGGTGGGGGAAAGGGAGTGAAAGAGATAGGAGAGAAAGGCCGTAGTGGAGGGCTCCGGAAATTTTGACCACCTGGGGTTCTTTAACGTGCACTGACAACGCACAGTACACGGGCCTCTGGCATTTTCGCCTCCATCGAAAATGCGACCGCCGCGGCCGGGATCGAACCCGCGTATTTTGGGTGGCAGCCGAGTACCGTAACCACTACACCACCGCGGCGGACACCATGCAACGCCATGCAACGCCGGGAGGCTCGCGCTCGCCTTCGGCGCGTGCCTCCCGGCGCTCGAGCTCTCTCACTCTTCCATCTGCTGTCTTGTGTGAGAGAGAGACAGAGAGAGAGAGAGAGAGCGAAAGGCGCGCGTTGACTATGCCTGCCGAATGAAGCTTGGATGGCGCTGATAGCCGTAGGCCGGCTGACGAAAGTACAAGAAAGGGTGTTTTTGTTTTATTGTGTTATACGTGCACGTGATCACAGCTGGCTAGCCGCCTGTGCGAACCGGTGCGGACCGGTATTCTTTCCCGATGTTGAGCGCTATCGCGGAGAAAACGAGTACTATCGCGTTCACAGGCAAAGAAGCGCATTCGGCAGGCCGCACCTATTGAGCGGCCGTGACTATGGAAACGCTCTTTCTTCGATGACTTCGGCTGCCACTCAAAAAACGCGGGTTCGATTCCGGCCGCGGCGGTCGCATTTTCGATGGAGGCGAAAATGTCAGAGGCCCGTGTACTGTGCGTTGTCAGTGCACGTTAAAGAACCCCAGGTGGTCAAAATTTCCGGAGCCCTCCACTACGGCCTTTCTCTCCTCTCTATCTCTTTCACTCCCTTTCCCCTACCCCCACGGACGCTTAGCCGTGCTCCCTACAAGGGCTGCAGAAATTAGCATTCTTTCCTAACCGAACCACAGTCATCAATCATCTTCCTTCGATGAATGCTGTACCAGCTCGCAAAGAAGGAGAACGCGCCCTCACCCGCGAGAGACAACATTGGCACAGGCAGCGTCTTCTAGCGAGTTTCTTGATTGAGAAATACCGACTGCTCGCGCTGGAGAACTGTTCACCGGCCACCCATATATATATATAGGCACTGGACGTTGACTAGCAATGAAGTGCCGGTGGGAGATTTCACTTGTGCGTAGTTGAACCATAAGGATTCGTAGCGTGCGCGTTAGCTAAATTAATCCGGAACTCGGCACGATCTACGGTGAACATCCGGAACTTCGCCCACTCATCATCATTCACTCCGTGGATATGCTGTGAATTTTTTTATTCTACATAATATCCCTGTTCCTTCAAACGCTCTTTGAGGCATCTTACACTCTGTGCCACGTCATTTTTTGTACACTTTAGAGGAGGGTTACACACAACTGTTCCTGCACATGCAGCAAACAGTCCCTGGTCTTTCTTGATAGAACTTGTCTTTCGGGCGAGTTGGTTCATGCTTCGAAAGGGAAAAAACGGAGCGCTAAAAAAAACGACACACAGAGAAAGAGGCTACACACAGGACTGGCGCTCAAATTTCAACTGACGTTTATTGAAGCAACATCGAATTTATGCACACAGCCGCCAAAGATAATCTCTGTCAAGATAGAACCTTCTGAAAACAAACCGCCACACCACCGCCATAATCTCCGCATCATGCCCACGTGCCCGGGCATATACAAGCAGCAAAGCCACAGAAGGCGAGGGAGATAGCCAGAACCTCACGCACCACATTTCACAATCTCGTTTTTGTAATGGATAATAAAACTATCACGTACGAACAATCCTGAATCGTCGAAAAAAAAATCAAATAAACCGCCAAAATTTCTTAATCAACAAAGAAGCTGCGTCGAAAACAAAAGTAAAACCAAACAATAAAAACAATAACAAAGCTTAAACAGCAAAGCGCAGCGTCAAAACCAAGAAACAAACGAAGTGTGAAAAATCAGGATGAACAACAATGTGAAACAAAGGAAGGAGAGCGAAAAGCCTCGTCATGAAAGATAAAACCATTAAAAATTAAACGCTAAAAATACTAAAAAACACTAAGGTTGTAAAAAGACACTACACATAACCTTCCAAAAAAGCTACTTCCTTCTCAGTAAGCGCGACAGAGGGCGCGCTGACACACTTGTCCGCAAACTTAAGAATGTGGTACGCCTCAATTATTTCTCTTTCATAACGGTCACCTGAACGCTTAAGGAAAGTGGTACGCGCGAATTCTGGGATGCACCCACACCTTTTGCAGTGTTCAGCTAGATGGCCACCCGAGTTATTCTTGATAGACAAGGAATGCTCATTCGCCCTAACATTGAAACAGCTTCCGGTGTGCCCTATATAGACTTTATCGCAACTAAGTGGGATCTTGTATACGACGTTCTTCGCGCAGTCAGTAACAGCGCTGTCATGTTTCTTGTTGCGCTGCTTGCGGTTCCTTTTTGTAGTGAGGAGACAAATTTTTGATGATTTACATGGGGCAGAAAACACGATATTCCCATTGTATTTGATAAGCGAATGTGTTGGCAAGAAGGGAAAAGCGGAACCGCTCATGCACTCGACTCGCACACTTGCCCTTAGACCCCTGCTACACGATAATGATAGTGCTACATGGTAGTCATAGTGAACTTGGCACTCAGGGACTGCGGGACGTTTCCGAAAGTATTGTCGTCTGTGTATGCTGCATTTATTATTTATTTGTTATCAATATTTATCGATTCTTAATTATTTAAGTTATTAATTGCATATTATTATTTAGTAGCCTTATTGACATCAATTAATAATGCTTTAATTCATTTTTCTTTTTATTAAATATTACACACTTGCGTCCTCGCTTGTCCCACATTGCTGGAAATTTCAAAATGGTTGGAAATTTCGGAAGTACTTAAAACCTACGCAGAACGCGCAACCCCCGTGATTGTGTGGTCCAGTGCACTGGAGAGCACTGTACCGCACATTGAAAATTCTTGTCAAAATTTTGATTTCAGCGTAAACGGACGGAAAGGGGGGGTCCCTCTGTAAAAATGTTAGTGGGGCGACCGCACCCCCCACCCCCCCGCCTCTGTTCCGGAGTCCCTGTTGACACCTTTGCACTAGCCCGCTGTTTGTATAGATTTTGCAGGCGTGCTTGTCTAGGCTTTGCTTGTTTATTATAAGAAAGACATTTTAAGGAATACTAATTGCTCAGTGGTATATTTGTCCCACACACAGAGAGAAAAAAAAAAGACCATGATCAGAATTAGTAAATCGCTAGAGTTTTCAATAGAAAATGCGTTCCTACATACATCTTGCAGTATCAGAACTCTTGTTTGGGCTAGTTGGTGACCATTCATAATGACTTCAAGACGCGAAAAATGAACACAGACGAAACATAAAAAATGACAAGGACAAGCGCCTACTACCAACTGAATTTATTGGAGCATACAGATGGGGTATTTGTAGGCAGCCATCTGTACGTGACACCACCTCCACATGACACCAAAGCAAGGACGAATTATTTCAGAAGCAGTGATTATATACTATGATACAGCGCAGTGCTTATGTGGCTAGAGCTGATACAAAATGACAGGGTGAAGGCAAGCCAAAACACTGACTGAGCTTCCACAATCATAGAAGTGCATGATGGCCCGCGTTCGACGCAACGGAGAGCAGAACTGAGCTATGCGTGCTCGAATGAACCAAAACCAGGTCGATAACAGACAGCAGTATCAGCAGAGCTTGGCGTGACACAACTTAGTGTTATAACAAAAGGTAAAATGCTTTGAATTTTTTTTTTTCATTTTGCTTAGCGGAATGGTGTGAATGAAACTAAGACAGGAATGAGGCACATGCCGTGTCAAATTACGATAAAAGTTCTAAGAACAATAAAGAGTTGAGTTGTGGGGTTTAACGTCCCAAAACCAGCTCTTATTTTATGAGAGACGCCGTAGTGGAGGTCTCCGGAAATTTCGACCACCTGTGGTTCTTTAACGTGCACTGACATCGCACAGCACACGGGCCTCAACATTTCGCCTCCATCGAAATGCAGCCGCCGCGGCCAGGGATTCGATCCCGCGACCTAAGAAGAATAAAACCGGGGTGTAAAGAGCCCTCGGGGAAAGAAAAAATACAGCGGAGCCGCACTTTAAAAACAGGTAAGAATTAAAAACATTGATTGACATAAAAACAACTAGTCAACATGTGAACGGTACAGCAGATTCTGCGTTACAAGTGGCCATTTAAGAAGTTAAGCTCTTTGTCACTCAAAGAAATGGAGGCTGTGCTGGCGCACGTGCTGCCTGCTTTGGTTATGAAGAACGCCTCAATGATTTCTCTTTGAATTCTATCGTGTGCGCTCCCCAAGAAACTAGTCTTTCGCAATAGTGGCTTGCATAGCTTCTTGGAATTACACCGCTTGCAGTGTTCGGACAAATTTCCACCTGCGTTGCTTTTGACGGTCCATGCGTGTTCTTTTACCCTTTCATTGAAGCATCGCCCCGTCTGTCCGATGTAAACTCGGCCACATGTCAGAGGTATCTGGTAGATGACTTGTTTTTTTGCATTCGGTGTATCTGATATCGTGGTTCCTAGTACACGGCGGCCGCTTTCTCTTGTGCATCATTGGACACAATTTCGATAGCTTGCTGGGGGCAGAAAAAACCACATTGACTTCGTGCCGTGCAGCCATTTTCTTGACGTTGTGCGAAAACTTATGTATATACGGATGGCCTGCACGGGTAATCTTTGCCTTCTCCGGGTTCTGGAGCTTTTGCTTCTTTCCGGGGTTCTTAATCTTCTGTAGCAGGCTTTCGGAAACACCTACAATCAGATGCGAAGGGTATCCGGCGTTAATGAGGCGGTTTATTTGCTGTTTGAAACTTTTATCCATCAAATGAACGCAAGATTTTTCAAGTGCAGCCTCAATGCTGTTGGATGCAATGGCTCTCTTTATCACCTTTGACAGAATGGGCGCTAGTGAACAGGGAGGAGACTTTTCTTGGATCTAGGGTTGTACATCAACATACATGGGGAGCGGAAAAGTTTAGTAGTAGGTCCAAAAACTGTATCTGGTTGTCAGTTGGTAACTCGTAGGTGAACCTTAGCCCTCCAGATTCAGAGTTGAAAACCCCGATGATGTTGCTGACTGCCTGGATAAGCTGGTCTGACGGAATGTCTTCTAAGATGACAAGGAAGTCGTCCACGTATACCTGTATATTCGTTTCACCGGCTGGGCGCCTAATTTTTCTTCGATTCGCTTGTCCATAGCAGACAGGAAGATTTCACACAAGACCGGGGCGACCGACGACCCTATACAAATTCCAGATTTTTGCACATAGAACTTGTTGTGATGGCAAATTGCGGTTGACTGTAGGTAAAAATCCAAAAGGGCCAGAAATTTTTCTGTGCAGATACCCGAGGCATTTTGGAAGTTGAAGTGTTGATTCTGTCGTGGACGGCTGCAAGGAGACCTTCATGAGGGATGCTGTAGTAGAGGTCCTCAACGTCGGGGTCCTCAACGTCGAGTGTTTCACCGCACCTATAGCTGTAGCTTGGAATCTCTGAACCATCACAGTCATAGGTGTTTAGCTTGGGCGCTTTAACTTAGCCATGGTCATTTATTGTTGACTTTCAGATGAAACTGTTCCCCTAATTACAAGTTCATTGTGTCCATGAAATATTATACATTGCAAGGGCATTTGACGTACTTCATCGTGTTCGCCTTTAATACTCCATTTTTCGCAGTACGTTATTTTTTTAATTGTGTGCTAAAGTCTATAACAATGAGTTTGGAGATTTATGTAGAGCTTACGTTCAATGGTACTTTTGTAAGGTTGTGGATCTGAGCATGAGGGGTATAGCGCCCAGAGAACTATAGCGCTTGGTTGAGGGATGTGTGCATGGCTGAAATATTTGGCTATAAACAACATTGGCGCGCTGCACTTCCTATCGCTAGTGGTTTCACTAACTCACGGTGGAAGAATACTATACCGCAGCTTTTTTCAGAAGCACCGCTTTATTCGACAGGGATTGCGTGACTGCTGGAGTTCATGCAATTATACACGTATATACCATATACTTCACTCAATATTCAGACGACCTAAGTGTTGTAACATTTTAGAACATTTTATTGTGTTTGTGCAATGCAGCGCTTGTTCAAGTGACTATACTTGTTCAGTTTGACTACACTTGGCGTAGGTTCCAGTTTGTGAACTGCTGCCTTTTTTCGCGTACCCATACCTGCGGTGGGTCCAGCGCAGGGGTTTATACAACGCCCCCCTCCACCCTCCCCCACGAACAAGAAATGTGTTTCGCGGCTTACCTACAGGCTACAACCAACTTCGTAATAGCACCCTACTGCGTTGTGGTGACACCATGGGTAACCCCACCATATAAATTATGGATAAACCCCTGGTCTAGCGGGCTACTGTAAACCAACTAAACAATTAAACTTGTACTGGCAAGTGTGTCGGCAGCTTCATCTTAAATTTCAGTGCAGGATTCGAAGAGCGCGGCGGAGTGGGAGAGAGCAATCGCAAGCAGACGACGCCCATTCCTCACAAGCGCTCGGACGCCTAGCGTCGCGTAGCGGGTGGGAGGAGAAAGCGCGAAGATTTCGTCGTTGAGCGCGCAAAAAGCGGAAATCGCGGCAAACCACCATTTCTCGCTTTGAGAACGGGGCGGTCGAAAAGCGACGGGAAAATAGCACCACCCAGGACGCGAAGCGAAACTGTTGCACCGTGCTTCACGTTGCGCGCGCGCGCTGTGCGTCGATTATGGAGCGCGCTGTCGCTTCATCATTCAGCCAAAACGAAGGTTCGCTGGCCATCGAACATCTCAGAGTGGTGACGTCGGCGACACCATCTCGACGCCTTTAACGACGACGCGGCGGCAGCGCTAGCGGAGCGCGGAAATGCGCCGAAAATAAGCCATGAAGAAAATCGATACTGTGCTGTCACCAGTAAGCCACAGTTTCGCATAGTGGTCTCGAGGCTTTCCAACGTCACGTTCTTGCCTCGAGATGCCAGTAAACGCTGCTCATGAGCACTGTAAAATGTGCGAGTTATTCGAATTTTACGAATTATAGGGCTGAAGCGAACCAATCGACTTCTCCCCTTCGCGTCGGCATAGAATGCCACCAGTCCAATCGTCATCGCAGCAAGCAATATATTTTTGACTCGTAAGTGTACATAAGTAGATGAGATTCGCATTTCGTTGTATTGATATTAGAGGGCTTGAAACAGATGCTCGGCATGCGCTCGTTGTTTGCTTGGCTGGCATGGCTTGTGTGTCACGTTCGTGATAAGAGGCTCTCGCTGTGCCCCACAGTCGAGTGCGAGGCTCGGCTGTAGGCATAAAAAAAAACTCAGGCTAAAAAAAATACCCTCTTTGTTCTCACGGCGAAATTTGTGTTTATGGATTGCATGCGGTCGTATATCGCTATGAAAACATGGATGCGGCGCATCATTTTTGAATGGGCGCCGTAGACGGGCGCTCACGTGCGCTTGCTTGGGGCGGTTGTGGTCGCCTTGTGCGATGCCACGGGACGGGTCGCTGTGGTCAGTTCGTGTGGTCAGTCATTAGCGACCCTAAATTAAAATCGACGTTTAAGGTCGCGCTTTGGCTCGGTTATTAATATTCGCGCGGGGTCGCATGCGGTTCGGGGCACTGTTTAGTTTCGTTTTTGGTGCGCGTTTGCGTTCGATGCGTGCACTTTGGCTCGAAAAGCAGTCATGCTGAACGGAGGCGCAGGTGCGAATGTCCATTTTGCGCCCGCCGTTGGACCGTGCCTGTCGATACCGAGCAGGAAAGAGCGCTTGCTGTTGTTTTTGCCGCGCCGTTGGCTCTTTCTCGTGCGCGATGGTTTGACGTGCGTTACGCTTTGTGAAATTCGGTGCATTTCTCGAATTACTGGCCGTATCCGCGAATGACATGCCGAAAAAGAAGCCCGAAGCGTACTTTTTTCTCGTGTGAAATTTGACCGCGCGAAGGTTGCCTTCACTGAACCGTGGTTTAAAGCGTTGCCGTCCAGCCTTTGGTCAGGTAAGTGCGGCGGCGGGCGTCGAAGAGAGGTGTGCTGTGAGCCGGAAAGGAATTCCGTACGCGGCGATTGACAAGCGAACGAAGTGCCCAAAGCATGTCCTTTCAACTCAATCTTTTACGTAACTTTCCGTCGCTCAGATGTGTCTTGTGCACGTCATTTCGAAGACGTCGAGCCGCAGATTTATAAATGCATTAGCTTTGGTTACGTTTGCATGGGCGCCTGACATTTCGTCCTCTCTTTTTTCTTTTTTTTTTATTCTATTACTCGCAGAAACTACGAGTAGGCTGCACACAGTGCAGCCAGGATGACCCTGCAATACGTTTGCCCCCTATGCCCGTACGAAACCCGGGCACGGGGCATCCTCTACCGACATTTGCTCATACACACCGGTGTCAAGCCGTACTGCTGCGAGAATTGCGGCCGGCGGTATGCACTTCCCGAAACGTTGCTCGAGCACATGGCGGCCCACCGCAGGGAGCCGCCGTACCAGTGCGGCCGATGCACGATGGCACTTGACCACTTCTCCGAGTACCTGAGGCACCAGGTGTACCACATGCTCAAGAGCATCCACCGGTGCTCCTTCTGTGGCGAGGGCTTCGTCTGGAAGCAGGCCCTCAAGCACCACTCCAAGACTCACAAGGAAGGCAAGCACCTTTTCCACATGTTCTTCCGGAAGACCGCTGGAAGGCGGACATCATCGCGGTACCAGGACGAGAACGACATGCCCCTGGACCTAAAGATGAAAGTACCCGTCCAGGCAGGCAAGGGCTCTCGGGACTGCCCCATGGAAATGAAAACCGGTAACGGCTTGAGTAGGCTCAGCGAGCAGGATAAGTCATCTGGCAACAATCAGCAGCCCTCCCTGCAACCACCTCCGTTTGGCAACCTCCTCACACCTGGCGGTGGCCCGTCACTTCTAGACAGCTACTTCAAGTTCTACATGTACCCTCACCTTGGTGCGCCCCTACCTTACCAGAACGGTGCAAGCCTGCTGTCGCCCGTGTTGCGTGCCTCTCCCAACGGCCACGAGGACGAGGACATGCTGATGGAGTCGGGCCTCTACATCTGCCGGGTGTGCGGCTGGCAGTTCACCAAGGTGAGCCACCTAACGGCCCACATGTACATCCACACTGGTCGCAGGCTTCACAACTGCGATGTCTGCGGCAAGAACTTCACCCGCAAGGGCTCTCTGAAGCTGCACCGGCTGCAGCACCACGAAACAAAGCCGCACCAATGTGACATCTGCCACAAAACCTTCTTGCAGGCTCGCTACCTCCGCGCCCACCTGCTAGTCCACCGCCGGCAAGATGCCACCTCAAGACCTCCAGAGCCGGAGCCCGTGCCTAAGCGCCTGGATGTGCCCGTGGTGTCGCCAGTGTTCCAGGCTTCCTTCCAGAGCATGCTTCAAGCTCCGGAGGTGGGGCCAACGGAATCGGAGACGGCGGAGTCTCCCGAGTCATCCGGCAATGCGACGTCGTCCGCTCACCGGTGCCCCATCTGCCAGAAGGGCTTTTCGCAGCCGTACAAGCTGCGACGGCATCTGGTGATCCACGCCAGCCCCCGCATCCACCAGTGCAACATCTGCCAGAAGGTGCTGCCCTCGGTGACGGAGCTGCGGAGCCACAAGAAGTTGCACGGCCGGGCCAGGCAGCACTGCTGCGAGTACTGCAAGAAGGACTTCTCGTGCTCATCCACACTGCGGCGCCATGTGCGCATCCACACGGGCGAAAAGCCCTACCAGTGTGAGGTGTGCCTGAAGCGCTTCTCGGACCTGTCCAACAAGAACTGCCACATGCGCACTCATACGGGTGAGAAGCCACACCGCTGCCAAGTGTGTGGCATGCGGTTCTCCCTCAAAAATGCCCTCAGCTGCCACATGCGAAACCACATGGTCTGAGTCGGGCCACTTTTGATGAAGGTAAAGAAAGGCGTTGTCGCAACAACTGGTCACATTCTACTCGAGGCCAGTAGCAGAGCAGCAATGCTGTCCACTGCAAGTGCTTTCACTCAGAGCAGCTTGGAACGATCGTTTATTGGTCTGCTATGCTTTTTTTGTTGGGCAGTCACGGCAGCTAAAACAAATCATTTGTTGCACAGAGGTACACAAAACCCAAGTCTCAGAATGCCAACAGATGCACCCCTTTAATGATTATAAGGCATATTCCGAAGAATAATGCATTTTAAAATCCATAGCTGAAGCTACAGATAAGTAGGGCAGTCAGTTTTACAGAAGCACTCATTGCAGAGGAAGGTTAATGAAGGGTAGGTTAATAAAGGGTATCCATTGGTTTGTAGCATGAAGCTACAAAGAAAGCCAGGCTTCTCAGAAAAGAAGCTTCGCAGTCACAGAGGCATTCATCCTGGACTAGAATTTCATCTTAAATGAGTTGAACCTAAGTAGTAAACACCACTTGCCCCTATGCAAACACATATATACCAAAGTTAGGCAGTTGTCTAAGCACAATGAGGCCAAATGGTGCATAATGTTGAGCTAGTATGTGGGCTTGGTGGTACCAAAGTAGCATGAAATGTACACCATCAAAGGAAAACACCTTTCGCACTCATTTAGCTTTGCGTGTACCCTTTCTTTTGGCTTTTTTATTGTCTTGGAAGGTATTAAGCACGTTTCATCATTTAAGCTAACCCTCATGGAGCAGCATAGTTCATGTGTCAGAAAGTTCACCAGTGCATGGCACAAGTGTTTTCTCTACACCGCCTCTCATGCAATTATGTAGCAGCGAAAATCATGGAGCCAAATCTTGATATGACCAGTTAAACAGCAGGCATCACCCTTTCTTAAACGTAACCTATAGTAGTGCATAACATGACGTGATGCCTAATAATGCCATGGTTTTAATACTCTTCCATGGTTATTCCCATACTTTGTATGCCCAGCTATTTCTGAACACCCAAAAGTCCAGAAAGCATCTTAGCTTTACCAACATCATACAGCCATTCATAACAGGCATTAATGGACAAGCCGTGGTGCTGATGGGAACTAACCATCTCGCATTGCACGTGAGGCTCTGGCATGTTAACCTCGCATGCAAAATGATCATGGCAATACAAAAATCCACGCATCTCCACGAAATGAACCATGATGAGTGGGCGAAGCAACGGGGAACATTCAGTGTTACCATAAATCACCCGTGACATTAACCACTCATGCATGTAAATGAGTGGCAATGTGTGTGTATGTTTACACACGCGTTGTAATTTATGCTCCTGGTCTTTATGGGGTTCCTGCGCTCCCACGTCGTAGATCGTGCCGAGTTCCGGATTACTTTAAGTTAATGCGCACGCTGCGAATCCTTATGGTTCAACTACGGACAACAGAAATCTCCCACTGGCACTACATTGCAGGTCAAGATCCAGCGCCTATATATACGGGGTGGCTTGTGAACGGTTGTGCAGCGTGAGCAGTCGGTTTTTTCAATCAAGAAACTCACTAGCAGACGCTGCCTGCGTCAGCGTTGTCTCTCGCAGGCGAGGGTGCGTTCTCGTTCCTTGCGAGCTGGTAAAGCATTCGTCAAAGAAAGAGCGTTTCCATAGTCAATGTGCGCCATTCGCTCTCTCTAACAAGACACTGCACGCCATGGCAGGTGCGCGCGGGTCATTTTCATCTGGCGGAGCTGCCGTGGCACCTCTAGCGGTCTCCTCCAGAAGCTTGGGCCAGCTGTTGTGCATGCGCATTGGGGGTGTAGACGGCGCAGGGAGGGAACAGGCTTGACCATAAGCTGCTTCACATCTAAAATCTATAGATTGCAGGCGCACATGAATGCACGCTAGCAAACACGACTCTCAGTCCCTTGATGCAACAGCTGGAACCAGTGCCTTCCGATTGGTTTGGGCAGGCCGTTATCACTCGCATCAAGCAACAGATGAAGACATTTAGCCCCGTTGGATTGGCAGTGCGCGTCTCAATTTTCAACATTGGTTAACAGGCAGCCACCACCTGGCAAAGTTTGCCACTAGGATGCTAGGAATTCGCTCCATGAGGGTTGCATTTTAGAGAGCTGTAGCTTGTCAATATATGTATATTGATATGGAATTCCAGTCATTCAGGTGACGGCAACAATGTTGATGACAGCTCGTTCCACCATGTTCAACCAGAATGTCATAAATGTCGGGATGTTTGAAAATGCAAATGCACTGTAGAAAAAAAAAAAAAAGGGAGCACCTCAATTTTGGACTGCGTAATTGGTGTACAAAGTTAGCTTTTTCCAGTGCTTTTGGAGGAGCCATGCATATTTAATACAGCCCAGAGGGGTCTATGGCAGCGCCCAAGGAGCCTTCTGTGAAAAGGTGTACATTTATGCAACTAACAGTTGCCTCCAATGCCTTTGTACTAGCAGATAATCTTCATTTATGGCATCTTGGGATGTTCATTCCTTTTTTGCTCAGAGCACTCCCAACAGGCCTATTGCATTCGGGTAGTTGAAAAGAGATAATCTGCCTACATTGGAGTGGCCCTCCCCTTCCATTGTCTGCTCCAGATTGACGTACTGAGGGTCTATCCCACAAGTATTGTTAGAGCGGCAGGAAGATCTGACCAGTTTCAAGCCTCTTGACCTTCCGGTCCTCCCATCGTCGTGGTTGCACTCGCTGAAGGGAATGCTTGCCATGTCTTCGGCGATGATTATCATCCCGGCATCACTGCCGCTATGTTTCGAATCTAAACGCAGATTATGGTGATGCTTGCTGATTGCATCACTGGAAGTTTTCTTCAGCTTTCATCTCCTTCCCTCTCACTGCTACGAAAAGGAGCTGCTTGGACGGTGCAAAATCTCCTATGCTTGGGCAAATTCACAAATAGCACTGACCATCAGAAGTTGCCATTATGATAAACGTTTGTTTTGCTAATGGTTGAGCTTGTCAAGGCCTCATGAATTCGCGAGGGTCTATACTGCACCCGTCTGTGTCCCCAGTGTGGTGCAGGCAACGACATTTTACTCGAAACACAGGTTAAGCTTATACATCAACAAAACCTTCCGATTTTGCAAAAGCTGCTGCTAAGCTGGGTATATGGTACAGGGCATTTGTTGCTGCGCTGCGTGAAAGCACTTGTAGTGAGGTGCACTGGGCTTCCAAGAGCATTGGTCTAGAAAAAAAAAAGAAAGAAAAGAAGCAAAGGTGTGCAAATGTGACGATCGATGCATATGCTGCAGAAGGGGAGGATGTGCACACGTCGCTGCTCTACTCGAGCACTTAAGCCTCAATATTCGTTTTTCGTGTACCTGAAAAAGGTTGCAAGGCATACAGCTATTTCATCTTTCGCTTTCTTGCTTTTCTAGTGTCTGAACCTCACCTCCATTACTCTCCCTACCCTTCTTTTTTTGTTCTTTCTTGAGGTTTCACTTTTTTTCTCCAGCTTTGGAGGTTTTGTGGTGCTTTGTTTTACTGGTTTGGTCTTTTTGTTTTTAGTTTTGGACAGTCACTTACAGCTTGAGGCACTTACATGCCATGAAAGTTGGCTGAGGCAGCTCAGCTGACGCGGTGAAGGGAGAACAAACAGCATGGAAGATGGAACAAAATTTTAGATACCCAATGCAGAACTTTACCTGCTGTCTTAGATTTCACCACATCTTTTATGCCATTTATTTTTTCTTTAAAGAATTGTGCAACACCCACTTTAAAGTTGGTGCACAACTGGCTCATCAACTGCATGTCTTCCCATTTCTGTCTTCAAATAGTGCTTGAAATGGCCTTTGATGACATCTGAAGTGTTTAGTTATTTCAGAAGCAATTTAATTGCGTACTGCACTGTTCCACTGTTGAAATGGTGGCAGCTGAAAATGCTCATTTTTACCATAACCGTACGTTCACTTTGTTGTGTTGCAGTAAAACATGCACATGCTGTCTTTAGCTGGATTTCGTGTGCAAGTGCAATCATGCGCAATTTCATATCTATCGGTCTCAGCATGGGCACAAGTGCCCCTGTTTGTTGAGCTTCTGTGGGCATTGTTCTGTCTTTACATAATAAGCAATTTTACTCAATCAATGTAACCTTAAAGCCGGTGTTCCTAGATGAGTTAGCGATGGTCGCTAGTTGCTGTCAACGTTGAAGTTAAGATTTATTGATGATTTGTTGATGGCAACATATTCGATGCAATGCGAAAATGTGACAGGGATCTTATCTTGTCCTCTTTGTTCTTGTCTGACTTTTTACAATGAATCAAGCACTATAACTGAATCTTGCATGTGTTTTCTCTGGATTTATTGTCTCCTCCTTGACTAGATGAATGATGTAGGAAAGGCTTCACACACGATTCCTCGAACCACTGCAGACATGAAGCAGACCTTTTTATTACGCATTATTAGGTGTCTTATAAGCACAGTGCTCATGGAATGAGATGTGACTCATAAACATTGTACTATCATGGGCATGCACTATCACTTGGGATAACTATATCATGTCGCTACAAATCGGCACTAACGGTGATATGGGCTCTGATGTAAGTGTGAGCCGTTACAATGACATGACACAACTGGAAGATGATGGAAGTGAATTATGTGCATTGATTAGCCCCTCTTTATCTCTTTTAATTCCATGAGCACTGCACTTGTGACATTAATAGGCTGCTGCAAGAATCCTGGTTTTCTTTATCTTCACTAACAAGCAAGCTTTTTCCTGCTAAATAAGCCGGCATAGGAATTTTCAGAAAGAATTCTCCAGCGTGAACCAGTTAACGTAGTGCTTCTATTTTGCCACCTCTTTTAAACACTGCGTGTTTTAATGTTTTGTTTTAGAATTTAATGAATTTTCAGTCAGCTGCGTGTTTATGATTCCATTGCTTTGTCCTGGTGAAAACATCGGCATGTGGTTCTATGCCATTTCCTGTACGCAAGTGCTTATCAACTCGGTGATGCTGTAATGCAAGTATACTGAGGCATTCAGCTGCTCTGGAGCCGCATGCGATCGTTGTAGCAGAGCTTCGTGCACTTTGCATATTAATTCCGGTGTCAGAGGGGAGGAGGAATTTCCACTTCCAGTGACAGGGCATCCTTGCCTATGTGAATTCAAACGAGCAGTGAAGCTTTTGTCATTGGTATGGTCTTGCAGACTTAACTGTCAAATGGGAAGTTTTAACTATTAGTGTCCATGATATGTGGACTTTGAAGGCTGGTCTCTCTCCCTTTCTATCTCCCTATCATTTTCTTACATTAAATGAGCTTGTTATGTACTATATTGAGGTGGACATCTTTATGTGTGTGCCAGTTTAGGCAACTGCTCATTGTGAATACTTGCTTTTTCCCTGTTATGATGTTTGTACCTTCTAGTTGGCTAACCTTGGTCCTTTTTTTAAATTTTTTTTCTTTGCAAGGAATGCACATAGGTCCTTGCATTTGGTCTCGGTGTTGCTACTTCATCTTTGTTTAGTTGCGTTTCATGAAGTGGCGCTTGCATATACATTTGATATTACACTGTCATGAAATACATTTTTGCCGATTCTCGCGCATGGAGTGCGCGTTAAAAGATACTCATCGAGCGATGCCTCAACTGGCAGTTATCATAAGCCTGCATGGAAACAGGGTTTCTCGCTGTGTTTGATCTCTTTATTTTGTGTAATTTGCAGAGTGTGAGCATGCCTGTTTAAGGATTGAGCTATGGGGCATTTATTTTGGCATGCATATGAGGATGCACTTTTGTCTGTCTTGGCTGTTATGTATTCTGCATCATTTGTGTTTCTTTAAACTTTCAAGCTGCAAAAGCAAACCATGTGTCAGGAAACATGCTCTTTTTTTGGAAGTGGTAACATATACAAAATGCAGAGGGGAGAGGGTAATATTTAAGGAACCCTTCAACTCTGTCTGAGACTGGCTGAAATGATTAACATAGGAGTCTTAGTGATTGCTGGTGCTTTGCATTCCCAGACCTACATTTGACATATGAAGGGTGTCACAGTAGACGACTGTGTACTAATTTTGGTGGGATCAGCTATTACTCAAACATTTTTGCATTTCGTCCTGATTTGGCATGCACCTATAGTGACTGGATGCGGAAGAATGCGTCTTTTCTGGGCTGCTGTGATAAGTAGAGAATTACAAAATAATATGCCAAGAAAGTTGCTTTCAGTTTGAATCTTACGGACCCCTTTTCCTCCCATTCCATTCTGCTGCTAATCTATATATCTATTATGTCTGTACCAGATATAATGCCCGCAGAGCATTCTACTGCTGCCGTTCACGCACCATTGCTACCATTTAAGGTTGTTGCCCATTTCCAGGAGTGCCAACAAAGTCAGTGCCATAGTTGCATTGGTTGGGTGGAGGGAACTGAATGAAAGAGTCAGCGTCAACGACCATTTAGTTTGAAAGCTTGAGGGAGCCGACCAGTGATGAAAAGAAGCCCGCAGTTTCTTAACGAGAGTAAAGCTACAGCTAAATCTCCACAAGTGATATTTGCAGTTCCTCCATAGTTTCCACATGCTTGTTTCCCTTTATATTCTGAATTAGCACGTCTATAACTGAGCACTACTACTAGACTTCAAGATTTGCAAAAGCTTACATGCGGGATTTCTTTTAGAAGTGTAATCTACTAAATTGTGCAACTGGAGCTTTTCACTCATGTGTAGGGCACAGTGTCAGTGTACAAGCGCATGGGGGGCACCTACATCAGCCGTACAGTATCGGACACACCTAGGGTGAATGCGCAAGCACCTGGCCGGACTCCACAGAGTGACTGTCATGTCATCTACAACGTCGTCGTAGATGACTTGACATCTGTCATGTCATCTACATCTGTCATGTCACGTAGATGTAGATGACATGACAGTCACTCTGTGGAGTCCGGCCAGGTGCTTGCGCATTCACCCTAGGTGTGTCCGATACTGTACGGCTTTTCATTCTAAATTCCACCTATTCTTGTGCCACGTACACAGCCTATACTTTGCGAACACAATTGCTAATTGAGTGATGTAGGTGCCCCTCATGCACTTGTACACTGACACTGTGCCGTAACACGAGTGAAAAGCTCCAGTTGCACAATTTAGTAGATTACACTTCTAAAACAAATCTAGCATGTAAGCTTTTGTAATTTTGAAGTTTAGTAGTCTACATCTGTCATGTCATCTACAACGTCGTTGTAGATGACATGAAAGATGTAGATGACAGATGTCATCTACAGCGTCACCTACAACTCTTGGGAGCGATGAGCATGCGTCACCGTGCTCACATTGCCAAGAGATGAAGCAGCGTAGCTGACAACAACGAAGCCACGCCTGCACTTCGCCGAGCGTGCGCAAGTTTGCTTCGATGCATAGATGCGCCCAATGTGCTGGCATTTGCGTGTTGACCCTAAGAGTCAACGCCACTGTGCGTCTTTCCTTTCTGGGAAGTTCTGCCTGGTTGGAGAATGAAAGTTGCATGTACACATGTGCTGTGTACAATGGCTTCTTGGAACACATTAGACTGCAGCACAAGATCTCGGTTCTTAATTGAATGCAGTGTGTGCGATGCTGCTATTGGAAATGCACTGCTGAACTAAATAGAGCTAAATAGACCTTACTCTTTCATCACGTGAATTTGACTCGCTCCCCCTTGCCTTCAGCTGTCGGGACAGTGCGGGGGACATGCATTGATTTCAGGTGCAGGCTGAGGCACAGGGAGAGAGTGTCTGCTTTGCCTGCTTCCTGGAGACTTGTAAGCACGGACTGTAATTTCTTCTCACATGTCCAAAAAAAAAAAAGGTCGAGCCAGTTCCACGTTGTGAAAACTGTCAGGGCAGCGAAGCTGTTATTTTATGGTTAATTGTAATGTGACTGGTGAGAGTGTTAAAGGGACACTAAACAGCAAGACGACTTTCAGTAAATCACTCTTTCACAATATCAAAACATCCACTCTTACAGCTAGAATGCGCTTGGTCAACAAGAAAATGCGCAAAATGCAAATACAGGTGCTGATGCCGCATTGAAGTTTACGCATCAACTCGCTGTGATATCACAGACTTTGAAGGCAGCTGGCTGAGCCACAACAATTATCCTTAGGTAAAATTGAATTGCATTCTGGTCTCAGGTGACCACACCTCTGGCACAGCAAGTTTCTTGAAATTTCATCATGCCAATGTGCCCAAAGGATTGGAAATTACTTTTAAATCCATGACGTCATGTTTGCATTGACGTGCAGAGGTTTCGGCACGAAATACATAAAAGAACCATTGACCTTCATTTTCTACTTTAATATTGAACCCATGACAGCGAAATTGACGGCAATAGAGTTGCCAAAGAACACTCTGTCACTCCAAACTGATTTACTGTTTCACTTTAGTGCCCCTTTAAATCACTGATGCCTGCATTCACCATGCACTCCTTTCTCTCTTTGCATTTCACGCTATGGTAATGCAACCACAGCTGCGTGGATCAAACCCATAGCTTCAAGCTAAACCTTTTCTACACTTTATCACACGTTGGGCTTCGCATAATCATCGTGCAGTAGTAGGCTGATTACAAGAGTGGGTCGATCGTGAAGGGCGAAAAGCTATGCAAGTGCCACACTTAGGGCTTCACATAACCACCGCCATTTTGTAGTGGACTGATGGCATAAGTGGGTTGCCTCTTCTCTCTTGCGTAACACCACCAGTCGGCGAAAGCTCAATTAAGAATAGCCATGCTGTTAGAGCTCACAGGTGTTACACTCTTGCAACAAAAGAAAGTGAAAGCCAGTGTGCACATCAGTAATGCATAAGTTGCATAGTTCTATAAAACATAGTAGAGCTGCTGGTGGCACTTTTGTGCGGCTGTGGTGGCATGAGCCTCCTCGATAACATCCCTCCTCCATCTGTGTGATGCATCTGTGTAGAAAGAGGTAACTGGCTGCGATGTGTCACAGTAAGTCACGAACACTAGGCTACATTTGGTTAGCCACGCACCCGTATCCAAGAGTAGCCTGCTCGCTTGACACCTTGCGGGACCGGATCCGATTCGTACCAAAACGGTTAAATTTTCTGTTGGAAACTATGAATTGGTCTTGTTGCTAGAAGCTTCCCTGATAACTTTTACATCAGGATAGAGCATTTACATTAAGGTGTCATGGAGCGATGTCATTGTTGTGTCGTAGCGTAACCTTAGGTTGTGACATCCACGTGAGGGGATGCGATAACATGAGCACCTGGTTCGTTGTGTTATTTTGGATACATCCCATAATGTCTCACAGTTTCTCACAGAAGTGTTGTGGAGGGGAGCACCAACACAGCCACTCAAGGCTTTCGCCTTGATAAGAAAGCAACAGAAAGAAAATTTTCCATGATACCTTTCTGATGTTTGCATGTGAGAGCTTCCTGTAGGCAAACAAAATTTCGTAATGAGTGTGAAATGCGTAATGAATGTGAAACCCATGAAATGCTTGTGCCGTGTCACTTAATGATGTTAAAATAGATGAAAAGATAGCAAAATACGATTTAGAACAGGGAATGTTGCAGGAGCCAATGTTTCAACAAGTGGACTTGTCTTCGTCAGGGCGGCAACTATAATGATGTCAAGGCAGATGATATTAAGTTCATTCAACACTGTCCCTCTTTTCAGTCTGTCATGCTTCGTTGCATGAGCCAGTTATACTAGTGGGCAGCATTTTCTAGCCGTCAATTCGAACGTCGTGCCAAGAAGTGAAAGGCATTATTGCCTAAAATAAATTCATTATGTTGCTTGCCATTTGTAGTGCTATCAATATAAATAATATTTTTGAAATGCTTAGTTTTTTTAATGGCGTTCAGTTGTGCACTTATGTGAGAATCAGGGCCAGAGGTCACGGGATCGAATCCAAGCTGCTGGCGGCTGCATTTCAATGAAGGCAAAACGTTGAGGCCCGTGCAGTGTATCATGTCAGTGCATGTTAAAGAAGCCCAGGTGGTCAAAATTTCCAGGGCCTTCCACTATGGCGTCTCTTATAATCAAATAGTGGCTTTGGGACATAGAACCCCAGTAATAAATCAGGGGTCCAGAATCACTTCTGAAAACTTTCAACTGGCACAGTGACCATCGAAGGGAAGGGAGCGAGATAATGTTCAAAGTTGCTCAAAGTTTGCTAAGGCAAAGTTTGCAAGATGTTCAAAGTTTGCTTAGACACCAACCCGTCATACTGCATAGATACATTTATGTATAGTTTTTGTCCACACCATAGAATTATGGAATTCCATACCTGGCCACATTTGTTCACTCCCGCTGAATGACTTAGTGAGGGCTACTGCTGAAAATCACTATGTTTAGGAATACTTAATACCGTAATTGCTGTAAATGCTTGTTGTTCTTTCTTGTTTCTTTTGTCTATTCTGGCCTTTTCACTTTTTAGTTTTGTGTAATCCCACTACTGCTATAGCCCCCTCACAGGGCTGCAGTATGTAAAAATAAATAAATGAATAAATAAATATTCATGGTTGTTTCCTGGCAGCAGCGGTCACCTTACAAAGAGGTCTTAGTGCAAAAATGTTTGTGTAATGCAATTTTGATGAATTTGACGGAATCCCAAAATAAATTTTAGTGTTCTGCAGTGGTACCTTACTAGCGCATTTCTGCAGGTTTAATAGGCCTGGTATCTTTGTCACTCTTTTTTTCCCCCTTTGCAGTTGTTAGAACAAAGACGGATTGTATTTGTGAGTAGGCAAAATGTCCACAAAGCTTGGGAATATATCACCTTTAGTTCAAAGTTTCAATCTGTAGTAGTTAGTGTGAATCCATTCTGCAGAGGACGTTATGGTGGGGAGAAGTTGATGAAAGTCATCATATAATAATTTGTGGGACAATGTTTGGGTAGTGCTATGAATTTTCTGGAATTGGTGCCTCTTGGTGCACAAGAAATTCTTCCTGGTAGAGCGACCACCTTGGAGAGTGCAGACTCTCGTTATATGAGGCCAAGGAGAACTTTTCACCGCATAGCAAGCTTTCTTTTCAAGAGATCAGTGTAGATCCAAGGTTATGCAGATTTCCGACAACCGAGTGGATTTGTTTTTTATATTATTAGATTTTGCAACGGGTGATAAATTGAATTGTAAGAATTGGACTTTAACAGAGTACCAGCAATTTACATCTGCCATGGAAGCCAAGCTCTGTCAACTTTTCCTGCTGACCGCACATTTTCAAAAACTCCTGATTGTTTGCTTCGCTTTCATGGCCAGGACAAGTTGGTCACTACTTCAGCATTGCTGCATGCTGTTCTTAGCCCCTGCTTTATTTTTAAATATTATTGTGAGCCATCGTGAAGGCACTGTCACTGTTATGGCCTTTCTGCTTGCACATTGAGTTTTGTGTCTCGGTATACACTGGCCGCAGGTGTTTCACCGGCCGTTGCATGTTATTAGACGGGGCGATACTCGGGGGCACGGATGCTTATGCTCTGGTGCTGGCAGTGTCACGCTTCGACGAATGACCGTTGTTTCTCTGGAAACCTACTATGCAGCCGCAAGACAAGGGGGAAAAAAAGTGCATTGTATCCAGCAGCCTGCGCCCCCATCTCAGGGGGCCTGGCTTGTGTAAAAATACTGTTTCACATTGTCTCGAAGGTGTACACAGTGTATATACAGGTAGACCGCGGAGAATCCAGCGACAAGGCTGCATTTAAAAGGAACTTGTGTGCCCAGTGATGGGGCCGAAGTGTTCTGCTACCTCAGCTGTTTGTTGTCGTCTTTTCGTAGCGAGCAGCTTAAATGGCTGTAGTAGAAGCAAGTTTCTCTCTCTCTCACTCTTGTGATCCGAGGCATCTGTCCCCCCCCCCCTTTATTTTATACGTGGTTTTTCTGTGTGTATGTGTGCTGTGTGTGTGTCAGGTTGGTATTCCTTGCCAACTGAATAGTGTGGCGCTTAGTAAGGCATTGTGTTGAACTAGTGATGAAGGGCATTGCTTTCGTTTGGGTATTATATTGCGAAAACTGCTTCTATTTTTTTTCTCATGCTGTTCTTTGTGTAGGACTGTCACTTAGTCACACATGACCGTCATTTAGGAAGAGGTTGTCTTGTTTGTTTCGGGCAATATCTTTGCAGTGGTTTTTTGAAGTGTGGTGAATTTCTCATTTCTTGCTATGCCTGTTAATTAATTTACAAAAATTGCATTATACATCTACTCTGGTTATCACAGACTCTTTAACAGAGCAGGAGAAGGCCATGTACTTGTAGTAGATAAACTTATTCGTTGAAACACTCGTTACAAGACTGCCGAGGCCTTTACATGAGCCACTTTAAAAGGTATGTACTTGGTGAATTTACAACTTGCTTATATGGCAGTTTCGGAGTGGTGTGTCATGATTCGAGCCTCCTCTGTAATACTTACGACTACAAGTTGCATGTAGTGCTTATTATTAAAGCAAGTATGTTGCAAAACTGATGGTACAGGTTTTTATTTCTGTTACTAAAGCTGCATTTCTCTATTGAGGCCATTGCACTTGGCGACCACAAGTCCTCAGTTTTTCTTTTGCACTCTGCAAAGTTTCTCAGCAAGGTCTCCCAATGAGCTAGGACGCATTCTAGCCTTTAAAAAAAAATTGCATGAAGTGCAGCAAGGACGCTGCCTCGTGTCAATGATTATAAGCCAGTGCGCAACCATTTCCATGGATTAGTGGCCTTATTAGAAATACACCTCGTTAGGCTACATAACTTGGAGTGCATAGAAAATGAGGAATTGTTTTGACTGTCGCTTCCAACAGCAGTGCTCTCCCAGCACCTATGGACATGTTTTTCATCTCAAGGCACACCTTAGCAAAGCAGTCCGCACAAGTAATTCACGTGTCCTTTTACTGACTGAAAGGCAAATGTTGAAGTTAATTTGTTTGCAAGCCCTGTACAACTGTTGACTCATTTTTGTGTCCGTTTTGATAGTATTACTTATGATAAAGTTGTACTTTGCCTCTGGAGAGTGTATGGATGCGTCTGTGCAATGTTTGTCCAAGGCTGAACAGTTCTGCAACGTGATTGCTGCTGCTGCTCGTTTTGTGTAAATATAACCCGTGTTCCTTGGAGGTTGGGAGGAAAATGTCTAGCTACCTCAGGTCATTGACCAGCCAGTACTGAAAACGTCCATATGTCGAGCCAGTATCCACTTGCCGACACTCAAGTCTCGAGAACTGGTGTGCTTCACGTGTTTTTGGTGTTTAGCACTTTGATATGTAGTGTCAGTTTTTTTTTTCTTGCAGTATTTTAAAGACAGCCAGTTGTGCTTCCTTTGCGGTACTTTATTCCCACGGAATACATTCATAAACCTTTCAGTCGACATTCTTCTGCATCCTAATATACAAGTACTGGTCAAGATGCTGACATTATAATTCATAACGTAAAGATACAAGTTGGCAAGAAAGATATTTGAGTTCAAGTTGTGATAACTGTATTAATGTGTAAGCATGCAAGCTGCGACAAAACATGCAGAACTGGCTTGAAATTAGCTTCACCCCACATGACATAATGCAGTGGGCTGTTCATCGGCTATTTAGAGGTAAAAACAAATAGCAAAAAAAGACTGCTTTTTTTGGTATACGCTGCTTTATCACAGCTCACAGAGAACATTTAGAAGGTCTTGTGTTTTTTGTTGGCATCCTTACACATGTGCTTGCACAAAAGTGTTCCTTATGGTGTCTTAACATCCGTGGGTGCTTTTCAGGAGGCTTGCTTATTTGGAACAGCAACTTGTTACATTTCTCTTTGTGATCTCTAATTGCATGTTTACACTTTTGGGGGCATATGCAGAAATGATATTATAACGTTAATTTATGTGGCTGCCTTACTTTATCTGGCATTTGTTGTGAAGAATTGTGGTGTGACATATCATTGAGCTGTGACATTTTGTAATATTTTTTGTTTTGGTTTCGCTTTTTACTTGGCAGAACAAACAGGCATGACACTAAGAGCTGCTTTGAGATGTATCGATGTTTTGTATGACTCTGCATCTCTTACATTTGTTTTGCCGTGCAACGTTTATCCTTGCTTTCGCCTGCTAGAGTCATTCAGAGTACTCTATGAATTGTCCTTGTGAAGACAGGTTGTTTTAGAAGAAATGCAACTATAAATGTACCGGTTTAGAGTATGCTCAGTGTAACATAGTGTCACCTTGAAAATAAAGCATCAAAGTAAACATAAATGTGTCTGTGTGTACCTCTTGTTTAGCAGGTCATCGCAGTACTACTGTGGAGTAGTATTGCAGTACATCATCATGATCAGCCTATCTTATGTCTACTGCAGGACAAAGGCCTGTCCCAATGCTCTGCATCCTTTCCTGTCCTGCACGAGCCGATTCCATTTGATGCCTGCGAACTCCTTAATTTCGTCACCTGATCTTACTCCTTGTCGTCCACGGCTACACTTCCCCTCTCTTGGTGTCCATTTTGTTGTTCTAACTGTCCATCTTATCAGCCTTCTTATCACAAGGCCTGTCCACGTCCATTTTCTCTTCTTAATGTCAATCGTTATGTTGGCTAGCACTGTCTGTTTCCTGACCTACTCGGCTGTCTTCCTATCTCTTGATGTAATGCCTATCATTTTTCGTTCCATCACCCGGTGTGTGGTTCTTAACTTACTCTCAAGCTTCTTCACTCAATTCTCCAAGTTTCTGCCCGCATGTCAGTACTGGCAAAATGCCGTAGTTATATAATTTCCGCTTGAGTGATAATGGTAAGTTTCCATTCTTGAGTTGGGAATGTCTCCCGTATGTGCGCCATCCCATGCTTATTCTACAGCGGATCTCTTTTATCATAGGTGCGTTCTCCTGTCAGATGCTGTCCTAGATATATGTATTCTTGTACAGCCTACAATGTCTGGTTTTCGATTGTGAAGACACGTATTTTCACAGTGCCACCTAGCGTTATCTTTATTTTGTGCCTGTTCATCTTTAATCCTACCTTACTGCTTTTTCAGCTTAAATTAAATCTTCAATTATCTTCTGCAGTTCGTTGCCATCATTATTTAATAGAATTGCCTCATTGGCAAAATGTAAGTTGCTCAGATATTCACTATTAATCCTTAGTCCTGTTTCATCCCAGTCTAGTCTTTGAAAGATTTCTTCTAAGCATGCAGTAAATAGCATTGGAGAAATTATTTCTTTTTCTGGCACCTTTCTGTATCAAGATTTTCCTGCTTTTCCTAAGGAGGCGTACGGTGGCTATAACATATTCCTTGATGATGCAATGCCTCCAGAGCTGCTGGTATCTACAGAGTCAAAAGCCTTTTTGTAGTCTATGAAAGCATATAGAGGGGTTCGTTGTATTCAGTGGATTTCTCTATTACTTGATTGAACACGTGGAGGTGGTCTACTGTCTAGTATCCTTTCCTGAACCCTGCTTGCTCTCTTGTTTGATGAAATTCAAGTGTGGCTCTTATTCTATTTGAGATAACCTTTGTGAATGTTTGACTGATTGGCCTATAGTTCTTCCAAGTCTTTTACATCTCCCTTCTTGCATAATAATAGAATATTTGCATTTTTCCAACTTACTGGTACATTTGAAGCTTTGAGATACTGCGTGTATAGTGTCACAAGCTTTCTAGTTGGGAAGCCTCCACCATCTTTGATCAAGCCAGAGTTTATGCCATCTTCTCCAGCTGTTTTCCTGCAGGATATGCCCTGAATTGCCTTTTCGCGGCTGTTTATTTTATATCGTTAACCACTTCCTTTACAGTAGACTCTTATTAATTCAAACTTGAGGGGACATCAGAATTTTGTTTGAATTACCAGATGAAAGCAGGAGTATGACTCTGTGCAACACACCAGAAAAAGCAGAGGTGTCCTGGTATCACATGTACTGTTGCCCCCTCAGTGTTTCTTTTATTATTTTTTTATGCTAGTGGTTTTGAAAGTTTTGGCAAGTGTTGGCAGGCACTTGGCTTCATTGTTGGGCTGTTATAAAATATACGAGCATGAATGTTCAGCTACAAGGATCTTGTCCAATTCTGCTTAATTGTCGAAAGTCCAACCTGTCTTTCCTTTCCTTTTAGAACTATGCACTGACAAGCTGTTAAAAAATGCTACGCCATAGTTAACGTGCACAGTTTTCTCAAGTCAGTGCCTGTACATACCAGGCACAAAGTCTTGTAAGGTGCAAAGCTGAGCTCAAGGTAAGTGGGTATAAAGCAATGCAAGCTCTGTACAGCACAAGACGAGAGACAGAAGCTAGGCAGGTTGTCCCTTGGCCATCTTTTGCAGCAAAGCTTTGTATCTAGGCTTCCATGCATTTGTCATCCGTAAACAAAAACTGGGCTGACCCCGAAGGTAGTGAAAGACTGTGATGCAGGAAGTGTCCAGCATTCCGCTTGTAATAAAAAGAAATCCAGCCACTTCCATACTGTGAAAACCGAAGAACCGAAGCTGGTGGTTGCCCTTCCAAGGGAAACGTTTTGCATCTGTCGATCTCATTAAAGTAATTTCTGTATTAAAAGTCCTTATTAATGCTCTTTTTGTTTGTATTTCTCCTCTATGCAGCTTTGTTGCTGGACAGTTTGCATAGCATGGCTTGGCACACACTGTCATGCCCAAGTGTGTGCTGCCTCTGTATACATGATCCTCATCATGTGCCTAGCAGGCCCATTGCCTTGGTTATTACAAATAATTTATGTCTCTAAGGAAAGTGCAAATTGCTTTCCCGGTATGTTGTACCAAAAGTACTACGAGGTTTAATTAAGTGCCTTTATATTTTGGAATGCGTTTAAATGAAGCACCTGCAATGTGTGTTTGACTTTTCAGTTGTATTACACTTGTCAGTACAATGCATTCATGTGCTTCCAATAGATTCACGTTCTGCCTGGACTGTGAGGTCCCAGGTTCAAATCCCACCTCTCAGAAAAAAGGAAAATTTCCTTTTTTCTGCTGTTACAACCACTACTACGATGGTGCAGGGAGAACTAAGACGGATTCGCTGTAATAAACTAGACAAGATTTGGTTCACTCAGTTGTGCTGCTTGAGTTCGAAGTGCCACGTTATCTAACTAATGACGTCATTGTGACGCGGTCGTATAATTTACCTGGTGACGTCACCATGACGTCGAGTGGAGGCGGCACCTTTGTGTCGTGTGCGCAGTTTCGCTGGTCGTCCACCGCACGCAGTGTAATCGCTTATTTTCTTTAGTGAAAAGTTTAAGTGTTGTAACGCGGATTGGTTCGTACGTATTATGAACTAATCCACACCGTAACACATCTGGATGTGTTGTGTTGCAAGTGGGGTTTTTGGGCGCAAAAGCCAGCTCCAGAGTGAGCTTACTAGGCTACGGCAGCTTTCACTTTTTGGATTACTTTGCCAGAGGGTACTTGAAATGGTACAAAGACAAGGCGCTGAAGACGTCCATTGTAGGCATGGTTCTTTCAAAATGAAGACGCCCTAGCTCGAACCATGCTCTCAACTTCGATTGGTTATCAGTTCCATAGATCTTCAGTTCTTCGCACGAAAACGTAAGGAAGGCGTGGGATGTTTCATCGTCCTCTGTGTCCACTAACCTGCCCCTATTTCGCAAGGACTTTGCATGAATTCACTCGAATAGACAGCCTATAAAAAATGAAACCAGCATTCAAAACCGAAACTACCTTTTGGTTAAGAAGAACGGATGTGCCATGTAGTTTTGGTTGCCAACCCTGTCGACTTATGTACTGGCTTACGGCTTCGGCTTTGGCTTCGGCTCGCAGTATCGCCTCATGTGCATTGTTTGAGGGTCGGCTGCTAATAGAAATACGAGTAATTGTAGGTCCATCGAAGCTGTGGCATTATAAAAGAAACGGAAACATAGAGAGAAGGCCAGTTTGCACGCTTAGTACGTGCATAACGAGCGTCTGCGTTTAGTGCAATTTTCGGATAAAGCGTCAGAAATGTTAGCTGTTCGTAGGCTACTTGCTTTTCGGTCTCAGGCCAAGCTAATCTCTGCGAGCACAGCACACCAATGTGAGTACGTGCTGTTGTACTACCAGCGTAGTACAATTTAGCAGGAAAGGCTGACAGAACTTAATTGTGCTGCTGATGAGGGCGGCTGCTGCTGTGGCGCGCACTGACGCTGTTTCGCTTTCTCCTGCGCAGGCCAAAGTTACTGCACGACACCAGCCTCTCAAAAATCACAATCGTAAGTTGTACTCGTCCATAGAACTACAGATGAAGTTATTTTTGAACCATGTAGGGTGTGCCTGTCAATAATTATTTTGAGAAATGCCGACTTGATTAATTGAGGAGGTTTGGCAAAGTTGACTCTCCGAGCAACACAGTGAGATCACGACCTCTAAAAAGCGTGGCCTCCTCTTCTCGCGGGCTAGGATTTCTAGTGCCACAGTTAAAAATGGCTCAAATATGCCATCTTCTTCAACTTTTATTTGAGTACTCTGTTTCTGATAGCGGAATGATCAGACAATCGGAGAGTTCACATTTGCGTATGCATCTTACCCAAAGCGAGCTACGTACTACAATGTTCTCAGCACCTGTACGTTTTTATTGCTTTTGTTAAAGTGAAACAGCGCATTAAACCTTGTGATTTATGGTGACGTTTATGCAGGAAACAGAGAATCGTGCTCACTGACGATGCTTCCACGATTGTCTGCTGGCATCCGGAAGAGGAGTTTCCCTACGAACATACGAAAGTACACACTAAATACCATCTACCAGCCGCGCAAGAGCTGTATTCGCAATGGTACTTACGAAATTCTTTTTTTTCCCTTTCTTGTTGCAGCCACTGCCAAATATCAGGCCTCGGCTGAATGAGGTTTGTGTCTCTATCCTGCTTTTACTGGTGTTACTCTGCAGTGCTGATCAAACGCAGTGTATTCCTGTGTGCTTCTAAGGAAATTGCTCACCATGCATGGTATAAATCGATGGTTCCTTAGGGAAAGGTGTGCCTTAAGTCATTGTGCAAGAATAGAAAGATGAAAAGGAGTAACCGAAATGAGAAATATTGTTCCCGCTTCCTTGACTGAGGAAGGGATCATATGGGTCTGCAAATGTCAGAACCATCCCAGACTGTGGTTGGTACCATTTAGAGTGCTAGGATAATTCAGAACACACAAGATAAAATGATGCTTAGTGAGCAAGGTGTTGAAATATGTTAGCCATGCTGTGACCGGTGTACTCGTTCACTGAGCAGTTATAATTTTGCTCTGAGTTTGTAGTTGTGCAGCTGTGTTTTACGGTGTACAATGAAGGACGACAGTTACGAGTAATGGCTGTACTCATTGAAAAGGAGGACACTGCAATATGTACTTGTAATATATGTCGCAACATAGTTCAAGCGCTACCACCAATGTTGTACAACGCCTGTCATTGTTTATACCATTTGCGTGAAGTGCCTGAGAACATGTTTGTCATGGTGGTCTAGTGGCTATGGCACTCAGCTGCTGATCTGAAGGTCATGGGATTGAATCTTGGTCGCAGCGGCCACGTTTTGATGGAGGCAAAATGCTAGAGGCCCTGCGACATCAACGCAACCCCAGATAGCTGAAATTTACATAGCTCTCCACTACGGCATCTCTTGTAACCATGGGTTTTGGGATGTAGAACACCATAAACTAAGTTGAATAGCTGCAAAACATTCATGCTTTTTAAAGTACAGCATAGACCGCTTATAACGTAAGTCGCCGCAATCGCGAATACCCGCACTATAAGCAGTACCGCACTATAACCAAAACAACATTTTTCAAAGTCTACATGTAAGCTGTCGGGCAGCTAGCGGCGTGTGTTAGACATGCGAAGCGTGCGAACGGGCTGCTTTCACCCACTTAAAAAATTATTAAAAATTGATATTTCAAAGATTTAAGTCCGCGGCCGCGCTGTGTAAAAAAGAAAAGAAAAGGCGCTATAGCGACATTGCCGTTTATGCGGACTTCCCGTGGAACCGTACTGCGCAGAAATGGGAACTGATTACTGCACGCTATCCTTCGTTTTCTCTGACGCGTGCGCGATGGCAAAAACGTAACGACAGCAAACTGCCATTCGAGTGGTGCACCTGTCATTTATGCCTTCGCTTCCGTTGTTGAAGTGATTCAGTCCCGTTTTAAATGTGGCTGCCACGAACCACTCGCCTGTGGCACCCTATCTGCAGCCAGCACCGAATAGGTAGCGCTCGTTAGGCCTAGTTTGTGGTGTCGCGGGCGGCGCGCCGCACGGGAAGCTTGCCCTTGACAACACAGGGATCGGGTGCACAAGAAATTGCGCTCGCGGGGTGATCCAAGGGTAATACGCGTGAAATGATAAAAAAAAAAAATTGGAGACGAACAGCGGTAACGCGGGCATCATGCGATCGCGGGTGCACGTTCCGTGCGCAGCGCACGTTCGGAGCTGACAAACGGCCGTAGCAGCATTCTCCGTCGCCTTGGCAATCCTATCAATCCTATCCTCACAGGGTGTGCCTGTGACACGCTGCTGCCACGGCCTTTTTTTTTTTCTTCTTCCTTCCACGCTTTTTCCTCCTTCATGGCGATTCATAGCGCTCTTCTCGGGCGGCGCACTTCCATTATGAAGCCTGCTCGCTACCTCTATTGTCCACGGATTTCCCGGCACCCGCATTATAACCGGTCTTTCATCTCACGGAGCTGCACAATAAGCGGTATGCCTATACATTAAGTTCTATGGGAGGGTGAATGGGGGTCAGAAAAATCCGCATTATAGCCAGTCCTGCACTATAAGCAGTTACGTTATAAATGGTCTCTGCTGTAAATGATAGTTGGAGTTGGACTCTGATAGTTGGATTGGAAGTCTTAGAGAGACAAGATAAGTTTTTAAAGCAGCTGCATGCTTTGTTTCTTTACGGATGTAACCATTGTGGACAGGTGATAGTGCATAGCACTTTTTAATTTAAAAGAGCATCTTGCATGTGCTAACCAACTTGGTGGTACAATAACCTCGTAAACTTAACATAATTCTTTGAAATTTTGCGAGTTGTGTGCAGCGGCTGATACTGAACAGATGTGATTGCTGTTGGGAGCAAGTATCAGCAGCATGCTGCCTTATGCAGGGCATGTTGCATGTTCCAGTGATGCCTTTAAATTGCCTTTTACAAACATAGCACAAATAAAATTGTAATATTCTTCACATGTTCATTGCTGGTGCTGTGCACAATGGAGCATGTTCACACGTGGCTTAGGCTGCATGTTTGAGAGCACACGTGAGATTTTGGAGGTGGCACAATGCATCGCACCTTCATCTCATCGAGCGATACAAGTTCATTACACATTTGCTAAGTGGGAGTCTCAGTGTTTAGTATGGTTGTTGTCTTTCTTCTGCAGGAAGACTCTGCACTGAAGCTGCAGTACCGTTTGGAGGAAGTCGACATCCATTACAGGAATGATCGATTGGAGATAGAAGCTCTAACAAAAATGACTTACACCACAAAGCACAGATGGTACCCAAAGTAAGTGACGTGTTTGAACTGACTGCTTGTTCACGTCGTAAAGCCTGCAAAATCTTGGCCAGGGTAATGCAACGGCTATATGATATCGCTCTTTCTTTTTTCTTCTTTTTATTTATTATTATTATTATTATTATTTCTCTTTTTTTTTTTCACTTTGTTACCACTCTGCACGGCATGTCATCTACAATGTGCCCTCTATTTGACAGTTGCGAGTTGTGCATTATAAAAGTTGGCAGCCGTCATGCTCTTGTGAAGGTGAATGGCCAGCAGAGCTGTGTTTCATTTGCACTTCACATTTTGCTAGAGTCTGTATCCTGGTTGCCATTCTCCATAAGTACGCTGCTCTCTGGGTGTTGTCATGGCACCCAGCTGCCCAGTCCATGGCATCCAGTCATGGCACCCAGTCCATGGCACCATAAATTGTGCCGTGGACACTTGCAGCTGTGGTGTAAAACAACCAAACAGAGTGAAAGAAATCATTGCATTTTCGTACCTACTCTGATTTTTCTCATGTCCCAGACACCGCAACTGTTCCGTTCAGTGCGAGAACCTAAACTCCTGAGTGGAGGAAAACGGGGCATAAGCACTCACTTTAGGTACCTTCTCTGTTTCTAAAGTGCTGGGTGTACTGTCTACGCCGAACTACCCACGCTACCCACATCGTGCTTCATTATTCTGGAGCGACCCCACAAAATTAGAAGGAAACACGGAAGGAAAAGACGCAAACACAAGCGCCACTTGTGTTGGTGTCTCTTCTTTCTGTGTTTCGTTCAAATTTCTTGGCGCCGTTTCACGATAATGAACCCGGAGCAACTATCCCAATTATCTGTGCCGCTTGGTGCTCCATATTGCACCCCTTCGGAATTCAAGAAACTACAGTAGAACCTCGTTATAACTAACCCGGATGTAACGAACTATCAGATATAACGAAGCAATCGCAATTCCCCTTGAAATTCCTGTAGATGAAATTGATATTGGTTATAACAAACTCATGGTTATAACAAAGTAATTACCGCTCTCCCTTCAACTTCATTATAACGAGGTTTTACTGTAATACCATTTAATTAGGTGTATGCTTTTGTATTCTGCAAGTGCCAGGATTGTGTCACGACAGTCGTGTTTTGAGCAGCACGCATCCGCTTGCCTTGCAAAGCAGTACAGTGTCGATACAGTGTCGGTGCAGTCCACTGTTGAAGAAACACAAATGTGCATGGCAGCTGCATTCCCCACATCGCCACCTGTGCAGCAACATTGCGGCATCAGTAAATGAGGCCGTTCATCAAGTGTAAAGGTGACATTGTGAACTTTTAAATGCAGGGCAGAGCTCTATCCCTAGCTGGGTAAGTTTTCTCCAAACAAATGTGAAAAGGTCGCTTGTTTGCAACATCCCGTACAGTTTTAGGCCGGGAGGCTCCTTTCACCTGAATCCAGAAACAATCATGAAACATAGAGATCAATATTCACCATGAGGTGGCAACAGTTGGCTTGAAATGGACGTTTTCTGCAAAGGGTTTCATGTGAGTGCCGTGTCACTTGAAACTTTTGCAGGAATAGAATAAGACTGAAAGAACATGCATCAAAATCTAGCATACACTGCCAGTGTGCTGCATACTGTGCGCATGACTGGGAGTTACCGTATTTACCCACATAATTCGTGCCATCACATAATTTGTGCACACCCCTAATATTTAGCCAGCTTCGAAAAAAAAAATAAAAATCCTCGCTTATTTTGCGCTCCCCGTTCCCAGCTCGCTGGCGTGCACGCGCTGGCAGACATTGAGCAGCCACGCGGCCGCGCCCCTCACTGCTCAGACGAGCGCAGTCATACGCAAAAGGAGCTGCGAGTGCGATGCCCCTTTTTTCCGATTCTTTTCTCCGGAAGCTCCCGAAGCCCAAAGTATGGTCGCTAGAATAAAAGCATGCGAGCGGGGGTGACGAAAACAGCTGAAGCAGAGATCAAACGGGAGCCCGGCCTATCCCCATTGCTCAGAAGGCAGATGTGATAACATCACCCTGATCGGGACAGCTGCCGTCGATGCGGGGAGGAAAGGCCCCGCCCATTTTTAACGAGCATGGAAAGACGTGAGGCGGGGAAGGGAGGGGGGAGTGTCGCTCGGCTGCCGAGATAGCCCTGGCGTGCGCTCTATCTCGGCAGCCATCAGCGGGCGGCTCGTAAACACTTCTATGTGCAGCGCTCTCAATGCCAAGGGACTGCGAAAAGTGTCCCTGGAGCAGCGGTATTCTCTTACAAAAGCGTTTTGCAGTGTTACGTGAGATCATATCCAAAAGAGTTACCGCGCTAGTTGCATTACATTACACGTTATTTCAAATGTGTTCGCGCGTAATTTGCGCGCCCTCTTTTCGGAGCTCTAAAATCGCGAAAGAAAAGTGCGCAAATTACGCGAGTAAATACGGTATTTGTTGTTATCACTTCTTGTTTTCATGATGTTTGGCTAGTTTACAGGCCTCACTAGTTCTCCTGTGCTGATTGCTTCTTTAATTTACGTTTTGTGCTGCTCTTTATTGTATGGCGCACACTATAATTGTAGTAACTTGCATAGGATTACAAAGGTGTACTGCAAAGGGGCTAACAATGGAAGTGGTGAACACTTAGGACAGAGTATTGTGGGAAAATTGGTACGGCACATTGCATTGCAAGGTATGCATCACAAGACATGCGCATTAATTTTCTGGTCTTCTTTCGTTGAACTGACAATGTGTTGCAGCTGTGGCAATTGCTTGGTTAACAAATGCCAGATTCCAGTGTGGCATTAAGGCAGCCATTCTTTTGGGAACACCTGCAAAGAAAGAATGTTCATGTGAAGCTATGTTAAGGTTGCTTCAATTAGTAGCTTCTGTGTTTCATGTTCCTGAGACCGGCTTGTTGGGCCTATTGTTGCATAGTACTTATTCAACACAATAAGCATGTAGCGAAAGAAAGCAGCAAGGAACTTGGGGTAGAAAGTAAACATAGGCACATGAAGGGTGCTGGTTGTGAGAGCTCCTGACTCAAAGGCATCGATCACACTTGTAGAACAGTCAGCGGCGAGTGGATCAGTTGTCACTAGAATATTCGGGCAATGTTGAACAAACTTTATCACTGCTTTCTGCCACGAACAACCTTCTTTTGTTGCACTGCGGCTTGGGAGTTTATGGCAGCACATCCCCTTTACTCTTCTTAATGGCTTTTTCCTGCACCTTTCCTGTTCCTGTGTCTGTTTGTGGTCCCAAGTTTCGTAAAGCAAAGCTTTCTACGTCTCACCAATTCATCCATGAGTGCCAAAAGTGCTCTGTGGGAAAGCCAACTTGCACAATGGAACTATCTGCATGCAGAATAGAACAGCGGCAATCGACATACACTAAAACCTCGTTATAACGCAGTTGAAGGGGGAACGGTAATTACTTTGTTATAACCATTAGTTCGTTATAACCAATATCAATTTCATCTATACTAATTTCAAGGGGAATTCCGATTGCTTCGTTATATCTGGTAGTTCGTTATATACGGGTTTGTTATAACGAGGTTTTACTGTAGTATGCATTGTAGAACACTACAGTTCGCATTTGGGGTTGTGCCAATTAGAACAATGGGAACTGCAATGCCATACTGAGGTCATCTGTATATTCTCATGTGCGTGACTAACATTGATGAAGCAAGAGAGCACAGCAAATAGACTAGATCACTGCTAGATCACTGTTTGTTGAACTGTTGAACTGTTTGGTGATCACTGTTGTTGTTTGTTGGTCATGCTAGATCACTGTTTGTTGAAACTGAAGACACTGCAAGCAGGCCGTGTCACGTTACTATGGCAGACCATCTCACCATCTACATAGCAATCACAAGGCAATACGGTGCAAGTATAGAGCCATATGTGAAAGTGCAAGTGTGTGCATGTAATCAATGGCTACATCATCTAAAATAAAGGCTATGCAACATAACAAAATGTATTTTCATTCATCTTCTGTGTTCAAAAAATATAATCCTAAACAAGCAGTCGAATCACATATGCATTGCATCGAGTCGCTCAGCATTTTTTGGGTTTGTTGTGTGGTCATTAACATTGAACTTTGATTCAGTTTGTTTGAGAGAAATCTTTACGTTCAGCCATTCCCTTTTTTTTTTTTTTTAAGAAAGAAGGTTTGATTTTTTGTTGTTTATTTTGCTGCTCGGTTATTGTACCAAATTAAGTGTTTCATGTTCTTAACTGGCCTCATGCAATTCACATTTCTGCATCTTTTTCCTCTTTTTCAGGAGCAGGAAGAAGAGGTTGACTCCTAAACCGCCAGCTGATAGAGAAGGGCTATGAATTTCCTGATCAAGTGGACCCCGAAGCCTTGCAGGTGAGTTGCATGAATATCACATGTAAATGTGCATGTTTGCCGACGGCCACAGTATACCGTACAGACACAGGTAAGGGTAGGAATTTTTTTCTTCAATTTCAGTAAGTTCTCGCACGAAACTGGGCCGTTTGGTCAAACGACTCGGAGTACGAATACGAGATGCACCATATTATTGTACTCACCTGCAATCAGACAACTGCACGAAAGGGAATGCTATCCTTTTCACAATGGCTTTATTCAATTCTACATGTCACCATGCCACTGGCTAGTAGCACTCACTGTCACTTCTGTGGCTACTGCTTACACTGGGCTCGCCTTCAAGTTCATGTATTAAGTCGTCTTCTGTGTCGCACACTGCATCGGACATCTGTGCTGCCGTAAAGCTCTTAATATTACTACAAGTGTGGTACTTGAAGTTTACATTGTTGCTCAGTAAACACTGTTTGGGATATGTGTCTGAATTTCTGTTCCGAGTAGGATATTGTGTTTTCAAAATTTTGGGCTGTCGAGTTGGGGATCGGACCCTTACAAAAACTTACTCAGCAAAATGACAAATACATGTAACAGTATGATATGAGCCGTAGGTAAATAAAAATATATAGAGGGATAGTGCAGTTACACAAAGAACAGTGAGGAAAAACTTGACAACAGCACAGCACTGACTTTTTCTTTCCTGTTGAGCTTATGGCGCAGTTTTCTGTATGGAACACCATCTCGCTTAGCATTCTGTACTTCCTGGTGAATCTCTATTTTTTTCTAAGTTCTTTTCTGCTGCTGTAAAAAGTGTAGTACTGTATTTACTCGTGTAATGAACGGACCCGCATGATAAATGCACCCCCAACTTAAGTAGTCAAATTCCGCATTCCCCCCCCGTGTAACAACCCCCCCCCCCAACTTTGAACCCCTACAGTCCCATGAACGGCTGTTCTATGGCTTTCCCACTTCACTCGATCCGCGGTGTTCGGGAGCACTTCAGCCTGACGATTCAAAACTCCTGCATCTCAATAAAACTGCCGCACGTTGCCACGCATAGCCGCATGCGAGCAGCAATAACATCATTTGCTCGCGCTTCTGCATTCTTCGTTGCTATCGCAGGGTGGTGCACCTAAGCCAGTCGGAGCGTGGTCTCTGAGATTGCCACAATGCTCGGGTACTGCGCGTTGTCAGTGCACGGTAAAGAATTCTGGGTGGTCAAAATTTGCGGAGCACTACACTACAGCATCTCTCATAATCATATAGTGGTTTTGGGATGTAAAAAACCAGCACTTATTATTAGACTCACGTGGCACTGATGGGCCACATGTGCAGACAGCCCTCAGATGAGTGTAGCTTGCTTGTAGCGTCATGCAAGAGCAAGCAGGCGATTGGAGTCAACAGTTCGCACGCACAGTAAGGGTGAGGCGCAGGGTCCGAGGAAGTTCACATGCACGAGTTCGCAGGGCGTGGCAGGTGCAGGCATGGTGGCACTTTGCATACCGTGCTAGTGGAGGCGAATGCAAAAGTGCAGTCTCAGGCTTGCAAGGAGCGTTGGGGTTGGTAGGCAGCAGGCGAGGCAGAAGCGGTACGGTGCCGACGATCAGGCGTAGCAGCGTGGATGATGAGTCAGCATGTGAGGGCGACATGAAGTGCCATACTCCTCAAGCACTATTGAAGAAGATCAGTGCACAGCTGACAGAAATCCATGGAACTTACGTACAGCTCCCCCGTTCTGCTATTGCAAAATTTCAGGGGTGACACGCCGGCACCATGGCAACAAAACTTTGCGTTTTGATCAGCACAGACAACGATGGAGCGCAATTCGACTTTGTTTGCTTTCTTTGTGGCCTCTCTTAATAACTATGATGACTGAACGGGGAGAGTACACAATCAAGAGAGTGAGGCGTGAACAGCCACTTTGCACGTTACTGTACATGACGTGATCACAGCTTACCATACTGTTGCTCAAGTCACCAAAACTTGTACTGTAGCCTGACATCACTCATACTAGTGCCGTTGTCAGCAGGTGTGCCATGTGAAAATCGGCTTTGATGTAAAAACAAAATATCTTAAAAACAAAATATCTTATCAGCGTTTTCTTAGCTTTACAGTTGCTCAGTGCTGTTTCTGCCTACAGGAGATTTGTATCATTGAGCACACTCAGCTTCAAAAATTGGTGTGTGTACACCTTTAAAGGGCCCCTAAACCACCCAGAGGTCAAAATTTAGTTGTGGTGTTGCTTTTGTGCTGGTGTCTGCAACGAACACATAGCCCTAAGAATCTTTTGAAACGATGCCGAAATAGCGGAGTCAGATGCGTTTGATTATTAAAACGTCGCACTTGCTTGTTTTGCTCTCTCCTGCCCCACACACCGTCCGCTCGCAGTTGCTCGTGCCACCTCTTCGCGTAGTGCTCCTCCGAATGTCACGTGAAATACATCGTTGATGACGTGCAGTTCAAACTGTCCATTTCCGGTTGGCATGCCTGCGCTGGCCTCCGTGCTCACGCAAGCGTTTTGTTGGTTCTGTGCGAATGCTCTGTGCTAGCACTCCCCGTGGTGTTCTGCTTGCTGGTACAGTTGTTACAGTTTATAGTCCATATGAACGACACACGATGAGGAAGAACAGACAGGCAGGGAACGCGTGCATTTGCTAGCAGACTAACCGGAAGTTGAAGTTCTTCGACCAATCAGCGGAGCTCTGCTTCAGTTGATGTCACTGAAAACCACGTTGCTGTCCCTTGCCATTGTCGTGGCTCGGGAATGCCTGGAGAGGCGCGCGGGATTGTTTTTCAAGTTTGTGGCGCGGCCGCCGCGCGTAGTGCTGCCGCGTTTGGCATCATTCATCGTGACGGCATTCTCAGCTTGATGCGCATGTTAACTTGAAATGTTAAAAGAAAATGTCAGGGGTGGTTTAGGGGCCCTCTAAGGTTCTCTCTAACCGTGTGAGCGTACGGCATCGCGTTTTTGGCATTTTCAAGCTTTATGCCCAAGTTCATCACTCATGTTAGACTTTCTGTTGCCTTTGAGGTTCTGAAGCAGCTACTGATGTTAACACCGAGTGAGTGTAGCCGGCTTTCAAAAGCTGTCCTATCCATAATTGGCAAAACCTGTCTCAGTCTTGTAATTCATTACCATCTGAGCGTGGACTCCAGGCAGTTTGTTTCAGACCCACATGTAATAATTTTACAATAGGCAAAATCATGTGCTAGTAACTTTGTCTTAGCATATGTCTAATAGCACCGACAAGCAAGAAGTCTTCATTGGTTTTGTCTGCCATGCTCATGCAACGTGACATAATTTGCTTTCTGATTGTTGCACAATGCGTGGAGGAAGGAGGGGATGGATTGACGGGCTCATTTGATAGAAACAATGTGACAGTGACAGCACGTGTAATGAAGCGAAGGAAAGCATAAGGGCACTACTTAGTCTCTCTTAATAGAAGTGTAGTAATTATGACAAAGGAAAATGAACTGAAGTGTATGGAAACCATTAATGTTAATGAGCTTCTATTCTCTCATTTACGGCACTAAGGAATTACATACAAGGTTACTTCTTTAGCTCACGAAAGTATTGCACGTAAGCTTTTCGCTGCCCAACGCAATATTCAACTCTCGTGTGCAAACGCAAGGCAAACAAGTCACCTTAAGTTAAATCCTCCTCCCTGTACCAATGTTTGCAGCAAAGGATTGCTGGAATTCTTCAGAGGTGTAACCTGGAACACTGCCTCTAGAAATAAAAACTTTGCATAGCTTTAACCTTGCTCGTAAGTACTTCTTCTTGTCTTGCGAATTGTAACACCTTTTTTCCATAGGCAAATGTATGCATCGTTCAAAAACGCGTATGCGGAAAGCCTATCATTCCAAGACCAATCATGTGCGTTGCTAACCTTTGTGTACTTTCTCTGTTGGACCAGTGACTACCTAGACACACAAACTATTGGTGCAAGTATTTTGTACACATTCTGTATAATTATGTCTCAGCAAACACATTTTGATAGGATTTGGTTTAAACTTGCCACCAGTGAGGGCCAACACATGCGGCATGAATTTCATGCTGGTGCAACAACCAATGATTTTTTTGTCATTGTTGCTTTGTGCTATTAGAAGATTGTGCTTGCGTTTTCAGTAGTATTAAGCTAATATAATGTCATCATTCTGGGGCAATTATGGGAAGGTTGGAGCACAGACTGCACAGGGGTCTATGTTGCATTAAGGCTTTAGTCGTGACCTTTTTGGTCTTCTGTTAGAAAAAGCCTTTTGGGTGGTGGGACGTTGTCTTTTTCAGCTGCCATTGTTCCGATGTTCAAATGGTAGCACCTCAGAACACTGAGCCATACACACCTGTGTTCATCATTGGTAGCATTTTGGAGCGTTTTCCATGACATGATCGACCTTTTAAAACAGCCTGTTCAGTATTTCATGTGCATGCATCTCAGTGCAAGGCATGACGTGCTTTGTTTCAACTTTACTCACTGCTTTGCTGGGGTCCAAAGCCTATGACTCGCATCTGTGCAGTAATTTTTCCTTCCAGCTTTCATGATACCTTTTGCTGTGCCTTATCTGCCCATTTACACACTTCCATAACCAATGCTAAGTGTAAATAGCTCTGCAAGCGTGAATCCTGCACGGTGCCAAGTGTGTACCAAGGCCTGTACCAGTAGTTTGATAGATGCATAGTGCTTAGCTGCTAAAGCAGTATTCATACTTCTCAGTGGTCATTACCTGTTGCTCCACAGAGTCCTATCCCAACAGTGGAAGGCCATATACAGTCACTATGCTGCATGGATGCTCTGAAAGGCATCATACAAACATCTTAGGCACTTGTTTTATTACCATCATGTTTGGCTGTTAACATTGCTGTTTTGTGTCTGTACCGACTAATGATGCTACCATATACTGATATGCACGAAAAGGACCCTGCCTGTCCCTTCTATGTGTAATGACTTTCCTAATTAGTTTGAAATCACGGCACAAAAGAACTGGAAAATCACTCATGTAGCAGTTCAAGTCATCCATGAGCTTTATATAAAATCGTGTATAGCACCACAGTGCAACAGTTTAATTTCTTCAACACCAACTCGACAAAATACAGCCAGCCACACGCTATAAGTGTCACTGTCGAACCAGTGGGCACCGATAGCTCTGCTGTCTACCTCTTCCACATCATGTGGATTTGTTGCATCCAGTGGCCCAGAAAGAAGTGGCTGTAGCCTACGCATATATTAAGATGGGTTGAAAGGTCTCTTTAATTTCTTTTATACTGGTGTCGCATGGGCGTTTCAAAGGCCTTCGAACCGACAAAGGTCAAGTTTGAGCTGCTACACGGGTGGTTTCAATGACCGTCGAGTAGGTAGTCTATCGAGTCAATGGAGCACCCTACAACTCCTTCAGAGACTTCGAAGGCCGTTGAGCGACGGAAGCAGCGCGAACTATGAGACTTGGCACACTGGCGGCTCCCGCGCACTTTAGTTTTGGAGGCCACAGCCATATTTATCTCGTATCAATAAGTAGAACCATACACCGGTGAAAAATATTGGAAATGTGCCAAGAGGCCAATGTTCTCACTTTATTGCATTAGTTCTAGAATGAATACGGCGTCACTGCCATAAAAAACAAATGCCATGCAGCTGGCGGGAAACACTGCATGTGGCGCCATCTTGTGTCTATAAATCAGACCACTTTTGAGGCTCACGCTAGGAATTTAGGCTTAGCAGCTTCAAAATCGGCACGTTTTCGGAATAATGACTGCAAAACGTCGCACATACTTTGTCCCTTTTGGTACATGAGATTAGCGGAAGGCTCAGTTTAAACTTTGTTTCTTGCTGGTGGTGTGAATAGCAAGCAACTAGTGCGAATTAGATTTGAATCGGGTGCTTTGGTTGCCGCCATGTTGTTGCGAAATCACTCTGTGACTCAATGGCCGTTCAAAACTGCCGTGTAGCAGCGCCAGAATGTATCTTGAGTCGATGGAGTTGTGGGCTTTTTGAAGGTCGTCAACTCGAAGGCCTTCCAATGTGTCCCTGTGACACAGGTATTATTCACATAAAGATGGACGAAGGCCCGGACAAATATTTGAAATCTTCAACATGATGGGTATCAGGGCACCTTGTGCAATGTGTATAGTGAGCAGGCATATTATGGATGCATACAATAATGTTCGTATATCACATGCAGTTTCGCAGAAATACAGAATACGAAGCATACAACAAATAGCCAAATTGCAAACGTATATACACACCTGTATCATACCCAATTTCATATATGAATTCACCCTCCAATTCCTTACAGAAAATGTTGTATGTATGTTGTAAGAAACAGCATGGAAAGAACTCTACCAAAATTTTTCTGATCGGTTCTTTACTGAAGTTACAAAAATGAACTTGAAAGTGAACTTCAAATGAACTTCCTGTTAACATGTTGTTGGGAGGTGTGAGCCACCATCAGCAGTGAACTTTGCCTCAGATAGCGTCTACATCTGCCGTTCCTCCCATGCATACTACCCATATGTAGGAGCCAAAAGACAATATCATATTCATATTACAATACCTACCTGCTTTTGGTTCTTCTCTATTCATTCTTCATGATACATCGCTAGAAGTGGTATTGTGCATTCTGCATTGAATACAAAACTGAACTCACATTCCATGGTTGGTAACATTCCAGGTTGTGCATGCTGCTTAGAGGACTAGTGCATGACTTCTCTACTCTCAACTGAAGTACAGCTTGCTTGAGAAGGGTGTTGAATTCTAACAATTTTGTCACCTTGGAATCATGTTTCACTTACCGACACAGACTGCTGCCATATGATCTGCATACGGTGCTTGTTTGCTCGCTTAACAATCCAGTGGACTTATTAATTCAACTTGTCGATCATTCACCTGAACTGTGGAAGGCAGTGCTGAAACACAGTGACCCACAGCGCATCTGACACCTGCCTGTGTGCTGTCGAACTTGGCACTTCATTAATGTCTCCTCTCATCTGGGAAGTTAACTCTAAAGACAGGTGTGCATGCACAATACCTGTGGTATTGTGTATCCGCATTGCACTGCAGTGTGCTGCTGCGTCGGCCACCTTAGCTCTTCTTTTGATGATGCAATCACTTCTTCGTTCAGGCTGTCGTGCTTTGTCTTTTGGGGACTTGTATCATGTTAATAGGGGTGGTATCATCAAATCTTGCAATATAATGAAGGCTACCTGATGCGAAAGTGACTGATTGTAAAGCTGTAATCATAACATTGTTTCAATAGCTTGTTACTATTCTTTGTTTACTTTATTGTAAGGGATAATTTGTTACACCCATAACATTATGCCAAGGTTTGACTGTGCAGTCGGCCATGTTATTAACCTCATTGTGTGAGCGTCGACTGTCGAGTTGATAAGCGCTGCATATTGGAGTGCAGTGATGAAATAAACGAGAATACGCGCATGCTCGCATTGAACAGTCTGGTACAGGTTTTGCCTCACAGGCTGTTATGTGGAACAGGCCCAACCCCACTTGCCTTTCTGTCCTGTATCACATTTTGTTCTATTTTCTGAACACTGCTGAGAAAATGCAATGTGCAGGCGCAGCCACTTCATCTTTTCTTTATAACTTGATGGCAGCATTCAGAAAAAAAAAGAAAAAAAAAAGAAAGGATGACAGTAACGGTGCTCGGAAAGAGCGGCCTCCGGTTCCCTGAACGACGCTCGTGCGTTCGGGTTAGAAAAATGGGCAACTGTACGTGTGTGGGGTCTTTCCTTTTGTTAAATTCATTGCAGTTACACATTCCTGCTATAGCAACGATCTCACCTGCTGGTGAGATCGTTGCTAAAACATTTTGATGCACACCAAGTATATGGATAGCTTGTAAACACTTTATTCGCACAACCTTTTTATATATGTTATCACCACATTATTTTGTTTATATGTTTGTGTTTGTATATGACTTGTCGCAGAAGTCTGTTTCTTGTACTACCCTCTGTTTTTCTTTTCTGTCTGATGGTGGCTGCCCTATCATTGGTAGTCTGTCCAGCATGATTGTTGTCCTTTATCTTTTTACCTGGACTTCCCACTAACATTGACCTTCGATCTTTCTGTTGCAGGTGCAAGGCTGCTCCATTTGTACAGGTGTATAGCTAAACAGAGGCCTAGTTTGCAGATGTTTCATTCATAGTAATAAAGCAACAATGAAGTGATATTCACGTGTTTAGCCCTCATGTCTTGTGTTTCATCTATGGCTCTGATGTGCATAGATGTGCTGTCGTCTAAAACCAAATAATGTAGAAACTTATGCTTGTGACTTGTGAAAAGCATGTTGTAAATGTGCCCCTGTGGTTACGCTCATGCCAGTGGAAGAATTCTGATGGCTGTGGCTGCATAACATGCATGTACGTATGTAACTAACATGAGTGTACACGTGTTCGTGTTATATATATGTGCCATAACACAAGTACTACGCAAAGTAGCATGCTGTTAGCCACTATTTTATTGTGATGACATTTCCAATCCTAACCTCTTATGGTGCGTGGCCGATGGTCAGAATACTAGTACCTCCGCATTGTCAGTGGGATCAACCAGTTGTGAGCGATAGATTATATAGATGATAGTGCTAGCGTCGAAATGCGTGGTATGCGTCTGCACAAAATGACGTTTAGGTGCACTTTTGCAGCATTGAGTGTGCCTGAAGCATGTTAATTTCTTTTCTTAATACTATAATGACACACATTAGAAACTTGAGATGCTTGTGCTGATTCCTTTACAGTACTGTCCAAAGTTTCATTGTGATTTGTACATGGAATACAATTTCAACATTGTTGAAGCATTGTACAAGCAGCCACCTTTACTATCGCCACAGTCACATCTGTCAACATTTAGTGGAACCAGGTGCATATCAATAGAAAATTTTAAAAAATGGGAATTTTCACATGAGTTGTCTGTTCTGGAGAACTGAGGAAAAACATGATGTCATCCAAGTTTCTTTTAAATGGGACAAGTTTGTAGTACTTGCAATACTTACGACAGAGCGAGTTGTATGCCAGAAGAAAGATCAGTTTTCAATTGTATGTGCATAATGTACATATAATCTGACCTTTGCTCGTTTTGATAACATAAGCAAGACTGGTTGAATGGAGTATTTTGTGGTGTATGGGGGGTCTATCAAAAACTTTTTTTCATCAGATCCCACTCACTGTGGCAATTTTTGCTATGCAAGGCAGTCGGCGAGGAGCTGCCGATGCTGCAACATTTTGCTTTTAGCCAAGTGTAATGATTTATATCCCTGACATTGTGTAAACTGATCAGATTCATGTATATAATGTGCCATTGCCAGGCACACTGACCACGCTGCAATGCCAGACGTGTAGTCTATGCCACGATGCAATGTCGGCATTCGTGTTAGAGCACAGTCATCAGTTTCATCAAAGAAGTGTGTTTACGGTATGCTGATGTGCATATCATAAGCGGCACTGGTTGGCACACTCCCATGGGGTTAAAGGGTCCCTGAAACGTTTTTTTCACATTACGTCACTGATTAGGCAACACAATTGTGAAATCATTCATGGCATAAATAAAGCGAAGCACCATGCGCTAAGGCAGCTATGAGCTTATTTCTGTCGCCTTCCTCCTTACCACTGCTGTTCCTGCTCAACTCGATCAGCTGCGGAGTGCGCACTAGCGTCGACTGCGCCTCCCGTGTCAGCCGCCGTGCCGAGCCCTCCGCAGGGACATAGCGCCCCGATATCTTTACTGAGGTCGCCGGCCTCGGCAGTGCTAGCCTTTGTAATAGAGCGCGGGCGACTCGTGTGTACGCCGCCAGATGCCGCGACTATACCGTTGGCTGAAACGAAGGAGCACGTTGTAGGAGCACGTTGTTCGCAGTTAGGTTGGGAAAATTACGTGCACGTCACTGGTTAGGGGCCAATCAGCGGCCTCCCATCCATCATTCGGTAGGCGGGGGTGTTTGAAAACACATTTCGGCAAGCCGCTGCAATCTTTTGCGATGCGCATGTTCAAAACCTTATTGTAAATTACACACTTTGCGCAGAGCACTGAAATCTGTCCTCTAATGATCCTACTGACTCACTCTACCGGATCACCATGTTTACACTAAATCGTCAAAACTCTTTCTGGGTCCCTTTAAGTGAAGCCAGCTAGCATCATAGGAGCACGTATGTAGTATTTATTAAATTGTTATAAGAGCACTCGCCAATGCCTCAGATGACTTCACATAAGCACCACCACCACAACTGCCGATGCCATCAATCCAACAAACCATCAATCATTTCGAAATCAACTGTGGGAGCATTTTCTGAAATAGCATTATGGCATTATTATTCTTTTTCTTTTCCGTGAAGTCATCACCCATTTTTTTTTTTTCTTTTGTGAGTGTACTTGGGCTTCTGTTTTAATTAAGCAAGAAATACTGTTGCTATGATTTAAAATGCTTTGCAATGCATTTTTAGGGCTTGTTCTGCTCTGTACAGGCATTTCTAAATAACTACAATGTGCATTTTTTTTCATTCCTTTCCATTTGCTTATTTCAGTGTATTTGTATTATTTATTTCTTGATGTTAGTTCTATTATTTACTTGGTACTTGTCCCCCTTACTCAGTGCCCTATTGGGCCCTATAAGGTATCATGAATAAATAAATGAATAAATAAGTAAATAAATAAATAAATAAATAGAACTGTAAACTGGGCTGGTTGTTAAAAACTGGCCATTTGTGAGAATGTTATGCTTATGCATCAGCAAGTTTGTTTTATATCCTAACTAGTAGAAGGTGTCATTCACAGCATTCAGCACCCGCCCCTGCCTTTCCTTCCTTTTGCTTCTTGCCCTTTCTTTGTATGTCGCAGGGCTCATGATGAGATGGTACACTCTCCAGAAAAATTTTTAAGGGCCTTTGTGGTGCTCCTGCACCTTCAATGAAATGTGCAGGTGTGAACGTGCTTAGAGCAGAAAAGCAATTTAAGGAAGAGACTTTTTTGGTTGGAAAACGTCCTTGCGGGGAGGTGAACTTGCAGGCTTCCGCAAATCGCGGAGGTGGCACAATGGTTGAGCGTCCGCTTCCGATGCTGTAGGTACCTGGTTCAAATCCTAGTGCCGGCCGTACACCCGCAGGCTTAAAAATGGGTAGACGAGTACACACTTGGTGCTCGGTTTACGTGTACTTATCTCAGAAGGTGGCCCCATGAGGACGTGGCAGGTGCCCTGGGCACACCTTACTCACCACGGCCTTGGTGAAATAGTTGAGTGTCCGACGTTGCTGTGGTAGGAAGGGAGGCATCCGCCACAGCCGCCAGGTACCTACCGGTAAAAAATGGACAAGTGTGCTTCTGGCCTGGCGCGTGGCAGGTGGAAGGTTCTGTACTCTTTGGAGATCACCCACCCTTGTGGGAAATGGGCGGCATGGGATTGCCTGACCTAAAAATAAGATCACTCACTCATTCTCCTTCTTTTGCTTCATTCATGCTTCAATTCCTGCTGTGCTCACGGGGATGAGGACAAAGCAACGGAAGAAAAAAAAATCGTGTTCCATGCTGCACAAAGTATAGATGTTTATGCAGTGCTGTTATTTACGGTATACAACATACAGTCATGCCATGTGTCAGCACGATAATGAACGGAGGCGACTGATTTGGTAAAACTGACAACATGCCTCTTGTACTGTGACAATTTTGGTGTATATGTCGCGCGAACAAGGCAACCAGAAGACCTGCAAGACACAGACAGCCAGATACACATGGTCAAAGTGCCTGTGTTTGGCAATAAAGTGTTTCACATAATAGTGCATCTTTCGCGGTTTATTGGCTGCTTGGCAAGTTGTGAATCACCAATTTTTCCACGTGCCTGAACACGCATAACGTCATGGAGCGACTGTGAGTTCCCTCGAAATGAATCAAGGGAAGCCTAAAAAGAGAAATTGAAAGTTCTGGTGCAGCAGATGCACAGGCAAGATATTATAGGACGTGTGGGTGGAGGAGGAATGGTGCTCCGACCCCTTTTATGTACGCTTGTACGTGTGTGCGTGTATACAATATACAGAGTGTACAAGCTAAAAAATTCTGAGGGCAACCGTAGATTTTGAAGACGTTGCACGTAGCGTGATCTGCTCTGATACAAGGAGATGCTCGCCAGCTCTGCGAGTCGCCTAGTCTCCGTGATCGCCCGCGCATTTACGATGGCACATCTGCAGCTTCGTTACCAGATGGCGCGAGCTTGCCGGACGGAATGAAAATTTGAGTCTTACAACCGCGCCGTGATGGCGCCACGTGTCTGTATCGCCTAGGGTTCCTCGATGCGCTCTCTCCCCTCCGCCGCCTTGGAGCGCGCGCATCGAGGAACCCTAGTATCGCCTAAATAATTGCGACTCGCTTAAGCAAACGATGCTCTGTTCCGCAGCGTTTGTAGGTAGCACAGCTCAGAATCCGTCGGGTTTTGAATGAGTGGAAGGGGGAAGAACGCCGTAGTGGAGGGCTCTGTGGGGTTCCTTTTGCCTAAGCTGAGCAAAGCGGAGCAAGTGGCATCTCGAAGTCTTGTTTAATCTCTCAGTAGTGGTATTGAATACCGCTGCGCTCGGGTCTTCGTATGTGCGCCCTAAATGCCCAATATGCCGGGTGACACTCGATTTAGGTCATCGTAGTGATGCCAGCTTTTGAAGACAGCCGCGGCCGTTTAGGGACGGGCACGCATCTAAGCTGTGATCCCGAATTCGCGCGTATGCGTGGTTGGACACTCCCAATTGGCTTTGACCCAGATGCGCGGTCAAGTAGATTAGCGGTGACAGGCTAAGGTATTTCTTTTTCTTTGGGCGTTTGTAACAGTTGCGAGGAAGGCCACATTCTGACCTCCTCTATGGCACGTCAGCATACGGCACTGTTTATATATCGTTCCAGCAATAATATGTAATAGGTCTTCCATAAAATGGGATTACGCCGCACTCGACCCATCGAGCATGTTAAAGGTGACAAGAAATGCGCAGGATCGGGGATTTGTAAAGCGTCCCTTTGACCTGGATTGCTTAACTTGTGATGAGCCTCGTATGTCGCAGGAATACGGACCAACGCAGGTTCAGGCATAGCGAGCCACAGGGCCGCACGGTCCCATGCTTGGTCTTCTGAAGGTTGGTTTATTCCTAACACACGTCCTTTGCATAAGTCGTGAAATCTTGACTTTACATTATCTGTATCACGCGACAAGCGCAATGTTTTTTAGCGGTTACCGAGGTAAGTGGAGGTTTTCTTTCGCCGTGCTTGCTCTGATTGTAGTCCTTCATCACCCTCCACTTTATCCTACCCCATTTTCATAAGCCTTTACAAAAAGATTCTCTGAACAGTAAACTTATTCCTGGAACATATTAGGGTGCCTCGGGGCGCTGCTATCGAGGAACCCTGGAACGTGTTGAAAAATAGCGCCAAAGCGACATGCACAATAGGAGAACGCGCATTTCAATAAATAAATAAAATAACGCTGGCGTGTGTCGTTTCCTGTTCTGTTAATTGCCGGTGTCATTTCGGCGCCGATAACGTTAAAGAGCTTGTGTAGCAGAAAATCAGCGTTGGCCGCTACGCGTCTACGGCGGGAATAATCATTTCAAGCAACCGCCCTAGCAACGCGCGAAGCACCTAACCACGCAAATCCTGTAACGCCATGGCCCAGCTGCGTCAGCGAACAAAATTGAATTTACCAAAGTGAAATCCGTCAGAAAAAAAAAAAAATGTAACCTACGACTTGACCAAAACGTACACACGTGTCATAGCCTGCAGTTTAATTTGATCTGAGTACTAGAAAACATGGTAGTTCTGTTACGAGAAAACTCAAACAATTCCAGCATTCCTAAAAGGACAGAAAACTGAGCGAGTTGGGAATGATTCATTATGTATGGAAAAGGCGTGCAAAACACGGACGCAAGACACTCCTCATCTCTTGTTTCCGTGTTTTGCGCGCCTCTTTCCTCACATAATTAATCCAGCATTCTACGCAAGGCGCTAATTGTGATGAATATTCCATGAGAAGGCGATGCGAATGGGACCCTATGGCGCGATCGCGTTAAGCTTACGCGTTTCCCAGAGCTTTTTTTTTTCTTTTTCAGTATGTTCCAGAAATATTACCAATTGGTCCAGCTATTGATTCTTCTACAATAAACTTTCTCTTGTTTCTCCTCTAGCTACCTATGTTACTACTGTATCGTGTTATCGAAGAACCTGTAACGGACGCGAATTGAGCGTCTTCCTCCTCAGCTGACTATGTTTAGAATACTCGCAAAAAAATTAGCACCTATAGACCTTTCCAATAGAGCCCTCCTGGGTGCCGCCATGAAATGCCGCCAGCGACGTCTACCGGCGGCGCCATCTTGGGCTGTTTGCTCGCCAGGCTATCTGTGCGGACGCGTGCGTTCGTTGTGTGTGTTTCAGCAAGATATTGCTTTCGCTCTTTTTAAACGTCGCGGAATCGTTAGGTAGGTCCATTTGTGAGTATGTGGGATCTGATTGATTAGCAGTACAGTTGCTATCGGCATTGTTTTTCGTGTTATTGCGCGGGCAGAGGCGGGATCAGTGGGGCCGTTTGGCAGAAGTAAAACTGGGTAACCGGGAACCGTGTCGTCTCTTGTTTGATTTACTGTTGTAAGATGACTCGCCTCATAATAAAAATACTGTTGCTTTTGCTAACAATGGTGCCACTCATTAAGGTGAGAGCCTTAGTGTCTCAATTAGAGTAACCTTAATGTTTCAGTCAGAGTGTCCTTAAAAGAGGGTGGTTCCAAAATTATGTAAAATTATCACAAGAAACGATACCTTGAGAAATAGACCGCTAATCACGTAACACGATATATCAAACGAACCTTTCATTTAACGCGGACATGACTCAGGCATAATGAGCATGATAGCCAGGCTTTAAGCCATGTTCATGACTATAACTATGAAAGTGAGCATGTCCAGAAATCAATGATTGAAAATCGCCCACTAATGTTTGTAAGTAACACAAGTTAGGTTAGAGCGGTTACGGTAATGAGAGTACACCATGATAATTACCAAATCGCGATTAAAGAATGACCTGATTTTGCAAAACATGTAATTAATGACACATAATACAAGGAAAAGCTTGAAACTGTAAGAATGCTGTCGAGATGGGTGTCAAACGAAAGGTGCATCTCGAAGGATGTGATATTGGTCATAGTCACGTTCGTGACATGTTCTCATGTCATGCTATGACATGAGCATGACTCTGGAAACATAATACTATTGGAAAGGGATCGATATGGGTGTGAAAAAAAAGGTGCATGTCGAAAGATGCAATATTACTCGTAGTAACGCTCATGACATGATGTGCTCCGGTCATGCTATGACATGAGCATGACTCTGCAAACATAAGACCAGTTGAAGGGGATCGATATGGGTATCAAGCAAAAGGTGCATGTCCAAGAATGTAATATTGGTCATAGTCACGTTCATGACATGTGCTTATGTCATGAGCATGACTCTGCAAAACAAATGTAAAGGAAGGAGGTCAAGATGGATGTCAAACAAAAGATGTAGGTCGAGAGACGCGACAGAGTTAGTCATGTTCATGACATGAAATACATGATATCACATGAGCATGACGAAGCAAAAATTAACGGAAAGGGGTCAAGTTGGTCTCAAACGAATTGTGATTGTCGAAGGATGTGATATTGTTCATAGTCACGTTCACGACATGTTATGCTCATGAAAGAAAGAAAGAAAGAAAGAAGGAAAGAAAAAGGAATGTCCGTACTACAACCCCTTGCTTTGATATTACCGCAAAACGCGTTTAGCTATCATGTCGAAGCTAATCGAGTAGGGAGAGAGAATGAAAGAAGAAATCTGGGAACTTCATGCCATATGCTAAGTATGGCACTGACTGGGGTTCACGGGGTGTAGGCCACATCAGCGTTAACCGCGTGGGAACATGAGCGGAGCGGCGTCTGGGCACGAGTACGTCAGTGCGCAGCCGCACTCCTCCTGCGCAACGTTGTGCTTGCTGCACAGCTGTTTATGTGCAGCATTCCTTTTCTTCTGGTTGTAGGTGCAACCATAAACATTGCAGTGATGCCCTGTCGATAGACTGTTCTTAAAGGACATTTTAAGTCGCTCTAGTGAGCAAAAAACAGCGCGCGCACCGTGCAAGCACCGCAAAACGTATGGGCGGCTTGGCGCAACAAACAGCCCAACGAAGGGGGGCGTGGCGCGGAGAGCTCTCTCCCGCGCGCTAGCAGACGACAAAAACAGGTTCTGGCTCGCCGGTGCGAGAGTGCGGATAGAAAGGTCTATAACGTTTGTTGTCTTTCAGGAAATGCTACGATACTTAAACTTCTTCAGTGAAATGAAAGATAGCGGCTGTCGAACCGAAAGAACGTCCCTGCGACTGCCGAGTTCCTTTGCTGTAAAGCTGTCTCCGTGCCTCGCTGCTCTGTCAAGTGGGGAAGCGTGCTTTACAAAACCAACCAAATGGTGCATGGTGGTAGGGGAGGGGAATGACGTTTAGCGTTGTTGTTTGGTGTTCTCTCTCTGTGTGTGTGTGTGTGTGTGTGTGTGTGTGTGTGTGTGTGCGCACTCCGCGATCTCCCTATGACACTTGCTATTAGTCCTTGACCTGGATCGATGTGACCCACCGCGTGCCCCAGATGCGCGTGTATTGCCGGCTCGTCAATAACTTAAGTATAGCCGCATCTTCTTTCCTTCATTCGTTACTTCTTGTTCCATATGCTGCTTGAAATGGAGGACTTCATTCTTCTTGTTGCTGTTAAGTTTCAACGTGGAACCAGGGGGAAAGAAAAATGTGCTCGGGCCTTGCCACTGATCGAGACGTGCGCATCACATGACTGCTTTTCTTGGTTTGACTATAGATGCTGGTTATTTCGCCGCGAACCGCACTCCGGAAACCAATATTTATGACACGACGAACAGACCTCGTATATATAACGCGGAAATAATTATACGTCAGAGCAGGCAGTGGAAGAACGCAATGGCAGGGATCGAACATTCGTTTCGTACTCGCATTTGTGTTCATTTCGCGCAAAGGTTTTTTTCTTACTGAATTTATTTGTAGTACCGTTTGGACGCACCAACTCTGGGGGCTTCACTGGATGTGGTATTTTCGAGCGATGCGGAGCGGTTTTCTCAAAGACGTCCCTTTATCTTCGTAATCACTTCTTCCTGCTAGCGTGCCATCAATTTCTATACCAAAGCTTCATGTCTAGCCACGGCTTGTAGCTTCGCTTTGCGAATTTTTCCCGTGCATGGGGGTACGTATATATCATCTGCCAGGTCCTACGCCAGGGGGTACGTGACAGGCGTTCCCTTGAGTTTCCTTACGACGTTTTCCTTTAGTCCACGGAACTTGCACCTTTCCAGCATCCAGTATTTGTGCGACGAGAGATAGATATAGAACGGGACAGATGGGAATTGTGCTGTCGCAACTGAAGTATCTGGTTTAGTTTCAGCAACGTAGGCTAACGTTTAAAAAAAGAAATTATATATATATATATATATATATATATATATATATATATATATATATATATATATATATATATATATATATACGTACACACGCTCACCACCCATCTTCTGAAGGCTACAGGGACATATATATATCGCTGTACCTTTCAGATGCGTGGTATGCTTCGAGAGCGTTTTTTCTTTATGCGCAGACCTGTCTCCCCGGTTCACATTTTCTTTAATTGCGTAAGCAGCGAACAGCCGTTAAATGTGCCGACAGGGAATTACTATACCAAGCATGCCCACGCCACCGAAGCTTCGTACGTAGCAGAAAAAAAAAGTGGGGCACACGTGAGTAGAAACACGAATGTGCGGATGTGGTCGTCGGAACCTACGACGATCGAGCGACTGCGCAAGACCGCGCTCCGCCGCGGTTATTTCTTTTCCTTTCTTTTTTTTTTTTTGTTTGCCTACGTCTAGAGATTAGTTGCGCCCCACGGACAGCTCGCTTACGTATTCCGACCCTGAGGACCGCGCTTTGAATCGGTCTTACGTTTCAGTTATTCGTGATATATTTGGTGCTTAGCTTAAAGGCCGCGGCAGAACGGAATCGGGACTTTGCACCACGTGCGAGCCGTTTTCTCTGCCGTTTCAGTTCAACGGGAGCGTGCTTTAGCGAGGCTGACGTGTACAGACGGAGGTTATCTTGAGAGACTTCCGCACAGCTGTCCGAAATACGCCGAGGGAACAATTTCACCGGCGGCTTCGGCAATGCATTGAAGTTGTGCACGAGCACTCTTGGGGACCAGAGCTTATGATGATGATAGTTTTGCGGCAGGCCGCACTTTTTAGGATAGCCAGAACAGCGTCGCTGTTGAAATGTGTCTAAACTAAAGTGAACACAACGATCAATTATTGCACAGCTGTGTCCCGCAGAAAGCATGTCATGCATAGAAGATTTTCCGACATATTGTCTTCCGCTTTTCCGCGGCGGACAATATGTGGGAAAATCGAAGACGAGCGGGTGCTTTACATGTGTAGTGTTCGGATCCTGGTGGTCGGAGCCGGGCCGTCGGTCCTAGGATTCCACGCTACCAGGTCGACGTTTCCACCATCCCGACTCCAAGGTGAGGTTGCCGAAGTACGGAGCCGACACGGAGACGATGACGTTAGAGAAGAGAGAGATGAGGTTTATTTTACATGATGATCGGAGCTGACTGAGCGCGTTTGCGCTCTTATTATATACAATATTATATACAAAGGTCTTCAATCAAAGTGTCGTCTCCGCCCTCGAAGAGAGGAGGTCACGCCCCGCCTTCGCTGCTTCTCTGCGGCAAGGGGCGACGGGAATCGAGTGACAGCCGATGATGATTCCCGGAGACGGAATAAATTTAAGGTACGGTCCGGCGAAGAGGCTTGCTGAAAATAACAACACAAATAAATGCACTCTTCCCGGCCCCGTCCTTTTTGACGACACGCTGGCACTTTCTCCTAACGGGACAGCCGTAGAGCCACCTGCTGGCAGCAGTCCTGTGTCCGGTGCGCTGCTGTACCACTCCCGCTGCGTTGGTGCGCCCAATCCTCCTTGGGTGCGCCCGAGAAGTTTCAAATGCGGCACAAACGCGCAAACACACACCGCACGACACACCGATGGTCCACGGATTCCGGGAGCTTCACGCGGGCTGGTTTGAAGCTCGAGGCAAGAGGTGAACATGGCCTTCGCTGCAGCGTCCAAACAATGTACTTGTCTCTTCGAGACGGCAGCCCAGCGATGTACATCCGTGGGAACGCAGGCACACGCGCTCCCCACGGTCCTTTTCCCCGATCCACGGTTGACTGCCAGTATCCTCCCTCCACCACATTTATGGGTGGGGGGGGGGGGGCGGGGGCGAGGGCGAGCCGATCTTAACAGTAGTCAATTCCCTGCTGCATGCCGCGCAATATTCTTCGGCTGACATGTTCTCAGGAGCCCTCCATGATTGATCGGCGGTGTTCTCTTGCTATGTTCAAAAAAAAAAAATCCACGCATATCCACGGAGTGAGTGATGATGAGTGGGCGAAGCTCCGGATGTTCATCGGTAAAAACCGTGAATCTTCCGTGAATCTTGCCCAGTACATCATCAAAGACGTGGATGGATGGATGGATATTAGGAGCGTCCCCTTTATAACGGGGCGGTGGCCGGGCCACCAAGCTCTAGCTTTATTTCTTTTTCGTTTACAACCATTTCTTTTCCCGAATCACACATATTTTCACTGTATGTCGCCATCTAGCGCTCTCCTATCACACTAGAGCACGGATGGATGGATGCTATGAGCGTCCCCTTTGTAGCGGGGCGGTGACATGTGCGCCACCAGGCTCGTAAGAAGATTTAAGCACTTTTTTTTTCTCTCTCTCTTTAAATTTTCCTCATGCCTTTTAAATTTACTTCAATCAAATCGATCATACTATAGAAAAAACGGAAATTCATAGCCCAGTTCCCTGCCCCTTATGGCAGAAGGTCCTTATTTTTCTCTATAATTATTTTTGTCCGTTCTCTCTAGTTTTCTGCCACCAGTATTCTAACCGTCTCTTACTTATTTCAGTCGCGGCTATGTTCAGCTTCCCGTTGTTCGCCCTAAAACCCAAGGCTTCCTGTAGGCTGGTGCCCAAACGTACACCTGGACGGATATTTCCGCATTCAATCAGAACATGCTCCGTCGTTTCCCTATCTTCCTCACAGCATGTGCATTTTTCTTCTTCATTACTGAATTTCGCTTTATAAATACGCGTTCTAAGGCAGCCCGATCTCGCTTCAAACAATAAAGCGCTTCCTCTTGAATTATCATAAAATGCCTCCCTCTTTATTTCGTTTTTGCCCTCTCGGTAGTTATTCAGAGTCGGCTTTTTTTCCATCGCTGCTCTCCAGTAAATCTTCTCCGCCTCTCTGACTTTTCCCTTTACGCTCTTTGTTGTCAGTTCTCTTACAGCCGTATATTTACTGGTGAGCCTCCTAGTTCTCTTTCTCCACTGCGTGTCAACGCTCTTTCTATATAAATAGCGGAACACCTTCACTGCCCACCTACTCTCTTTCATATTCCTTAGCCTTTCTTCAAACCTTATTTTGCTCTGCGCTTCCCTTGCCTCAAAACTCGCCCATCCCATATCGCCCTTTACAGCCTCGTTTGTCGTTTTCCCGTGAGCACCCAACGCGAGGCGTCCCACAGTTCTTTGATTCACATCCATTCCTGATTGTACCTCTGGCCTCATGCACACCACTGAGTTCCCAAATGTAAGCCCCGGTACCATTACCCCTTTCCACAGACCCCTAAGCACCTCGTACCTATTGTGTCCCCATAACGCTCTGTGCTTCATTATTGCTGCGTTCCTTTTTCCCTTTGCTGCCAAGGCACGCAGCGAGCGCCTCCGCGCCATCTATTGATCAATTCACGTACTAGCTAAGCAGCACCGCAGCGCTCGGAAGGACGGACGGATGGACAGACAGACAGGACGGACGGACGGACGGACGGACTCCCATACTACGCGTTCCCATACATCTGAATGAAGCGAGCACCGCAGGGCCATCAAGCCGTCTAGTGAGCACTTCACGAACTAGAGGTGGCTACTACAAACGGAGGATGGACAGACCCACGGCATAAGGAGCTTCTCCCCTAAAAAGTGCTGCAGGACCCTTTTAAGAAGAGGGTGGAATTGGGCTTGTTGGTACTGCATAATTCGTTACTTAGCGCTAACACTTTTCACACACGACTGAGAAGGGTTACTTAGCGCTCGTCCTTGTTCCTTCTCAGTCGATTCTGTGCGAAAAGTGTTTGCGCTAAGTAACCCTTTTAGCAGCTTAGGGTCGGGGTTGATCCGCAGCCAGAGATCAGTGTTTAGCATTTAACAGCTGAGCAGTTACGCACAAGGAAAAAGCTCACCCTCTAACCACGACCCACGATCTTGCCCTCAGCTCACTGCTGCATGATTGTGCTAGATGACTGATTGATTTGTGTGGTTTTGCGTTCCAAAACCAGCTCTGATTATGAGAGGCGCCGTAGTGGAGGTCTCCGGAAATTTCGACCACCTGGGGTTCTTTAACGTGCACTGACATCGCACAGCACAAGGGCCTCAACATTTCGCCTCCATCGAAATGCAGCCGCCGCGGCCAGGATTCGATCCCGCGAACTTTGGACCAGCAGCCGAGTGACAGAGCCACTGGACCACCGTGGCGGGGCCATGATAGTGTTAGTGATGGCGGGAGTGCTAGATGACAGTGAAGAAGAGGAAAGAAAGCGAGAAAGGAAAGGTCTCCGGTTGCGCAGAAGGGAAGAAGAAGAAGAAGAAAAGCGGTTGCGCACTTCCTCAGCCCACTGATCCGTGATGGTGATAATGATATTGCTACTTGATAATGATAGTGAACTTGACACCCTTGACGCATCACAGCTGCGAATTTACATTTCGCAAGCGTGGAACTGGCTTTAATTTTATTCCACTGATGAAAACAAGTGTCATTTCCGTAGAATGAAGCCTTAGCGCTGGAGCGACAAGAACAATAAAGAAGACGGGACGTTCACTAGTCTTCCTGGTTCCGGCGCTTTATGGTCTCATTTTATGGAGCGGACCAACCAACCCAGAAGCATGGCTTCTTTTCAGCAACCGGGACATGTTCCAATACGAAGAGAAATCGTTCCGTCGATACCCTGTCTTTAGCGGTATTCTGTACACAGCGACTTTTCTTTGCTTCGATCCTTCATACCCACAGATACAATGAGTGTATGAACCACACGTATCTTTCTCCCTTACGTGTTGCTTATACGTGCATGCTTTTTTTTCTTCATGTTGGCTCATTCCCCGCTTATCCAATGCGGTGAGCGCCTGCTTCCATTTATTAATTTTATTATTGTTCTGACAGTTAATTGACCTCACTTCTCTACTGATCTTGTATTGATATCATACAACGTTTAAACGGCCTTTTTCTGATGAATTTATTTATTTATTTATTTATTTATTTTGCGTCGCCCATAAAGATGTACAATGGTAGGCACGTGATGGCAGTGAATGACGCAATGTACGAGGCGTTATCTCGGACGCGAGTTTCTTTTTCAGCTAGGTTTGCTCGCCTGGATCGTGATTTTCATCATCTGTTCGTGCTGCGCGAGCGCCGGCATACGCTGACACGTGGCCGTATTAACACACGTGATACGTGACAAGAAATCTCCATTTCGTCGGACAGACCCATCGAGAACCGCAGAGGAGCAGCGAAACTGGAACGTCACCACGCTCAGTGAGCGTGTAGTCTCGCGCCTTCGCACCCTCTCCTTCTTCGAAAAGCGGTTTGTGCCGGTTTTTATACCGGATCGCGCAGGCAGTAATGCTCTAGAGAGGACCGCTTTTTACTTTAGTCTTTCACTCGACCCCTCAGCGCGCGGTCTTATGGAGGATCGGCTAACGAGATCCAAGGTTGCCGTTTGCCGGTGCAATTCTCGCAATGGCAAGCGCAGCGTCGGTTCACTATTGCGGAAGGAAAGCTCGATGCCACGGCCACAAGAGCGGGGAAATCGTTCACGACGCAGACCACGGCGCTATCTTCTCCGTCTTCGTTTCTTTACTTCCCCTGGTTTCTTTCTTTCTTTCTTTCTTTCTTTCTTTCTTTCTTTCTTTCTTTCTTTCTTTCTTTCTTTCTTTCTTTCTTTCTTTCTTTCTTTCTTTGCAGTTTGCTAGCTTTGGTGCACATACACGATCCGGTATCTCGCTCGATGCGATGGCGGATGTGGTTGCGAAATGCTTCGGAAACAGGATGAATGAACGGAGCTTCGTCCCACGCGCCCGATCATGCGCGTAGATACACGGATCGCCACCAGATGGCTACACCGCTGTGTGCTGCCCGCAGCTGTTCAGTATAGCAATGCACAGTCAATGAAGTATGGACACGCTATAATAAGTTTCGTTGTGAGAGCATTCGGGTAGATTTCGGCAAATATTGCGACGCACAGCATATGTGGCAAGCTTCCATAACTGGACCATGGCCGAACGAAATAAGATCGGCGCGCCCCTACAAAGGAGCACTGGGCCTACCTGAGTCCACCAGTACGGACCTACTGTTGCAACTGGGTGTGCACAATACCCTGGAAGAAATCGCGGAGGCCCAGAGAATATCTCAACTGGAGCGCCTCACTATTACCGAAGCTGGACGAAGTATCCTCGCTAAACTCACGTACCACAGCCAGCAGGGCCCGAAAGTTCAGCTCCCGCGTCTAATCAGAGACAGCATCCGGGTCCAAAATATACCTAGAAACGTCCACCCAACGTACAACCAAGGTAGAAGGAAAGCCAGAGCAACGGCCCTGATGCGCTCTTATGGCAAGGGGGAGGAAGTGCGGTTTGTCGACGCCGCTGCGTACAAAAATCGGCAGGCCTTTTCAGCGGTGGTCATAGACACTAACTCTCAGATCAAAAGCGCCTGCAGCATTAACTCGGAGCACTCGGAGGTCGCAGAGGAAGTGGCCATTGCCCTAGCCCTAGCCGACGAAGGCGTTCATATTGTGCTCAGCGACTCCCAAGCAGCAATCCGCAATTTCGCCAAAGGCAGGATACCTATTACAGCGTACAACATTTTCAGAAATTTGGTGTAGACCTAAAGACCACAGCTCGCTCATATGGTTCACCGCACACATTACTTCGGAGGGAGGAGCACCCCTCCCCCCCCCCCCCCCCCCCAACCTCAACGAGGTAGCCCACAATCTCGCGCGCGACATGACCGACCACGCGAATTTGGGCAACAGCGGGGGACGACGGGTTGAGCGAGACCGTATGACTAGGTATAATGATATTACGAAAATGTATTCTAACTCGAGAAGAACGCTTCCACCACCGCACACCAAGCTTAACAGGGCACATGCAGTTGCTTGGCGCCATCTCCAAACAAATTCTTACCCCAACCCAGTCCAGTTAAACAGGATCTTCCCGGAGGTATATACCACAAGTATGTGCGAGATCTGCAGATCGGCTCCGGCCACGCTAAATCACATGTTATGGGAGGTTATAGGCTATGAGACAGCCGCTAGACCCGAGACTCTTCCGTCTAGGTGGACCGCCGCTCTGTCCACCCTTGAAGACCAGCTTTGGGCCGTCCAGCAGGCCCGCGAGGCAGCGCTGAGGTAAAACCTCACCGTCCCCTAGGGGTAGATTTAGGCCCGATCGTTTTAAACCCTGCAGGACCAAATAAAGGTTGTTCACCACCACCACAGAAGTTGTCGCTTTCGGTGCCTTCACTGAGCAAGCACCCTGCACATTCGCAATTTGTGTAATACCGGCTCTGTACCATATGATGCTTGTTGGTTACCACGGCATCGCTGTGTTCCACTGTATGTGAACAATATCTGGCAAGAAATGGAATGAAAGCGACCTTTGGGTTTTCATGTCATTGGGAAGGGAAGGAAGGGGAGGGGCGCGGGGTTGTCTTTGTTGCGGGACTGAGACAGACATAAACGATATGAAGCATATATATATATATATATATATATATATATATATATATATATATATATATATATATATATATATATATATAGGACTGTATATGCAAAAATAGCTTGGGTTGCCGCTAGTTTATAACAGAATTGACGATGCGCCTCTTAGAGAACGACGGTTTATAAGTCAACGTTTCGGTCGGAGCCTCGGGCTCCGACCGAAACGTTGACTTAATAAACCGTCGTTCTCTAAGAGGCGCATCGTCAATTCTGTTAATATATATATATATATATATATATATATATATATATATATATATATATATATAGTTCGGCGAAGTATGTAGCTTCGGCTGCCGCATGAATGTAAGTATGAGACATAGCACTTCGATAATATTTCATTTATTCGTCGACGTTTCGGTGGGAGCCTGGCCTTTCTCACGATATTTTCTTGGGAAGGTCAGGCTCTGACCGAAACGTCGACGAATAAATGAAATATTATTGAAGTGCTACGTCTCATATATATATATATACACGCGAGCGCTACGTCTTCTTTTGTGTCTGTCTTTCTTGCACTACGAGTTGTCGTTGATGCACAATCAAGAAATCCAAATCGTCACTATTCTAAGATAGACTGTCGCTTATTTAAATACATGTACAAAAGCGGTCCTCGTTTAACACGTTCGCAGAGAGGGAGGGTTCAGAGGCGTGGGATTGTGGAGCAGTCGCCTACGCGGCCGGGTTTTCCTGCAGTTGGTCCCTTTTTCCGTTTCTTTATTTTTATTTTATTTTATTTATATTTTTGTGCAGCGGACATTTCGCTGTCTAGATATCGGGTGCTCGAGATATCTATACTGACAGTCTATCAAGGCTCCGCGACTCTCAAAGGAAAAAAAGAAGTATATATTGTTATAATAGAAAGGCCCGTCGTTCGCAGTCGCGCTTGGCAGACAATGCCGTTTCAACAAAGTGAAGTCTTGTGACAAGCCTGGCGAGCACTATGTGTAGGGGCCTTTAAAAAGAAAGAAATACTCAAAGAAGCAGGACGTCCGTCTTTATACGCTGAACGTTGCGAGCGCGGGCGGCGAAGGATTCATAATTGAATTTTCCGCGAAAGCAATTGAACCAAGGTTCGGGTGTTCTTTAAGCGTTACTTTTCCTTGCGCCTCTTCTACGTTTCAGTGCAGCTATTATTTATGCGTAGTTTTCTGAAACGTACGGTGAATCAGATTATCAGCACATGTATCATCATTTTGAATCGCTGAACTAATGAAAACGATAATGGTTTGGATAATTAGCCTCTAAGTTGCACCGCAAGCGACTTGTAGCGGCAGCATCGGCGGACGGACGGACGGACGGATGAATGGATGGATGGATGGATGATGGATGGATGGGTGGATGGATGGAGGAACGGACGGTCGGACGGATGGATGGATTGATGGATGGATGGAGGAACGGACGGACGGGTGGATGGATGGATGGATGGATGGATGGATGGACGGAGGACGGATGGATGCAGGAAAGGACGGATCTATGGATGGATGGATGGTTGGACGAATGGATCCACCATACTCAGTATTTAGGCCGGCCTAATTGGTCGCTAATCTTCATTAGGATCTCAAAACACAACAGTGGGCAGTCCAGCTGGCCCGAGAGGCGACGACGAGGCAAGGCCTCGAAGTCTCCTCATGGAAGACCTGAGATCGGACCGCTAAACTTTGTGGGATGATAAACAAGGTTGTTTCCATTCACCTCTTGCGCAATCTTGAAGAAGATTGTCGGCAATGCAGCTTGCACAGGAGTCCTTGCTACACAGAACACTCCACATTCACTGGACTCACGCATGTACCTGCCCTTTACCATTGAGGAGCTGGATGCGGCCCTTGTGTTGTGCAATCGTTCTTCATCACCTGGCCCAGATGGCATCTCCTACAGGATCTTATGCAACCTAGGTGAGCAGGCGCAGAAAGCTTTGTTGGAAGTGTTCAATAACTCATGGCGAGACGGACATGGCCCCCAAGAATGGAAAACGAGCCGATTGGTTCCGCTCCTAAAACCTGGGAAATCGCCTCTAGAGCTCTCGTCATACCGCCCAATAGCGCTAGCTAGCTGTGTAGGGAAGCTGATGGAGCGCATGATCCTCGCCAGACTGGAGTGGTTCCTAGAGCGCTACGAGGTTTATCCAAGTGCCATGGCCGGTTTTCGACGCGTTCGTTGCTCTATCGACAACGTTGTTGACCTCGTAACGTACGTCCAACACCAGAAATTGAGCAGGCGATTAACTGCGGCACTATTTTTGGATATCAAAGGAGCTTACGACAACGTTTCTCACGAGGCCATACTCGACGCCCTTGAATCCGTCGGTCTTGGTGGCCGAGCGTACCGCTGGATTCGTGCCTACCTACAGATGAGATCCTTCTTTGTGCAAACCGACGATGGGCCAACCTCTCAGCACTGCACACACCGTGGAGTTCCTCAAGGGGGCGTCTTGAGCCCCACGTTATTCAATTTGGTTCTGATTGGTCTCGTGGAACGCATACCAGGTTGTGTACAGATATCGATTTATGCTGACGACATCTGTGTTTGGACGTCAGGCGTAACACGTCCACAGATACGCGCGAGGCTCCAAAAAGCCGCGACTTCGATATCGGCATACCTTAATGAACAAGGCCTTGAAATTTCGCCTGAAAAATCGGCGCTGGTCGCTTTCACGCGAAAGCCAATGACAGCCTATGCCATCTCTATCAAGGGGAAAAAAATTTGTTACGCTAGGACGCACAGGTTCCTGGGAGTAACCATCGATCGGGACCTCTGCTGGAGTCCCCATGTGGCCGGTCTCAAGAAGCGCCTAACGGCCACCTCACAAGTTTTCCGCTTCCTCGGAGGGAAAACGTGGGGTACGTCAGTGACCGCCATGTTGCACCTATACCGGACGCTCTTTCTCGGGTACTTGAGATACAGCTTACCGGTGCTGACTGACACCTGTAAAGGTAACCTACGCGCACTCGAGAGCGTTCAGGGCCAGGCACTCAAGATCTGCCTCGGATTGCCACGCTGCACCTCAACAGCGGATACTATAGCAATGGCCAAAGACCTTCCTGCCACCACTCACATCACTTCATTCGACACCTAGCTCGTGCTCCTGCTCACAACCTCGCCTCGCTTCCAGAAGACCGGCCCGGTGCTTCTTTTTGTAAGAGGATATCGGCATTCCGCGAGTGCCTCCCAAAGAATTATACTCCTGCTGAGAGACTTCCGACGCCTCCTTGGTGTTTGGCCCGTCCAAAGGTACGGCTGACAGTGCCAGGGATTCGGACGAAAGCGGAGCTCTCACCGCCGGCTTTAAAACAGCTGTCTCTACTAATGCTACATGAGGACTGCAGGAATCATCTTCAGCTTTACACTGATGGCTCAACAGCAGCAGGCAGATCTGCAGGAGCTGTGACCTTCCCTGCCAAAGCAGTAGATGTGCTGTTCAGGACGTCTCATGGCACAACATCTACAGCCGTGGAGCTTGAGGCACTACGCACCGCACTTTGCGTGATCGATGGAGAGCCACCACAGAAATGGGCCATCTTTACAGATTCCAAGTCAGCCCTTCAGTGCCTTTTATCGGCCTTACGTAGCGGGCCGCAAGACCAATTAGTGCTTCAAACACGACAGCTCTATCACAAATTAACCGACAAAGGCCATGACATCACGTTTCAGTGGCTACCAGGCCACTCTGGAATAATCGGCAACGAGCACGCAGATAATGCTGCGAAACGTGCCCACGAAATTGGAGTGCTGCAAGCCATCCCACTGTCAAGAACGGATGCAGTAAGAAAACTTCGCTCGCTTGCGCGTGATATGACTATAGCGCTGTGGAACACTCCTGGTCTTCTGCATACCCGTCTGCACCGCCTCGACCCATCACTACAACTTCGAGTTCCGCGTGGGCTTACCCGCTGTGAAACTACCGTACTTTGCCGCCTGTGGCTAGGCACGTCATTCACAAGAAGTTTCAGCTGTCGCATTGGACTGGAAGACAATGCTGCCTGTATTCACTGCGGCAGCGAGGAAACAATTGTGCACGTCCTCTGCGATTGCCCTGGGTACTGCTCCCAGCGACAGACTCTCGCCACAGAATTGTCACGCCTTGATGGTCGACCGCTGTCCGAGCAAACCATATTGGAATGCCGGACAGACAGTGTCTCGCAGCAGAAAGCCACGAAGGCTGTGCTCAAGTTTTTGGGCGCAACGGGCCTCGTGAACCGTCTGTGACACATGCCGTGCTTGTGTGTGTGTGCGATTTGACCTCTCTCTTTCTTTATTCTTTTTCCATCTCTTTCTGTCTCCCTTCACCCCTTCCCCAGTGCAGGGTAGCAAACTGGATATTTTCTCTTCCGGTTAACCTCCCTGCCTTCCGCCCATCATCTCTCTCTCTCTCTCTCTCTTGAAGACGCGAAATTGCTCACTGAAGGTGACAGAAGAAAGGAAACCGCCATTGGCGGTCATTAAATATTTTAAGGTCCTATGTACGCAGTGTGCGTTCCAGCGTCGTACTAATTGTCTGGAAGAGGCGTAGGCCCACAGTGGAGAGGCTGTGGGCAAGTTTGCGTGCTTGGGGCAGGGGAGTCGCAGATATCTCCCCTTCTGAATTCACTACCCCTGCCATATATCTAGTTCTTAGTCGGCCTTCTTAATCGTCCGCTCCCTCCCTTCTGTGTCCCATCCTGCTGTCTCGCGCCGCACCGCTGGAATACAAATACGTATCGTGGCACCTCTCTGTTTCCCATCACGGAATGCCAATGCCCATCTTGGCGCACGTTTAAAACAGCCGCCCGACGCGACTGCGACGGCCAGACGGTGTATCCCGTGCGCGTCCCCGATAAAATATATAACGCGGCGCGTATACAGTATCCGGGTGCCACTGAAGCCGCGTAGAGAACGGGGCTTACTTCTCGGCTATTGCGGTCTCGAGGAGATGCCAGGGGACGCTACGTTGACTGTCGCCTCCCGAGATTGCCGTCATTAAAAATGAGGCGCGCTGCGGCGTGGCTGTGGTTCATCGGCCGGCGTCCTTGGCTCTGCATCGCGCGAGGCAGGCTGTGGGAGAAAGCGCCACTTCTTCATGTCAACCCTCCGTACAGCTCAACTTTACTGTCGGTCTATATAAGCGCGCCACAGGAGGATAAGGAGGAGGCAGTGCAGTTAAACCCACACACACACACACACACACACACACACACACACACACACACACACACACACACACACACACACACACACACACACACACACACACACACACACACACACACACACACACACACACACACGCACACACACACACACACACCTCCTACACCCTCCCCCACCTTTTTTGTTAGATAATTGGCTCTCCCTCGAAATTCACCTTTCGGGAATATTTCCCTTCTTTTTTTATTTTACAATTGGCTGTAAGCCCGATATACCTTCGGGTGGTGCGGGCTACCCCCACATTATTTTAATTTGTTTTCGATCGCAGGGGGACAAATTTAACACACACACACACACACACACACACACACACACGCACACACACACACACACGTATATACGTGTACTGTGATTGCTGTTGTTATATTCACGTATATTCAGTACGTATATTCACGTATATTCAGTATTCACGTATACTCACGTATATTCAGCACACACGCATATTTAGTACTGTAATTACTGTTGTTATTATTTTAGTAGTACAGCAGCAGTTATCCTTTGCCTTTTGCTAGCGAGCGATCGGCCGAAACAAGGGCTTACGGCATCGACGACAGCTATAACTACCAAGAATCAAGAACAAGCAATAAAAGGAAGGAGATATTCAACCAGTCACAGGAGGAGATATTAACGAATAACTACAGGTATGGATCCATGCGCTCACACTGGCTCAAGATAAGGTGAGCCACCCCCTCATTTCTACGTTCGCACAGTCTTTCCCTTCTTTCTCTCTCTCTCATTGTTGACGCCCTATCCCGAAAGGAAGAGGAGGAGGTGCAGGGTCGTCCCCGGGATTCTTTCTGAGCGACTTATTCCGGTGACTGAGACCTCACGGCTGCGAGACGGGCAGAAGCGTGTGCATTTTTGGACGACGCCAAAAAGCCACTTGGCCGCCGTCTCGGACGCCGTCGTGTTTTGGTGCCCGAGGCGTCGTCCGTCCCTGTAGCGTGTTCCAGAAATAAGCTAGCTCGTCTGGCCGACCGCACGCCTGCCACGTGCAATGCCGCACCGGCGACAACGCGGCGACTTTTCGTTTTGGGGCTTGTGTGTATATACGTATACCTTACTTCCCCCTCTCTCTCTCGCCTTTTCTTTCTCCTTTATTTTGGAAGCGTTCTTTCTTGCCTTTCGCCTAAGTACACCGCCCGCGTGCCGCCGCTTCCGTTATCGCCTCCTCCTTGACGCTAAAAGAGATCCTGAAAAAAGGAAAAAAAAAAGGAAATTGCAGAGAGGGAAAACAACCTCAACTGGAGTGACGTTCCATCGTGCCGCTTTCCTGCTTTGGAGTCGATGACGTCACGTGAAAATATTCGTCACCGTTTTCTGTAGAGAGAGAAAGAGAGAGAGAGAGGCGGGGGGGGGGGGGCATTTGCTCGGCTTGTTTCGTTTTTCGGCGGCTCCGAATGCCATTGCCACTAAGGGAGAAATGACATTGTGTGCGGACGCTTGCGGAGGTCGGTGCCCTTGCAGAGGGACGTGGTACGGTTGCGTAAGCGACTGAGATGTCTGCGTTGAGGGTCGCGAGAGTGCTGGCCGATTGAGGTGACCGCGTACACTTAATTGAAAAGGGCAAAAAAAAAAAGACAATAAAAAGGTGAAAGATGTGTTCTTCGACCTTTTTTACGCTGTGGCAATTCGAAGCACTCGGCTTTCGCATTTAAAGCGGGAAATTTAGACCGAGCGCTGGTTTACGGGGAAGCCGGAGACGCGTCTGTAACGAGCTTGGAAGCTCCGGTTTGTGACGATCATTACCGGGGTTTCTGCGGGCTAAAGCCACGATAAGATTATGGGTGTCGCCGTAGAGGAGGGCTCCGGAAATTTGGACCACCTGGTGTTCTTTAACGTGCGCGGACATCTCACAGTACAAGGGCCTTTAGTATTTTCGCATCCATCGAAATGCGACCACCGCGACCGGGTTTGAACCCATGTTTCTGGGGTCCCGTATAGTAAACGGACCAGGATAATTGGAGATCCCTGGGAGAGGCCTTTGCCCTGCAGTGGGAATAGACAGGCTGCTGCTGATGATGATAGTAAAACGGTCAGCTGTGAAACGAAAAGGCGAAGGCGGTGCCATTCCGTCTGTTGCCTACACCTCTTGTGGGACAACGTCAGGAAGAGGTACAGGCAATAAAAGCAATGACGCGGTTCTGTGTTTTACTTTTTCGTTTCACGTCTCGCTCTGAGGACGTGGGGGCTTACGAGGCCATCTGCCAGCGCTCGCGTGTGCTCCCTTTCACGAGGATGACGCCTGTATACACGTGAGACGCATACTTTACGGTGACGGTGCACGCTGGATTGTAACGTGTGCGTGTAGGTGCAGTAGGACGACCGGCAGCACTTCCTCGGCTTCTATTGGCAGACCGTAACGGACAAGTATGCACGCAAACTAAAGAAAGACTGTAATCCCTCGTGAGAGCGAAGCCAACGAAGCCGGTGGCTTCAGCTTGACGTCCACCTTCTTACCACTTTGATGTTCTACACATTGTGCGTGACGTCATTGAAGCACACCACGCTTTGCATTGCATGATCCTGATCCTGCAGGCTTTTGATCGACAAGTGTGGTCTTTCACATCGTCGAGATTTTAGAGCGAGTCATAGGGCATCAAAGAGGAGCATCCTTTAACGTTACCTCGATTGATTTCTGGGGTATTACGTCCCAAAACCAGCTATGATTATGAGAGATGCCGCAGTGGAGGACTCCGGAAATTTCGACCACATGGGGTTCTTTAATGTGCACTGACATCGCGCAGTACACGGACCTCGACATTTCGCCTCCAACGAAATCCCGCAACCTTCGGATCAGCAGCCAAGTGCCATATCAACTAGACCACCGTGGTGGGTTATTATAGCAGTTGAAAGAAACTAAAAGCACATGTGCCTTTAGTTTTCTTTCAAACTGCTATAATAAACATCTTGAATTTTTTTTTTTAAATTACAGGAGGTAGAGCGATATCGAGGGAGATTCCGCAGTCTGTTCAATAAAGTGCGAATATTCAGCATGTGTTCCAGGGGTCGTTGAAAAGCCCAGTCGCCACAAAATTATACACTGAATTAAGAAACAAACAAACAAAATGTATCCAAGAGTTTATATGTAAGCCGCTGGCGAGCGCATTGCCTCAAAAAATATCCATTCCATCGTATCCATTCACGATAACCAAAGGTTTCGAGCGCCTTTAGCTAACATTGTATAATCGAAGCACTTTTCCTAGTATATGTTTCTAACTAGTGCATTTTGTATTTTGTATTTACCATTTTACTGTCGTAGTTTGATACCAATTTCTTACGATGATTTAACCCTAGCTAAAACTGTATAATTCAGAAGTCCTTTGTACTTGAACATTCTGTTTTTTTAATTCCTTTTATGTTCATTTCCTGTAACCCACTCCCCTCTTCAATGCCTTTGGCCTTGAGGGTAACGAATAAATAAATAAGTGCGGCAGCTCGCAGTTTATATCGCACGGTTTCCGACCCTCAGGCGCGCGCCCATGTCCTTCGGTTCGACAGAGCAACGAACTGGCTTCGAGCTAAAAAGGGTCCAGCCATTGCCTCGCATCACTGCTTTCCGGCACTCACTCGATTGCGCCACACAATGCCCCGTCGTTGCAGTCACCGGGACATTTTCTTTTATTCAAATAGACAAAGAAAAAATTTACTATCGAGTTGAGAGTATGCTTGTCGGCTGTATACAACAACGGCTATTGCCTCCGATGAAGCGAGGGGAACGCACAGCAACTCCGATGTGCCGTCCACGCGAAACTGTCGCCGTGCTTCGCATTCCTCGCGTTGCGTTACGTCTTAGCGATGTGACGGCGGCGCTCTTGGCGATCTTAGTCCTCTCTACGCTTCTCGCACGGCATGTAGGCTGTTTCAGAAGTTCTGTGCAGCACCTGTGAAAGCTGCAGGCCTCTTCGACCAGTCTGGATTGGGAACACGTATTAAACGTGTCCTTCCGCCGCTTGTCATCTGCCAATGGCGTGCGCTGCAGTGCCAGCGGCAGCCTTGGAAGGAGAGGAGGATGACGTGCGGCCCCTAATGGCAGTAGCGGCCCGCAGGTGTGTCCGAACAATGACATTTCTTGTCGCTTCGGAAGAATTCGATGCATTCGATGGCCTCGTAGCCTTAGCTCTGGTGCACGGAACTATTGAAAAAAGTTATAGTCGCCACGACCCGCCACTTGGAGACTGTGCCTCTCGGAGAGCTGTCGTCGCTTGTTTAGCGAGTGACGTCAGTGAGCGCTGTAGCCAATGGGAAGCTTAAATAGCTGACGGTTTCGTGTACGGCTGCTAGTCGGTGTATACGGACCCCGCTACGAGAATCTTTGCCAGCACATTGCCGTTCTTTTCAATAAAGTTGCGCCACCAGAACATAGTGGCACCGAAGCCGAGATTGTGTGGGAATGCCGACAGACCGGCGCTGCCACACTTAGGCGCATGCCAGACATTGCGAAGTCCATGTAATGTGTGTGCCGAAGTTGCCAGTGTAGTTTGTTGAGCTTCTGAGATTGTCCCAGTTGTCCGCTGTTGTGCGTAATAGTGTGGAATTTGCACTCTCATTGCCTGCCTGGTGCTCGCAAGGAGGCACTGTTTTCTTTTTCTATACAGTGTTTTCAAAGTTGTCTGCGAGCGATAAATTTCAAATCAGTTCAACACTCGGGTATGTTTTCGTCTCAGGAAAAAAAATATATCGAGGCAGGGAAGTTTGTTCTTGAAGTAATGCATAATGGCAGAGCCAGCAAAGGAGTGTGGTTACGTTGAGAAGTAATAATAAATATATGGGAGGAGATAAGTCTGTTTGCAGAACAGTATAGGTGAAAAAAAAAAAAAAAAATTCTAGGCGTGGGCAGGACGCGATGCAGCACAGTCACAGCGCAAGCGGGATTTTGCTGATCTCATTCTTGTCTTTCCGGTCTTGCTTCTGCTCCCCATCTTTTTCCTTTTCACTGTCTTCTTTCTTATGCTTCTTTCTCTCTTCCCGCTCACCCCTTCTTCTTAATTGTTTAGTGTCCACATAATGCATTTCGATGCTGGTTGGTGCAATGATGTGATGCTGTGCACGCTTCTATAAGAAAGTGCGCACGATTTAAAGAAAATAAAAGTAACACGTTACCAGACACTAGCAAGCAGCCGCACAAGCGCTCGCAAACATGCTACGAACGAATGATCTATTATGCTCACAGACAGACAGTGCTGCACACACTGCAAGACAAACTGATAAGATGTGACCACACATTTCATATTCTCGCCCTCTTTATGCCTAAGGTTTGCGTGCATTATCGGTCGTTCTGTCGTAGCATGTTTGAGAGCGGTAATATCGCTTCGCTTAGACGCCTATATAGTCTGGTAACTACTTTTCAAATCTCACACACTTTTTTAGAAGCTCGAAAAAGTTAGCACCATACACCTTTTATTCTGAATGCACGTTATCCGCGGACACTATATAGTTAAAATGCGGAAGAACCGTTGAACCTCCCGAGTTTGAATGCGTAACAGCTTAAAGGTTTGTTAATATATGTATAATTATTAATTACCTGGTCACATGTTAAAGGTAGTCAGAGGTGGTCGAGACGGCAGTAAACAATACTCGGGCAGGTGTATATATACTCGTGCGCGCAGGTGGGCATTTCGAAAGCTCGGCGTGCAAGTTAACTGACACGCTGCACAACTTCGACGAAGAGAACAGACTGCTTATAGATGCTGTTTGCACTCATCCATTACTTCATGCGGGACACTTGGTGTTGTCCGTGTCCCACAGTGAAGATATCGAGAAGAAATAAAGACTCTAAAATTAGTCTGCAGGAAACAAAGAGCGCGGCTACCTCTTGCCGTGACGAGAGCGTGACCAGCCAGAACCACTTGCTCCATATGACGGAAGAGGCTCGGTTGCGTTAGTATGGACACGGCACGATTCTGCGCTTGCTCCATCGTTGTTGCTTCTGAGAGACGCGCACGTGTTTTGCGTTTGTGCTGTTTATATCATATCTATTGATTATTGCGAGGCACAAAAGTGTTCGTTTTTTTAAAGACGATAGTCTTTCTTGGGATACTTGAACGCAGAAATTTTGGTCTGTCTGCCTGTCTGTCACACGATTCAGCCACCCGGCCAAATTTTAAGCAGTTGCCTAACGCACAGCCACCTTGAACTGGTAGCTGCGTTCATACTTGTGAACACTGCCGATCAAAAAGCAAATATTACGCATATCTGAGGCGCAACATCAATACGTAGGTATTAGGTGGTGTGTTCCTTTACTAGAAAATACATGGACACGTAATTCAAAAGACCCTAGTGTTTGTTAGGCTGCGCTAAAAATACGGCGCTATGCACGAGAAAGACCCCTGCCGACGATTTGGTGCTGCCACCTGGCAGTTGGCCGGGGATTCTGCACAAGCTCACGTTTCCCGACGGCGCTGCTAGATGGCGTCCATATCTCAAGCAGCGTAGAGTTACTGTATATGCTACCTGCGGTAGCATATACAGTAACTCTAACGCAGCGTAGTACGGCCGGCAGAAGACTATATCGTCTTTCGACGATAATTGCAGCGAAGCAGGCAGATACACGGCCATTTTTTTACTTGGCGCCAGTATTCTTGATTGCTGGCTCGATGACATTCAGGTGCGACGCATTTAGGCAACGCCATCGCTGTATGTCGATTCACTGCGGCCCCTAATGGACATAAAGATCAACCGTGAATTAATTTTAGACGTTTGAACTATTTTTCGAGAACATTATTGCTTTTAATTTCGTAATTGCAATTTTATGATCGTTATAGAAATAAAACCGAAAAATCAGCCTTTTTTTCCCCCTCTAATATCACGCTAAAGACACAACGCTGGAATGTCACGAATTTAGACGTATTCGTTCAATGTTTTTCTTGTTTTGAGGGTATAAGTTCGCACAGTGGGGCATAGGCGGAGACTACGGGGGGGCTCGAGGGATCGAGCCTCCCCCCCCCCCCCCTACTTTCCAGGGGGGGGGGGGGGGCATAGCGCCCGCCGGAGCCCGGAGAGGAGGATCGTTATGTGTAGTTCAGAAGTATAATCGTAACGGGCTGAACACTCTCAGCAAAGCGTTTTCAATATTGATATATTGATAAATGATGCGCCAATACACGCTAAGATGATGAACTCACATGGGTAGGAAAGCATGCGCATGCCTTGCTTTCCTCCCTTTGTGAGTTGCGCATAGGTCCGGCTAGCAACCACAGCTTGCGGCGAGGCCACACTCGCCGATCCACGTGCCTGGCGTGTCAACGACCGGCGATGAAAGAAGAAACACCTCCTTTCGGGACTGTACCACGGGAGTACAAAGGCCGACTGCACAGCCTTGACAGCGGATTTTTGGGGGTTTACGCCTTTTAAGGGGATAAGGGCGGCGCCAGGGGAGGCCTCTTGTTAAAGTGGTTCGCTGCAGGGGCGGCGGAAGTCCAATAATTGGCCCATACGAAAAAACACTCTCCAGCCACTTTTCTTAATCTAAGCTTTTAATGTTGAAATTAAAAACTGGCCCAACGTTTCGAGACCCATTCGGTCTCTTCATCAGGGGGTGACTGTCCGGCCGGCTCCGAAGCTAGCGACTTTTCTTAGTGGTTGTCCCTCTCTCCACCGTCGTTCCTCCCGCCTTTCTTGTTGCGGCGGTGTTTTCTCCATTGGTTCCGGAGATCATGTATATACACACTCGGCAGGGTCCCAGTTGAGCCGTTGATATTTCCAGGTGTTGTTTGGACGTGCCACGACTCTAAGAACTGCCTTTTGGTGCGGTTACCTTCCGTGTCGAGGACCCGGGCATCGTCGAAGTTGATGTGATGGTCTTTCTTTTCGCTGTGTCCTGCGAGCGCGTTCCGCGTAGCGTTGAAGCTGCGTACGTCATTTTGGTGTTGCCGTATCCTTTCCGGAAAGTTTTTTTGTCTCGCCGATGTAAGTGGCGTGGCGATCGGCGCGCGGAACCCCGTACACTTTCCCGGGGAATCTTTCTTTTGGCAGCCGGTGTTTTTTAAATCATTTTTCAATTACGTAATTGATACGTTGTATGAGTACTGACACAAAAATTCTGCATCTTGTTTTTTCTTTTGCAATAAGTAGCTAATGACCCTCTGGCTGTAAACCTCGAGGGCTCGAGCGCGCGATTGTTAATATTTTGTATACGGTTTTGTGGAGCCCAGACGCACTTTCCGTTTCAAAGAGCGATGAGTGAGGCGGCACCCAGGATGGTATTTGTGTAAACATAGCTGACTACATGTGCACACAAAACCGCGTTCACATGAGCAGCGCGCGGACAACTCTTTTGAGTGAAGCCTCCCTGGGTGCTGCTGTAATCCCCTCTGGGAAGTTTCAAACATGCGTGATCCCTCAAAAATGCACTGCCGAGGCGAGGACGTCAGTTTGTACTCCGGTGCAATTCTGCCCCCTCTTTCGGTAGGAAACGTCTGCTAGGATGAGCGCTCTCCCAAGAATTAAGACAGCAACACAAACTCTCCACGCAGGTGGCGACTGGTTGTTTACATGAAACAGAAAAGCGCGATTCGCATGCAGTGGCGCGGCACGCACGTTAAAATTGATATTAAATATATTCTAAGCTATATCAGCCGTTGATATTTTGTAGATGATGCGTGTGTGTCGACGCAAATCTATCCCGCAAGTTACCTCGATCGCCTTAAATTTTGTGTCAGTACTCCTTTAACTGGTGTTTTATTCACTGGGTCATGATTGCATGACAATGTGAGTAACAAATGTGAAGTGCAAATAATCATGTAAATTTCAAAATTCTTTGCACGAAAGTGACTTCCTGTGACGTATTTTCTTCTCTTGTGCTTTCTGTGTCATTTGGGAATACATTGCTATATTTATTGTAAAATAAATATTTCTTGGAAAAAATAATGTCAGATGGGAATTTACAGCAATGTTGATGCGCTCGCGGCCGCACTTGAGAAGCGACGCGCGCAAGTGCGCGCGCCTCGCTCCTTCAGTCCGGCCGTGTGGCAGTTTGTCTGTTTACATCATCAGAAAAAAATAAATTAAGATTGCCTGGGTTCCCCCGCGTTTTTGAAAAATGTGGGAGAGGGTGAGGAGGAAAATTAGAGAAAGAAGGACGAGAAAGGTAGTTGGAGAATGAGGTCAGGAGACCGCAGCGAAGGTCTCGGCGCCCCCGCCCCCTCCGGAAAATGAAAGTCTCCGCCTATGCAGTGGGGGTTCCCGAAACTCGTCATGTTCACCTTTTGGGTTTGTGTTCGCTACAGCTGAACATGATATTTTTACCGACAAATGACTCAATAACAGACAGTTGGGCTATGTAACGGTGTCAGCCATCTTTCTTCTTCGTCTTCATCCTTCACACCCTCAGTGGCCTCTCCTGAAGATTCCACGCGCAAATAATATTACAGGTAATTATCCCGAAAACATCAGATGTCCGTGTGCTGTGCATTGTCAGTGCGCGTTAAGGAACCCCTGGTGGTCAAAAATTCTGGAGCCCTCCACTACCGCTTTTCTCACCTTTCTATCTCTTTCACTCCCTTTCCCCTACCTCCCACGGACTCTTAGCCGTGCTCCCAACATGGGCTGCAGAAATGAGCGTCCTTTCCTTAACCGAACTAGACCACCACCCCCCTGCTCTTTGCTTGTATCGGGTGGTGACTTTGAACACTTTCGTGTTAACATATTGAGTGTCATAAACATCTCCCAGAGACGCGTATGTCGCCAAGCTGCCACATCGCAAGGCTGCCCCACGTTCCCTTCATTTCTTTTGTGTATACTATTTGTAAAAATGAATGAATGAATGAATGAATGAATGAATGAATGAATGAATGAATGAATGAATGAATGAATGAATGAAGCGCTGCGTATGGTTACATGGGACTAAGAAAATACGGACACTGCCCTCGCAAAATCAAGCGTTGCTTTCGAGGTATAATGGAAGGCCAATGGCTAATTCTTAAAGAAAGGGTAAATATTTTCGTTCAAGTAAAACGGGGGCAGTGACCCCACGCAGAAGTGGAACGCCTTGATTATAGAAGAATTTGGGCGACCATGTACGGCTGCCCCAAAAAGCAGCCTGTATAGTTATGTGAATACGCTTCTTCTCCCGCAATTTAGAAGCTTCAACATTCTGTCATCTGAATGAACGGATGCACTAGGACGACCCGGAGCATGGAGAGGCCTTAACGAGGCACGACCCGGCCGTTACGCGTTGCAGCAGTGCGCAGTAATGTTGATCTTGCGCTGTTTTATTATCTCCACGTTAGTAGTAAAAAGGACCGTCGTAAAAGGACGACACGATGACTGAAGTACCACGATGTCGCAGAAGCGTAGTACCGCGGCGGGGGAGGGCCTCATTCAGCTGTCTTGGTCGTGCGCTTCACGTGATGAGCGGTCTTGTCCCGCAGTCTCTTTACGTGGGCTCGTGGAAACCCCCGACCAAGGCACGCGTTCCAGGTCATGCGCCATAAGCAATATCCTACACGCGCACGTTTTGCGTTTTCTTAAATGATGTGATGGTATATGAGCTTTACTTTGCTCAAGACCACGAGGCAGTGTCCTGGTATGGCCTCTTTGTACGGAGCACATAGTTTGCGACGCCACATTTTCTTTTTTTGGTTATCGCCGTCATACACCTAAACGAGGTGACCCCGCTCCCCGCCCCCCTCCTCCCCACCCTCTCTCTCTTTTTTTTTTTTATCATTCGTTATACGAGCATATCGTGTTTGCTCAAACAGTACTTTGTTGCGACTATTTTGTTAGTAACTGTCTGGCACGGGTAACACTCGCGGGAGAATAACGTCGCCCACACTTCCTTCTTCAATCGGTAGAAGCGCTGCATTCGTTAGCAGCTTTGAATCAGCTGCATCACTATAGCTATACTGCTCATGATTTCCCTTCATTACCTGCTTTCGAAAAAAAGAAAAATTCTGGATGCGTTGTTTGAAGGAAAGAAGACGTCGAACTTGTCATAACACCAGTCACAATGGGTGTGGCAGAAGGGCCTTCACTTCTCTGTAATAACCGTTCACGTGGCGCAGAAATGTAACAGAAAACAATAGAAGGTACAAGAACTCGCGCTCGTCCTTGTCCATTTCTTTTGACCTGTGTCAAACTTCTGCGCTACATGGACACTTATGTATCACCAATAAGCTCTATTTCACGTTCTTGTCGTGTAGTGCAATGCTGGAATGAATCATGCGTCGAATTTCGATGTCGCGAACGGTGTATTTTGTGGGCTCGACGTAATACGGGTGTGGTCTCTCCATAGTTTCCAACGACTCCCAACCCGCTACTTTTTAAATGCTGTGCTTCTACTCGTTGCATTCTACTAAACTAACAGTCGTGTGTCCAGCCGCCACATCGGAATTACTAATAAATATTATTTATTTATTTATTTATTTATTTATTTATTGTACCCTCAAGGCCCGGGGGCATTACAGAGGGGAGCGGTAAACGGGAAATTGTACAAAAATTGTGTAGTAATATAACACAGCAAGAAAACAATACAGCGACGCAATGAAACAACACACTAGTAATATCAGTACGTACAAATGTAGTAACGAAATACTTTCCAAGTACTAACATGAAAGAAAGGTACCATGACATTAATTCCTGCTTGTACAATGTTGGCTAATTAGTTATTAATTACTCAACGGCCATAACGATGAAAAGATGTCGTAATTCCAAGTTAAACAATGTCAGCTACAGCCTCGCGAAGAAGTTTGTTGTCATTGATGGCGACTATGTCATTGGGAAGGTGGTTCCATTGCCGAGACGTTCTGGGGGAAAAAGGATAGTAAATTTCTTATGCCAAATCCGTGTTACGGAAGAAACTGTAAGAGTGCCTTGAAATTTCTTGCAGCTACCACACACACGGGTTTGTGTAGTAGGCAAGGTCACTTAGCTTTTGTTCTTGCACGCCGCGGTGGCTGTTCGACTGCGTACCCGAAAAACACGGTTTCGATCTCTGCCACGGAGGTAGCATTTCGATTGCGGCCAAATAGTACAGGCATGCATGTACTGTGCGATGAAATAGTACATTAAATACACCCCACCCCCCGTCCTTCAGGTGGTCCAAATTTTCGGAGCCCTCCACTGCGGTCTGCATTATAATCACGTTGTTTCGGCACGTAAAATCCTAGAAGCTATGGGTTCAAAGCATGTTCGTAATAGCCGTGCGTAAGAAAGCCACGCTGGAACGCAAAACACAGCAAGGCTTCATTATCACTACCATCAGACTCGGCATTTCCCGGTACCTGGAGAGTTTCTTACGTGTACTGCACGACCCCCGGTTTACGTCAAGGTATAACCCACGCCATTCTTTGTAATAAACGTCAATATCGCGGGCGCGCATTCACGATAGCGACATACATTTATTACCACCACCATGACTCGTCACAAGAAGCGTGCGGGCTTGAGTTTTGCGTTGACCGCGTTTACAAACGCTGCTTGTCAGCTGGCCCATAGCACGTCTTGTACATGTGCCGTGCACGAGTCACGTTAGCTCTCCTTGTATTCGGAAGCCCAGGGTAAGGCTGTTGCGGATTACCTCTCCACGCATGTATCTATAAACTCTGTTTCACTAGTTTCGTGCAGCAGAGCCAAGGCTACGAAGCCATCGAGTGCAGAATTCTTGCGAAGCGATACGAAATGCCATTGTTCGGACACACGCCTGCGACCCGCTAATGCTAGTAAGGGCTCCACTTGCTCCTCCTCTTTCCAAGGCTTCCGCTGGCACAGCAGCGCACGCCATTGGCAGATGACAAGCGGCGGAAGGACACGTTTAACATGTGTTCGCCCTCCTGATTGGCCGAAGGGGCCTGCAGTTTCCACAGTGCTGCACAGAACTTCTGAAACAGACTATAGTCTCTCTACTGCGCAGTGACAGTTCTTACTCTGATGGCTACAGCGCGTGACCATGAGAGTTGCGACGACAGCTATCTTTTTCTTTTTTTTTTTGTGCTCGCATATCGCGCGTATAGTATCCTTGTCGTTGGCGTTAAAGGCGTGTGAAAGGCGATGTGATACCGTATATACCTGCCGTAAAAGTTGCATGCAACACCGTGTCCCCTGTCACGAAGGCTTTCCTCGTGTTCGGCAAGAAGTGTAGTGCTGGGTTTCCGGTGGCGTGTTTCTTGACTGCTCTTCATGTCCCGTTGTGGGCACCGTGAAAGTCCGCGTTGCATTTGTGTTTACGTAACACCTTTTGTTGTGTCTCGCCGCGAGAGCACGAGGTGTGACGACACTCCCCTAAAGCTTGATAAGGGCTGGCGCGCTGTCATGCGGCGCGAGGATTGCGTACAGGATCTTGGTGGTTCCAAGGCCAACAGCCTTGTAGGCAGGGGGCAGGGGCGCTGATAACAGGAGGAACCTTGTCAGCGGTCGTCAAAAGAAGATGAAGAAGAAGAAAACAAGAAGAAGCGCACCTATGTAATTCGCGTCGATGATTCGCACCAAAGGTATGCATCTGTTGTATGAGCTTGTGTTTTAAATCATCATCATCATCATCATCATCATCATCATCATCAGCCTGTCTACGCCCACTGCAGGGCAAAGACCTCTCCCATGGATCTCCAATTATCCCTGTCCTGTGCTAACTGGGCCCAATTTATCCCCGCAAACTTCCTGATCTCATCTGCCCATCTAACTTTCTGCCGCCCCCTGCTACGCTTGCATTCCCTAGGTATCCACTCCGTTACCCTTAATGACCAACGGTTGTCTTGTCTTTGCATTACATGGCCCGCCCAGGCCCATTTCTTCTTCTTAATTTCTATTAGTATGTCCCTAACACGCGTTTGTTCCCTAACCTACACCGCTCTCTTCCCTTAAGGTTACACCTACCATTTTCCGTTCCATAGCTCGCTGCGTCGTCCTCAATTTGAGCTGAACCCTCTTAGTTAACCTCCAAGTTTCTGCGCCGTATGTGAGTACCGGTAAGATGCAGCTGTTATACACTTTCCTCTTCAGAGACAATGGTAAGCTACCATTCCTTATCTGAGAATGCTTGCCGAATGCACTCCACCCCATTCTAATCCTCCTAATAACCTCAGCCTCATGATTCGGATCAGGGGTCACTACCTGGCCTAAGTAGACATATTCACTTATTACTTCCAGTGCCTCGCCTGCTATCTGAAATCGCTGTACTCGCCCAAGAGTATTGAACATTACTTTAGTTTTCTGCATATTAATTTTCAGGCCCGCTGTTATACTTTGCCTGTTAAGGTCAGTAATCATGCTTTGTAATTCATCTCCCGAGTTACTTAGCAAGGCAATGTCATCAGCAAATCGGAGGTTACTGAGGTATTCCCCATTAACCCTTACACCCGCCTGTTCCCAATCCAGTGTTCTAAATACTTCTTGTAAACATGCTGTGAATAACATTGGAGAGATTGTGTCACCTTGTCTTACGCCCTTCCTTATAGGTGCCTTGCTGCTCTCCTTATGGAGGGCTATGTTTTAAATGTGTTTTAAATAAGTAGGTCGAAAAGGCAATAGATTAACAAAGGAAGCAACGTGAACGTTTACCATTGCTTCTGGCCACATCAGTGGTAGCCCGTCGGGGCACATCAGTGTTGCCCTGGGTCTCGAAAAACCCCGAAGACGGTTGAGCGTGCATCAGTCTTCGGTATCCGCCGTCCGCCATGAGTTCAGCGAATGCCCAGGCATTTGGGACTTGCCTCTATAACGCCACTAAAGGTATACACAACATTTAGCAGACGACGTTAGATGGTTTCTACCACTATTTATTTTTTTTTAATAAGCTTCTTGTTGGGGAGGCTTTCTCCTTTAAAAATGTTTCTAGATCCACATTCTTACACACATCATAGGCTTAGGAAGCAGAAATTTTTTTTGTTAGCTCAAGCAGGACGCCGGAAAAACGAAAAACAAACTGTCCTTTCAAGCAAGGGTGGACTACTACACGAATGACTGCTACGCTGACTGCGAGAAGGGAATACACTAACGAATTTTTGTGTTCCCAGAGGCGTGTATTCACACGTCTCCCAGTCTGGCCGACTTACATACGTCCACAGGACAAGAGCATTCTATACACAACTCCTCTCATGAAAACCAAAACGCGAAGTAGTCCGGTTTGGCGCGCGTTTCAGTTCGTGAACCTTCCGCTACTCCTGTGCACGTTTCAATAGAGACAAAGGTGATTCAGTGAGGACTACTGATTGGTGAAGTTCGCCACAAGCTGCTCTGGCGAGTCCACGGTAGACCAGAAAATGACGACCGCTCATCTGAAGAAGGAGACGCCATTTGGCCGTTGAAGTGCACGTAAAGGGTGCCGCGTTCTCACAGAAACGCGACATGACAATGTCAAAAGTAAAAACAAATGTAAATATCTCTCTGATGCGTGCTGCGTTTATTTAAAAAAGCTACTTGTATAGAAAACGAAACGGTTTCGTCTGTTATATTTCTGACGGAAAAAACACGAGAGAAATTGTAGGACTACATTCTTCAGCGGCAGGACCTGCGCGATTCTGCCCCGCAGCCTTCCGCATCATTGCCAACAAAAGTAGTTCGCGAGTATAACCCTGAAGTACTAAATAAATTAAAAACGAGAACGGCAGCCCTTTTTTAGCTGCAAAAGTATTCAGAAGACGGAAAAAGGGTACGAAAACGCAGTCACAACGCCCAAAAGAAAGCGTATATACGCTTTCTTTTGGGCGCTTGTGACTGCGTTTTCGTACGATTTACGTCATATAAACGTAGCGGCTTTTAGGTTCTAAACTGCTCACGTCTACCTGTAGCGGCATGTAACTTCAGCGACTGCATCGAATAGAGCTAGCTTCTCATTTGGCAGGCAGTCTGCGAGTGCCTGATAAGGGGCGATGCCACGCGTGTTGCCCAACTTTAGATGAATATCGCTGTCTTGGACCGCTTCGGTAAAGGCTCGGGCGCCTAATCCGGGTCATATCGTCTAGCCCTCCCCCTCATCCCATCCCTTTCTTTCCATTCACGACTTCTTTCGCTCATTCACGAACGCCAGGTCAGAGGTCAGGCGAGGCGCGCCAGTCGTGCGGGGACCACTTAACTTGCGCAACCGGCAGCGCCTCTGAACTTCGCTGCGTTTGTATATATACGTATACTCGCGACTACCGAGGCTGGCGGCGGAGGAAACGTGCCGCCTAAGTCAGTGCACCGTTCACTTTCCTCGAATTGTTGCGTAATGAATGTCGTTACCCTCTAACACGGCACCCTGTAGCTGCCACGAGCCCCGTAGCACAGTCAGTGGTCCGGGTGGAAGGGTTAGACGGCGATAACGACTGATTGAGAGGAGAAGGAGGGGGGGAGTCAGTATATCAAAGTGAACGGGCGGTTCTAGACGAAGGGAGGGAAAGAGTAGCCGTGGCGGCGCCTACGAAGGAAAGCTATGCGATGGCTGGCTCATGGGAACGTTGAACCTTGGACGTATCCATTCATTTACAGGAGACAGCGTATATCGTCGGCTTAACACGGCTTAAGGACTACTCCTGGCCATTTCGTCTTGAGAGTAGCGTGCAGCGTTGCGGGACGTACGTGGAGACACGTTAAACATTTTATACGCCCACTCGCTTTGCAACGGATCTCAGTGCCGATAATTTTCGAGGTGATGGACACTGCGGAAACGTTGGTCTGCGTCACTCGATTATGCGTGAACGTCTGACAGTACTGGCTCAGTACGGTTGAGACGTACCTCACAATCGAAACAACTCAAGGTACCCACTCTCTCTGTAGCCCCCTGCCAGCATCCGCCTGCGGTGATCACTGCCCACTATCCACCTGCTTTGCCCAATAGTCATCCACCATATGAGCCACCTTGCCCAATGCATTCCTACCATTGTTCTACTATGTTAATCGACTGTGATGTTGACTGATGGTTTCTACTGTGCCCTCTATTCGTTTTTCTTCTTCTTCTTTTTTCTTTTTTGGTCAGGGCGTCTCAGAAAAAGGTTATTTTTCAGCTGCTGCTCATATATGCTAAATGTCTTTAGCCACCCGTTAACACTGCGGTCGTTCCGCAACGCAACCAAAGCAACAAATTAAAGAATAATTAATATCATTCATACAGTATGGTTTGTTCGTATATACGCGTTATTTCCAAGTCGCACGTACCAAGCGCACACGGACACAGAAAGCAGGCTAAGTGAGGTTAGGTTTGTTTCCATTTTTACACATGATTGAACGTTCGTTGTTCAATGATAACTACCGCGCTTGAGAAATTGCAGTGACGATCAATGGGCACCGCACTTAAGAAAATACGCCACATGCAAGCCCTCGGTCACTTCATACTGAAACGAAGCCCTTCTCGGCTGCCGCAAGGCTTGGCCCTGCTGCACGTAACTGTGCCGCAAAATAAGCATCGTCCTTCGGCGTGCAT